>OY744607.1:6116738-6119238 GCA_963556255.1 Allolobophora icterica | reverse complement strand
AGAAAGCGGAACTTGCAAGGCAAGAAGAATTGCGCTTGCAGAGAGAGAAAGAAGAGAAAGCGGAACTTGCAAGGCAAGAGGAATTGCGTTTGCAAAGAGAGAGAGAAGATAAAGCAGAACAAGTGCGTAAGGCAGAACTTGAATTGCAAAAGAATCAGTTTGAGATTCAGTTAGAACAGTTGAAAAGAGATAGGGAAGATGCTGAAAGAAGAAGACTGGAGCAGATGATTGAATTTGAAAGAGCTAGAAAAAGTGATGAAGAGGTTCGTCAGCAACAGATTGAAGCAAAGAGAATGCGTGAAGAAGAAAAAGAAAAAGCGCGAACGTTAGAGTTAGAACGCGCAGAACAGATAAGACAAGAAGAACTCAAATTTCAGAAAGAAAGTTTGGAAAAGGCAGAGACAGAAAGACAAGAACGTCTGAAACTGGAGAAATCAAAATTGGCATTGAAAGAAACGCAAATGAGAGAAGAACGGGAAGCAGAAAGAAGGAAGCAGCAAGAAAGTGAAACTTTGGTGAAAATAGGTGATGCAATGAAGCATGTATTGCCTCAAATGCCAACTGATATGATGGAGGTGCCATTATATTTTGAAACAGTCGAGAACGCGTTTCGTAGCTTTGCTGTGGAGAAGCCGTTTTGGGTTAAATTATTACTACCATTGATGACGCCGAAAGCTCGAACTGTTCTGAATAGATTGTCATTCGATGATCTAGACAATTACGATAAAGTCAAGCAGCACTTATTAAAAGAATTTAAATTGACCTCGAGAGAATACAGAGCCAGATTTGTGGATGCTAAGAAGACGACAGAAGAGACTTATACGATGTTTACGGCAAGACTGAAGAACTTGCTAAACTATTACGTGAGAAGTCGAAACGTGAACAGAGAGTATGATACGCTCTTTGATTTGCTGGTAGCGGATAAGCTAAAAGAATGTTTACCGCCAGGTCCACTACAGTTTGTATTGTCGAAGGAAGGAACTGACTGTCTCCAAGCTAGTGCAGTGGCAGACTTAGCAGACATTCATGTAAACAATCGAATTGGGTTTGCATTTCCAAATATAAACAATTATCCTTCTCAACGTTCCGTAAACCAAAGCCAGAGTGGAAAGTGGAAAAGTAATCCAGAAACAGGGAATCAGTTTAAAGGTAAAGAAGTCAAGGCTAATGTCCCTGTACCCAATGAAACCAGAGAAGTGACGTTTGGTCGTCAGGGATTTAACAAATCGTCAGCGCCGTTTGCCAAGAGGGAAGGCAACACATCGTTTACGCAGTATAAGAGATATGAAGGCAATGAACAACGAGGTATGGTGGTGAAGCGTTGTCACAACTGTGGTTCAGACAAACATTTGGTTAAATTTTGTCCAGTTCCAGTGGCAGCAGCTAGTTCTAGCAGAAATCAAGAACACACAAGGGTGAATTTGATTCAAGTGGTTAGTGATACAGATAATCAAACCGCGAGTCAAGAAAACCAAGAGACTGAAGTAAAGTCAGTAATGAAATGTGGTATTCAAAAAGAAATTCTATTGGATGCTGAAATTCAGAGAGAAGTCATAGGAAAAGATGACAGTCGAATATTGAAGAAATCGTTCTTGCAATATGTCGAGGTTGAAATTCGTGCAGTAGACGGTAAAGAGCCAGTGAAAGTCAAAGCACTGAGCGACTCGGGTGCAGAGATTCCGGTGATTAGTGAAGAATTACTGGAAGGCATGAAGGTGGAACAAATTGGAAAAGTGAATTTGCAATGTGTGGCAGGAGATGCCATTCCTGCGAAGTTAGTGAAAGTCGATGTTAGACTGTGTGATAGTGACGTGAAAGAAGAGGGATTTCCGCGTAAAATCCAGTGTTCACTTACACCTTATGTCACCTTGATGTGTGCTAGTATTGCAAAGATGGGCAGTACAGAAAGATTCTTGTTGCATCCAGAGATAATTGCCGAATTAAAAGCCGTACCACAGATGAAAATTAAAACGATACAAGGAGATGTGAGTGTACGAGCAAATGTAATGACGAGAGCGCAGAGTCGGAAACAGGAAATGGTAGATGTTAATGAGAAGAGTGAAACTGAAAGTTCCAGTGATGAGGAAAACGAAAGTAATGAGCAACGAAGCTTATCGCGAGATGGTGTAACATCAGAGATAAACGAGCAAGAGATGGCTGCATGCGAGAATGGCACATTAAATGAAACGGAAGAAGACAATGAATGTGATGTGGGGATAGGAGACTTGTATAGAGATGAAGAAATGGACGAAGAACAAAAGGTGCAGATTGCCGATTCGAGGAAGTTCGAAGAGCAACAGAGGAAGGATGAATCGTTGAAGCCGTGGTGGAAGTTAGCACAAGAGAAAGAATCTGAATTCTGTGTGATCAACGGTTTATTGCATAAGAAATATCAGATATTAGACCAGACGATATATCAACTAGTGTTACCAAAAGAGAGACGAATTAAAGTGATGGAATTGGCGCATGAATCGGTATTTGGAGGACATTTAGGAGAAGA
>OY744607.1:6096738-6111738 GCA_963556255.1 Allolobophora icterica | reverse complement strand
GCGACAAAGAGAAAGAGATACACGGACAGACATAGAGATATAAAGACACAGATACACCGAGACAGACAGACAGACAGAATGAATTAACAGACAGACAGGCAGACAGACAGGTAGAAAGACAGGCAGACAGACTGGCAGACAGACATAGAGGCAGACAGACAGACAGACAGACAGATAGACAGGCAGACACACAGACAGACGTACAGGCAGACAGATAGACACACAGACAGACAGATAGACAGTGCTGACAGACAGACAGGCAGGCAGATATGCTGAAGAGAGGGGCCAAGGAATGAAAAAAAGACGAAGAAACCTGACAAAACCACTTGATTGCAGTTAATTCCAGAGATAGAAAGATTGAAAGTCAGAGGGGTTTGAAAGTTAAAGGGGTTGAGTGGCATAATTTTTAGACTTAGTCTAATGGTGGTCTAACCTACCAGCCAATCAACCGTTTGATTAGGATCATAACAAAAAACACCCTGCCATGTCGGTCGGGTGGGGGTATAGAATACTTCGGCAAGGCGCCTTTCAAAATTAGTTTGCGAGTTGTGGCTAGTTGCTGAAAGTTGACCACTTGTGTCATTTCATTCTCAACATAACACAACCTTGTAAACGTTGCTTATCCACGATAGGCTGCCTCTCTACATTAGAGAACTAACCTTCTGGATATTGACCTGATTACGGCTTGGTTTTGGTGCGCCATCGGCTGATGCCTTGTACATTAGAGATCGGCGCCATGAAAGTTACTAATTACTACAGTTATACATTTGCATCTTGAAACAGTGACGACAATTACTGTAGGCATGGGCGTCTTTTGATTATTATGATTATTACAACAGTCCCAACACAATTAATTTTCAATGTAAAAACACTTAATTATTTAGGTAAGTCCTTGACCATTATTTATTTTTAAAGTTGTCATGACATTGTGATCTATGTTCATTCTATGCCAAAACGTCACTTTGCTCCCCCTACAAAATTTGGGTCCACAAAATGTTTGCCCTCTTAAAAAATTTCTGCGGACGCCCATGACCGTAGTACCGAAGTTAATCGAGACCTGAACGTGGCGTTGTTTTTTAGGCTTTAGCGGGGCTTGACATGGACAGGGATCGTTCTCGCTGTTGTTTAGAAGAGACTTATTATCAGAGGTTGTAAATATTGCTTTGAGTTAAGTGTATAGGATAATTATTCTGTGCGTTCAAAGATCTCGAGACATTTCTATTTAATTTTGTTGCCTAATTGCGTCTTTTTTATTGCGTCTTTCTTTGTGGTTTTAATTCGATACTCACTTTGTTGTTCTGTTCCTTGAATCCTCCGTACGAAAACGACATCTGTGAACTTCAATAAACTTCAAAACACAAGACTGTATTAATTGTACTTCTGTGTAGAAAGAGTACCCAAGAGTTCGCTACGTGGCGCTGTACAATTGGTGAACATGCAAGTAAGTTCATAAGCATTCGCTAGATGGCACCGGATGCATATTAGTATCTTAAGCATTCACTAGGTGGCAGAACATCGCGCCACACGCCCTGAATTTCTCAGCACGATTTATTCCTGCGTTTTATTTGTTATTCTTCAATCTTTTCATTCTTTGGTAAGACCAGAGGAACACAATTTGTTGAATTTGGTGAACTTCCACTTCGAAAGGATGCCTTTTATTGTTAACTACAGGCTAATTTGCACTGGTTCTAATACCGATTACACGTCTTCTAAACCACTTAAAACCCTTGTTTTATCATATCATATCATAATATCATAACATATTAGTCATATCATATCGTATTACATCATATCATATCATATATCATATCACAACAACATATTTTAGCATAATTATGTCATATCGCATCATATCATACAAGAAAAGCGGAGGACACATGGGCAAAAACTGGGCATAAGTATGAACGGCCGGCCTATGTCTGAATTCGACAATTTATATAGCGCCTCTCAAATCCATTAAAAACGAGTAAGAAAGATAAAAAAAACGCTTTTCAAACCTATCTGTTGGCACAGGTTACCAGAAGTAAAGTTTGGAAATTCGAAACCATTTGCCACAAAGACACGACACTGCCAGAAGCACATACGCATACACATACACATGCACATACACATACACATACACATACACGTGTGTGTGTGTGTGTGTGTGTGTGTGTGTGTGTGTGTGTGTGTGTGTGTGTGTGCGTGTGCGTGTGTTGGCTCTGAGGCAAAAAACCCAATCAGTAGTACAACGTACCGTAAGATTATGTAACGTAATGTGAAACTTTCGAGAGGTAACCTACCCGTGTGTGACTTACGCATCATCCATATCTGAAATCATCCGACTTTCTTTGAGAAACGGCATCATCATCATCGTCGTCGTCGTCGTCATCATCCAAACCTCAGCAGCAGGAGCAGCAGCATATAGGCGCCAGATTCCTCCATCTTCTTCGGTTTCCAGTCTCCGTTTCGGTCGTCCCATCGGCTGGACTCATCCGATAGACTCATCCGATTAGCGGGAAGACTTAACGAGTTAATCAGTGCACTGACGATATCTGATTATATCCGTATGGATTGCATAACGGAGAACCAATCATAACACAACGAACGCTCCTCGCAGTAATCCGTAAATTTAACCCCCACCCACACGAGGTCCTTCTAATCCACGGATAGATATAGACACCTGCAAGACATGTCTGCATCAACCAGCCACTTCTGCGTTCTTCTTTAATCACGGTCTCCCGATTATTTGAACTTGCTCTTAACTGAATGAGTGGATTATTCACCCCTTTCTATATATACTTCTGGTCACCACACAATATTATCTTTTAATGTAATCTTTATAATTCTCATCATCCTCAACAAAGACACCGCCACCGCCGCCGCCACCGCCACCACCACCACCACCACCACCACCACCACCACCACCACCACCACCACCACCACCACCACCACCACCACCACCACCACCACCACCACCACCACCACCACCACCACCACCACCACCACCACCACCACCACCACCACCACCACCACCACCACCACCACCACCACCACCACCACCACCACCACCACCACCACCACCACCACCACCACCACCACCACCACCACCACCATCATCATCATCATCATCATCATCACTATCAGCGACAACAACATTGTCGTCATCATCAACATCGTCATTATCCTGGCGCTATAGAAATGGCGTGGTCAAAGCTGTCATCATCAAACTATCCTCATAAGCGTCATCGGCATTTTCATAATCGTTATCGGCATCCTCATAATCGTTACCGGCATTTTCAAAATCGTTATCGGCATCCTCATAATCGTTACCGGCATTTTCATAATCGTTACCGGCATTTTCATAACCGTTACCGGCATTTTCATAACCGTTATCTGCATTTTCCAAATTTTACCGGCATTTTCATAATCGTTACCGGCATTTTATAATCGTTATCGGCATTTTCATAATCGTCATCGGCATCCTGAGACGTTGTTGCTCATACCCATGAGTTTCAACTGCCTTACGATTGGCTGCCTCAGCACGCCTATATGATTAACCGAAAACAGACAACTTGTGAGTGGAGCAGATGTCCGGCCACACTACAAGTTTCATTTCACGAGACACGACCGAGGTATGAATATCCTGGAAGCGATATCTTCCAAGGAAAACGACAGTCCATATTTCAATTCCCACAGCGAACATATCATAACTTCCCTCGAACCCCAGCGAGGGAGAGAACGAGGGTGGGGTAGTCAGCAGGAAGCCAAGCACGCTGACTTGCTGTCGCCATGGCTGACATTTCATCTTTTATCCAATTTGTCTACACGCTTATATTGCGCCAAGTAACCGGTTTAATTCGAAGTCAAACAGAGGGACGGCCGCTCGAACGCCCCGACCAATTAGCGGCCAATCCCCAGTTTAAACAAATTTCCCGAGCGACGAAGGGGGGGGGTGGGGGAGGGGGTAAAGGGGCGTCGTCAGCTATCTGCTACTATTGCGTTTCAATCGCAAACGATGGATGACTGCGCAATTACTTAACGACGATTTCTTTGTTGTTGCCGCTGTAGTCGTCGTTATCGTCGTCGTTATCAATATCATCGTCGTCGTCATCATCGTTATCGATAACATCATCGCCATCATCATCAACAAAGGATAACGTCGTCGGCATAATCATCATCGTTACTTATCGTCAACATTATTTCGCGAGATATATATACGATTGAAATATGACTTACTAGGAAGCGATATCGTCCAAGACTGTCAATATGTCATAATTACCCTAGCGACCATAATATTATAATAACTCACCTCGAAGCCCACGGAAGGAGGTAGACGAAGAGGGATAGGGAGAGGGAGAGGGAGAGGGAAAGGGAGAGGAAAAGAGAGAGGGGTGTCCAGTTGGAAGCTACGCACGCTGACTGAACCGGTTAAATCGGGGTAGTAACCGGGCGGGCTGGTTGAATGAGTGGGTGGCTATTGGTAGGCAAGTTTGGGGTGAGTGAGTGGTTGGGTGAGTGGCAAAGAGTGGATGGGTGGGTAGGTGAGTAAGTGGGTTGAGTGAGGACTGAGGGGGTTGGGTGAGTGAGTGCGATGGGAGGGGAGTGAATGAGTACCTGACTGACTGACGACCGATTGATTAACTGACTGACTCAACTACTGACTGACTGACTGACTGACTGACTGACTGACTGACTGACTGACTGACTGACTGACTGACTGACTGACTGACTGACTGACTGACTGACTGACTGACTCACTCACTCACTCACTCACTCACTCACTCACTGACTCACTGACTCACTCACTCACTCACTCACTCACTCACTGGCTGGCTGGCTGACTGACTGACTGACTGACTGACTGACTGACTGACTGACTGACTGACTGACTGACTGACTGACTGACTGACTGACTGACTGACTCACTGAGTGACTGACTGACTGACTGACTGACTGACTGACTGACTGACTCACTCACTGACTGAGTGACTGCCTCACTGGCTGGCTGACTGACTGACTGACTGAATGAATGACTGAGTGACTGCCTCGCTAGCTGGCTGGCTGGCTGACTGGCTGACTGACTGACTGACTGACTGACTGACTGACTGACTGACTGACTGACTGACTGACTGACCCACTCTATGTCACTCACTTACACTGTGGCATCGTTTAAACTTCGTCAGATGGCAACACTGATGTTGTGGCTGCAGAGACAAATGAGAAGATGCTGAACCATATCACCGCAGATGCCACTTGACGCTGCAGACATGGTACCGTCGCCAAAAGAAGTTATTTGTCTTTTGTCTGCGAGGAAACGACACAAAGAGACAGACAGACAGACAGAGAGACAGACAGAACGAGAGAGAAAGAGACAGAGAAGAAGGGAGGAACGGTAGCACAGAGCCAGGCCCGCATCAGTTCAACGCACGGATACGGAGGCAGAGTTTTGCGTCAGTAGCCGACTCCATCAACTGACTTATCGTGTTACTATTTGAAGATGGGAGAAACGTGTATACGAAACAACGAAGTGACACAAGCCATCGATGTAAATATATACACACGGATATATACATACACAAATATACATGTGTATATATACATATACACATGCTGTATGCGTGTACATAGATCCTATAAACTATATATATACATGCATCTGTAAATCGATACATGACAAACGTATACATGAATGTATCTGTATACTAAATACATACGTCGGTCTATTATTTACGTATACATGTCATATATATATATATATATATATATATATATATACAATCATGGGTGTATATAAACGCGTATATATATATATATGAGCCTGTGTGTGTACATATATATTTATATGTACAGTATATATAGATATAAATAGGTAAATATACCTCTTGAGTCTTGATGGATGTATATATTTGTGCGAATATATTTATATTTATATAACTTGATTTCTGTGCACATATATATATCTATATATATATTTATGTACATATATATGTTCACGCACAAGCACACATACACACGTATATATATGATTGTAAACATAATGCCGTTATATATATATATATTATGTTTACAATCATATATATATGTGTATGTGTGCTTGTTATATATATATATATGCTTGTATATATATATGTGTGTGTGCTTGTATGTATATATATATATGCTTGTACATATATGTATATACGGATGTGTGCGGTGGATGCGGGCTGTGTCATCCATCAGTGCTTCTGCTCTCCGCATCTCTCTCTCCGTCAAAGTTTTCGGTTACAGAGACAATTTTCGCCAAGACGCTCCTCCCTCCGCCGCCCGAGACTCGAAGGCGGGCGCCAGGAAATTATCGGCCTCGGTCGGGGGATAATGTTTCCCGCCGCCCGGTCAGTTTGTTGACCATCGTCCAGTCCCGGCCGGAGCTCGAGTGTCCCTTGTCCAATCTACTGGACGGTCCAGAGATGGACGGTGTCTCTGTCCGTCTGCGTCTGTATGCGTACTTGTCTGTGTGTCTGTACGTGTGTGTTTTCGTTTGTGTCTCTTTGTCTGCGTTTGTGGCGCTGGCTTTGTCTGACTCTGCCTGCCTTTTGTCGGCGTTAATGAAAGTCTTCTTAAACGTGACACAAGTCGACTGATATTCTAACAAACTTTCCAGATACGTGCTGAAAGGAATCGCCTGGAACGGGTTCGCCCAGCGAGGCGACCCGCTTCAGAACATTGTGTGCGTGGGGTTTCTCTTCAATGCCTTTTTCTATTGTAGTATTTGTTATTTGTTTCGGCATCAGAACGAAACTGTGGCATATATAGTACCATAGGATGCCGATGGAGAACAATTAATCATCCATCATCCATTTTTCTCGCGTATAAGTCGAACTCCTCGACCTCTCTTTGTCTCTTTTCCGAAATCACTTTAAGACCATTATTTTCGATCGTGATTTCATTTTGTTAGACAGAAAGCGCTTTGATGATATTCTCTCTAATTGGCGCAATATAAATTTACGATTACAATCACGATTACGCTTTCACACACGAATGGATACCAAAATGAAGACCTTGTAAACAGGAAAAAACGTGTTTAGCCCGTGTATAAGTCGATGTGTGTTGAACTTATGCATCTGTGTATTAAATACCGCCGCTCAACCATCCAAAGTGTTAGGTCCAGATGGTTGATCATGTTCTCTGTCCAAAGAAGTCACAAGGAGATAAAAACTTGTACACTGAAGTCTTAAACATTTTGCCTAAATGAAACAATTACAAATTTGAATCCAATTTCAAAATAAGATTCAAGCCCACAGTTTAACGAGTGAGCTTGTTGTTGCGATTGCTCGGCTTATTCAATTGGTTTAATTGTGTAAGCCAGAACGGAAGTTGTCCAGGGTAGAAAATCCGGAATGCAGAGCAATGAAGAAAATATACGGCACTAGTGTTCTTACTGAATAGAAATGAAGTAGCCAACATTTAAGATACGGAACACATTTTGCAATAAAAAAAATTGAATCAAATCATCCAGAATCATTGCATCCCATTGACAATAAAACAAAGGATTTAATCAAATCATTCAGAATCCACATTAAAAGCCAGCGAAACATGTTTCCGACCGCTTCTGTATCAACAGTAAAACTATTTAAGGCATATCACATCATCATCAGAGATTGAAGGACGGATTCGCTGAATATTCATAAGATATGTCATCCAATCAGAAGTAACCGTTGCTTAGTGTAAATAATCACTAACCTGTCATTCATTCGTTCGTTCGTTCGTTCGTTCACTGACTCACTGACTTACTGACTGACTGACTGACTGACTGACTGACTGACTGACTGACTGACTGACTGACTGACTGACTGACTGACTGACTCACTCACTCACTGACTCACTCACTGACTCACTGACTCACTGACTCACTGACTCACTGACTCACTGACTCACTCACTCACTCACTCACTCACTCACTCACTCACTCACTCACTCACTCACTCACTCACTCACTCACTCACTCACTCACTCACTCACTCACTCACTCACTCACTCACTCACTCACTCACTCACTCACTCACTCACTCACTCACTCACTCACTCACTCACTCACTCACTCAATCACTCACTCACTCACTCACTCATTCAATCAATCACTCACTCACTCACTCATTCAATCACTCACTCTCTCACTCCCACTCCCACTCCCACTCACTCACTCACTCACTCACTCATTCAATCACTCACTCTCTCACTCCCACTCCCACTCCCACTCCCACTCCCACTCACTCACTCACTCACTCACTCACTCACTCACTCATTCAATCACTCACTCATTCAATCACTCACTCTCTCACTCCCACTCCCACTCCCACTCACTCACTCACACACTCACCCGCTCACTCGCTCACTCACGCAGTCACTCACTCACTTGTTCGGTCACTCACTCAATACTATTGTAATTATTATTATTTATTATTATTATCATTATAATTATTATTATTATTATTATTATTATATTCATTATTATTATTATTGTTGTATTTTTTTATTATTTAAAGCACAAGATTTATAAAGTGCAAGTTATTATAATACAATTCGAAGCAATACAATACAGTTGTATAGTGCTATAGACTTTTTTAATTCTTCACTCGTTATAAATATGATATTCACCATTCGCCCTTGTAGCTCTGCATGCGACCCGTTTTTGTCAATATCACGTGTGACATTTGTGACCTGTTATCCTTGTGACGTGTTACAGTCTACTTGTGAGGAGTATACTTGTGGCGTTTTATACTTGCGACTTCCTAGCGTGCTGTATTGTGACCTATTTAACCTGTGACGTGTTATACTTGTGACGTGTTGTATACTTGCGACTTCCTATGTGTAGCGTTCTATATTTGTGACCTGTTTAACCTATATATGACGTGTTAAACTTGTGACGTGTTATACTTGTGACGTGTAGTACTCCTGACGTACTATACTTGTGACGTGTTATTTTTGTGTACTTATGACTTGAACCGTGTCTCGGCGGCTACTCGCTACCCGCGACTTCCCATACTTGAACTGTGATTGGCAGAAATATTCGCCTCGAGTCTTCTCTCTTCGCACGACTCGAGAGCAAAGGTCCCGTCCTCGCGTGCCACTCCGTTGACACTCTGTCCATCTCGACGGATCGTCCGTCATTCCTACCCCTCCGGGTCCTGCGTCACTCGTTCGTCTTGCGTCACTCCTCGAAAGCGCCACTCCTTAGCGTCGTCGGCCTCCTCCTCGCTCCGAGATAATTGATAAGACATGCGCTCGGAAATAAGCCGTTTAATCGTCAGTCCGCAACGTGACGTGCATGAAAATAGTTCGCTTCCGCCCGTTCCATTTCTCCTTCTGTTTGCCAATTATTCTCCACCGTACCATCTCGCTTCCCCTGTCCGCCTCCCCTTCCCCGTTCCCTTCTCTACCTCTGCTTCTTCTTCTTCTTCTTCTTTTCCCAGTTGACACTGGAGTCGAAAGCGAATGAATTCGCGTTCGATGCACGCAGTCTCGTTGTGTCCTTCCGCGCCGCCATATTTCAGGACGTCTTCCTGCATTGATTACTGCGCTCTAAACGCACGACAATGGCTCCTAATATGGCGTCGTTCTGTACGAATTTATATTCTCCACAGAGCCCGAAAAATACACAGGCACTTCCGGTTCCGGGTTGGCCGATACCAGACTTCCGGTGCACCGACGAACCGTGCATTTCATTTCTATTGTGGCGCAACAATATTATATTAAGTAGTTCCGGTGCGACGAATAAACCTCCACCAATCAGAACTTAAGCCGCGACTAATGAATATGCAACGAGTCCTGAGCTAAACAGTTCTGAAATAAGATTGATTTTAATATGCAATATGTTATATTATAATCAGTGGCAAGACGTGATAAGGAATTTGGTTTTCAACTTACAATAGAATAGAATACAATACAGTCAAATGCAATACAATACAAATAGTATGCAATACAAATAGTATACAATACAATAGAACACAACGCGTTTGATAAAATGAGATGTAGGACGTGATGGGCGCCTTACATGGCTGCCGTGTACAGTTAAATTCGACTCCTGTAATAACTTGTGATCATCCGTTCATACTGATTTGTAATCATACTGCGTAATTGTCAGTTTGAAGATATTAAACGAAGATTATAAAATACAAAACAATGCAGTACAATAAAATACAATGCAATACAAAACAGAACAATACAATGGAATCGAATGAAATACAACAACAACACAACTTGCCGAACAAACGCAACTGAAATGTAAGATTACTACCGTAGAGTGGGTATCTACTGTCAGTGCAATATAATCGTAAATTGGCAATGTCCTTCTTACAGAGTTGAGAACTGCACACTAAACCCGGGCAACGTTTAGGAACCATATAGTGGACTGCATGGAAGAGGTAACGTTTTCAGTTTCAAGGGAAAGATATCTCGGCGTTTAGCAGAGTTGCGAAGACTATATAGAGGTAGAGAGTTCCAGAGGGAGGAGGGACCGGCGACTAAGGAAAACCCCTTTTATTTGTATACATCTGCCTAAAAGCAGGGATATTAGAAGGAACTGTATTTAGGTTAGTCGTTTATAGTGCTTCAATACCTTTTTCACAGACACAGCAGTAAATTGAACTTGTACATCCCATGCACTGGGTCCAAATAAACATTTTCAGTGTTTTGCAATAAATTGAAATAAAATTTTATTTTATTTCTAACATACCTTATAGGTGCATGGAAAGATGAGAGCTGATAGCAAAACAAAATTTTGGAACATCTACAACGAATTTTGGCTGGAAAGGGTTAAAAATCTCTCATCTAAGAAACTCAGAATCGTAATCACGACCGTAACCTCCGAATTTCTAAAGCGCCATTCGAAAGCTAAGCGCAAGGCCTCAGCTTATTAACGAGCGCTTCGTCGTGTTAGATACAGAGCTGTCTATGGAGTGGCGATCCGAGACCGGATGCCAGAGAGACCATGCAGAGAGATAGAGAGAGAGAGAAAGAGAAAGAGAGACAGAGACAGACAGACAGACAGACAGACAGACAGACACAAAGAGAGACAGACAGAGACAGAGAAAGAGACAGAGATAGACAGAGATAGACAGAGACAGAGCAGAGACATACACAGACAGAGAGACAGAGACAGACAGAGCCAGAGACATATGTATACAGACAGAGACAGAGAGACAGAGACAGACAGAGCCAGATACAGACAGAGACAGACAGACAGAGACAGACAGAGCCAGAGACATACAGAGACAGAGAGAAGGCAGATCCTCTGCTAATCCGAGAGTCTGTAAACGTGCATATCAAAGAACACAAAAGAGCCGCCACAACAACAGATCAAAGGCTCATCAATATATCCTATGAACCGCCAAACACAGCAGACATATATGACTAAAAGACTTCGTGCAAACTCAATCGAAATACAACTCAGAGGGCAAAAACATCAGACCAATCGACGTGTCGGCAACTAACGTTCGGCATTAAAAGACCCCAACGTCCACAGCAGCAGACGGGGACCCGTTCCATCGCCTAATTCTATAAGAGGGGCGAATTTTCACGTCGGTGACGTCGCGTTGAAACAGACCGAAAGAAATGACTGTTTGCCAGCCAATGCTAATTAGCTTTTGGCGCGCGTGACTTCTCCGCCTTAGTTACATGTGTGCTTTCGCCGGCCGCCGAATTACCGCGGATGTATTTCTACGCCGGACCTCGCTCTCCGTCCATCCATTTACACATACGATATATATATATATACACACATATATATGATTGAAGAATATATATATATACATACATATACATATATACATATATGTATGTGTGGAAACATTGCCTCGATGTTCAGATCAGTTTGTGTGTATAAAGAGTGAGACTTGGAATCATCAATATACGGAAACACAATGATCTTCAATCGACGAATCCTTCAGATATCTCCAGCTTATGGAGATTTCTCGTTCAGATCGATATTCATTCATTAGTTCCTTCCCTTGGCATACATGACACATTAACATCAACTCGTTGGACAACGTACACCTGTACACTGTATACGGCCTATAGTATTTTATCTTATAACGGCAAATTAAAGTTTTATTAAGCTCTTTAATGTATACCTTCTCACCGTCCATAGTATACATATACGTACATACATATATACGCACGTATACATATACATACTCATGAATATAAATACATGCATACATACATGTATACATACACGTTCCGTTTGGATGACTTATTTCCCTTTGTGCCTTTCATTCTCAGCAGCGCTTCCAAGCATTCAGCCTCCCTCAGTATAAGCACATATAATCATGCGCCAAACACCTTTTCAAGGTCCTCCTCCTCCTCCTCCTCCTCCTCCTCCTCCTCCTCTTCTTCTTCATTCTCCTTCTCTTCTTCTTCCTCCTCCACTTCTTCTCCTTCTTTCTCCTCCTCCTCCTCCTCCTCTTCCTCCTCCTCCTCCTCCTCCTCTTCCTCCTCCTCTTCTTCCTCCTCTTCACCTTCCTCCTCCTCCTCTTCTTCCTCCTCCACTTCTTCTACTTCTTCCTGCTCCTCCTCTTCCTCCTCTTCTTCTCCATCTTCTTCTTCCTCCTCCTCCTCTTCTTCATCCTCCTCTTCCTCCTCCACTTCTTCTCCTTCTTCCTCCTCCTCCTCCTCCACTTCTTCTTCCTTCTTCTCGTCTTGTTCCTCTTCTTCCTCCCATCGTCTTCTTCTTTTTCCACCACCTCTGCCTCCTCCTTTTCTTCTTCGTCCTCTTCTCATTCCTCCTTCTTTTCATCTTCTTCCTCCTCCTCTTCCTCCTCCACTACTCCTTCTTCATCCTCTTCTTCTCCTACTTCCTCCTTCACCTCCTCTTCCACTTCTCCTTCTTCCTCTCCTCCTCTTCCTCCTCCACAGGTCAACCGAAGATCTAAGTCCGGTTGCCAGATAGACCCCAGAGAATTAAGGAGAAGAGAAACAAAGCACCTCGGCCAGTCCTCTCCCTCGCTACCTGATCTTCCCACCGACAGTGTACGGTCAATGTACACATTATAGTTGCGTTGGCTAGGGGTACAAGCGTAGCCGAGGTCTCAAAAACATCTTGCTGCAAGCCCTGGGCTTGTACTATATAGCCTTTGTTTTTTGGCGCCACCACACGCAGCTTTCACGCAGACGATATTTCGTCTGGAAATCTGTTGAATTCGTTATTATATTCAGACTGCACGAAGCGCCATCTTCCGGTGGGTGGCAGAGAATGTACAATAATTGTTCTATGGGTTTTTTTTGTGGGGCGTGGTGGCTCAGTGGTAAGTTCGGCGCCTTGTGACCGGGGGGTTGCAGGTTCAAATCCCACTCTAGCCGCTGCGTATACGGACCTTGGGCAAGTCCTTCACTCGCAATTGCTCGTGGCGCTTCGGCGTGAAAATTCCGGCACAGTATCAAATGCTGTAGTCGGGAGCGCCTCTGAGTAGTAGTTGACTTCGAGAGGCGCTATAGAAATATCCGGAATAAATAAAATAAATAAATTAAGGTTTCCGAGTTTTAAGACACATATGGCTGTCCATAGAACAGTTGCATAACAGATGCTCCTTCATACCAAGACACACAACGGGAGCGCCTCTGAGTAGTAGTTGACTTCGAGAGGCGCTATAGAAATATCCGGAATAAATAAAATAAATAAATTAAGGTTTCCGAGTTTTAAGACACATATGGCTGTCCATAGAACAGTTGCATAACAGATGCTCCTTCATACCAAGACACACAACGATAACATCCCTATCATGTATACATGTATATACACACATAAAAACACATATTAGGGGCCTATATATATATAATATATATGATCATATATATATATATATATATATATATATATATATATATATATATATATATATATATATATATATATGATGCAGCCGTGAAAATGCATGTCTGATAATAGTAGATATTTTGGCATGCGTATATATCGAACAGACTTTAAGCAAGCGATATGAGTGGTCTCTCTCTCTGTCTGTCTCTGTCTCTGTCTCTGTCTGTCTCTGTCACTGTCACTGTCTCTGTCTCTGTCTGTCTGTCTGTCTGTCTGTCTGTCTGTCTGTCTGTCTGTCTGTCTGTCTGTCTCTCTCTCTCTCTCTCTCTCTCTCTCTCTCTCTCTCTCTCTCTCTCTCTCTCTCTCTCTCTCTCTCACACACACACACACACACACACACACACACACACACACACACACACACACACACACACACACACACACACACACACACACACACACACACACACACACACACACACACACACACACACACACACACACACACACACACACACACACACACACAGCATAGCATAACATAACGTTTATTGGTCCAAGTAAACAATTCCAAGGAAAAAAAACAGATAATCAACCGATGGTAGCTACATAATATCATACTGACAGGACGCAGCACTCGTGAATAAGCTGGTGCCCTGCGCTTATAGCTGTAGAGTAGCACTTCAGAAATTTGGACTTAACGATTACGATTATAAGTAAGGAATAGTAAATTGTAATGAAAATCTCCGAAATCTCTCAGCGCCACAGAAAAGCAGCTTTCATGCGCTGGCGCCTGTATAGTCAGATCAAGTCAATGTATAGTCAGATCGAGTCAATGCAAAGTCAGATCAAGTCAATGTATAGTCAGACCAAGTCGATGCAAAGTCAGACCAAGTCAATGCAAAGTCAGATCAAGTCAATGTATAGTCAGACCAAGTCGATGCAAAGTCAGACCAAGTCAATGCAAAGTCAGATCAAGTCAATGTATAGTCAGATCAAGTCAGATCGAGTCAATACGTAGTCAGATCAGGTCATTGTATAGTGATTCATAAACAGGGCGAATATAGAAGAGTGTGGACGGTCTTTGAAGACACGCCACAGTGTCTATACTTCATCAGACACTGCCATTGAGGACTCTTTAGAGTATACACTTTCGACTATCATTCAGTACACCCTTAGGCATTTCAAATCAGATATAGATATTTAATATGATATTTGGTGCCTATACA
>OY744607.1:6091658-6096538 GCA_963556255.1 Allolobophora icterica | reverse complement strand
GGGTGCTCACCCCTTTGTAAAACGACCCCAACGACAACAGATCGTTACCACTCCTAAGTGTATTATCTCTCAACACATACGTTAAAGAAACCCGATTAGTACCCACGCATCTGACATATACAACCTTTGATCATATATATAAAGGTGTCCAGCTAATACAACATTGCAACCGCCTTTCCACATCTCCAGCTTAAACAATCGACCTCTGTGTTACCCGTCAGCGACCTCTATCTTAAAATAACAACATTGACAACTTAATGGACCGTTTCACAGGCTCGTAACCCAAAACTTGCGGGTCGACCAGCTAATTGCCCGGTAATTGGTCCCTATGTCAACGGCCGCCGCCGCTCGCCATCTACCGACTGCGATCGACGAAACGTCGACTGTTTGCCCGCACGACCCGAGTTCGATTCCCGCCCGAGCGGTCGCTACAATTTCCTTTTAATTTTCTATCGTTGAATGGAAGTCTGTGTAGATAAAGCACTCGGATCATTTCGTTTTGTCTGAAACGCTTTTGTTGAAACTGGTTCGTCTTACTGCGAGTCGATAAAGAAGGACGTCTTCGCAAGAGGGCGTTGGCGCTCGTTTTCTTGCACAGCCATCTTATCCAGCCTCGGATCGATCGAAGAAATTTTCCTGGATACCCGATCCGTGGCGGATTCGTCAACGTATCGAACTTAAATATTTAACCGTCGAGATTTTTTATGGATTTTTGTAGCGCGTGTGAAAGTACTTGTACCAATCGTGATCGTAAACAGGAGTTTGTGTATATATAAGTGCAAAGACTAATTGAGAAACTATGTCGTCTGTAAAGAGAAATGCTGAGTCAGCGGAAATCAACGGTCAATGCGCGATTATCAGCCGACTACTAAGTTTCGTTTTGCTTAAGAAGTTTTACTGAAATGGCGATGTATAAATGATAATTTCCGGTTAAAAGGTGTTATATATATATATATATATATACTCGTATATATGGGGTTTCTCAGAAAATACATATTAGCATACATATACATATACATACATACACACATATATATCAAACCTATTATATTATGTTCAATGCGTGCTTACGGTTCACTGTTATTGACATATATATAGACCTATATGCAAATACATGCATATATATATATACATGCATATATATATATATATATATATATGCCCTATACAAATATACATGGAGGGACACGGTATACCCGATTCAGGGACACGGCATAAATAGTGCTGGGTATACTATAGTTAAATAGTAAATAGTATTTCGTCAACGTATCGAACTTGAAGTTACTCTATTTAAAAAGTAAATACTATTTAAATATAGTTCATCACCGTTTAAAATAGCTCTGTGAAAGGACATCTATCTATTAATATAGTTTCCTTATATGCAAATTTGTCCGTCGGAGGACTCTACGTCACAAACGGCTTCCGTTCTATTGTGAAACATAAACCGGTTGTCTTGACGACGGCGGTCTTGACGACGGCGACTAACACTATATACTGCCGTCATAATTATGACGGGAAAATACACTAGTATTTAAATAGTAGTTAAATACTATGCGCCTATATTTACTTTTTGTAACAAAGTAAATAGTAAATCACCAGCAAGCCTGCAGATAATTTACTGTGGTTACTTACTTATTATTAGCTTTAAGTTCTTTAACTCCAGTTAATAAATATTTGTAAAACTTTAACCATAATATTACACAAGTTATTGAAATTATTGAATATTTAGTTATTGTGCTACGAATATTCAGTCACGTCACAGTTATTGTTTTTTAAGTATTTCGTCATTTGATTATTGCCAAATATGACGTCAGAATTACAAACCGTGCTGCTGTTGACGTAACTTTGCATAGCTATAATAAATTATGTACATTTCCGCATATTTACATGGACTGTCACAGAGCCTCATTGAAACCTCATGTATGTATTTTTGTTTCTTTTAAATACAACAGACAGAAAAATATAGTTTAGGTATGGAACATGTTTAGTGTGACGACTAATTAGTGGTTTTAGTCCTAGCATTTGTTTTGAAAAAAAATCGAGGAATAAGGTTCATCGACTTTATCTAACAGATCTCCAAATATGCGTTTCAATGTGAGTTCAAATGTTTCTGGTATCATAAACTATTAACCGTTTATTTAAAGTAGAACAGCTATGGCGAAGTCCCGATCTTTTGCCTCAGTTGGTCCCTCTCTCTGGAATACACTGTCTCCTTATATATACTCGTTCTCAAATTTTAATTGGCAACATGTGTTCTTTTGCCTTTCTCAAAACCTATTTCTTTTCTTGTGGCCTTGCGCACTGGGAGCGCTTCTGAACGGTTCACCCTACTAGAGGCGCTTTATAAATGTTTAAATACAAATACCATATATAGACAGGGATGTATCTAGCGGTGGGCTTGGGGGGGATAGAGTAGTGGTAACACTCATGGCTAGGGGAGCATATAAGGTATACGCGGATCGATTCCCGTAATACCCCTGTATAGGGCGGCGCCTTGCATGGCTGCCAAACCGTATGTTTAATTAAGATGTTGATTGTACTTTCATGTTTCAATGTAATCTTGCTGCGTCTGTCGGTTTGAAATAATAAAGGATATAATTATTATTATTATTATTAAACGAAGTTGAAGCCCCCCAAACAAATCAAGCCGTTGTATGCGTATACGGCTAAAATTCGTATGAACACTGTATAAATTTTGCCATGCTCAAGGCTTAAGCCCCCACCCACCCAAACGAAAAATCCTAGTTACGTTGCTTCATATAAAAAAGCGCAGTTGATGTAAAAGTTCTTTTCTTTATAGAAAAGTTTCGCCTTATCCAAATCCAGGCCATGCAGCGGAATGCGGCATTTTTTACGATGGCACCTTGATTAATGACAAAAAAGTCGAAAAATAACGATTAGCATGCTTGGCCATATAATGACGAGTTAATGGGATTTTTCACACCCACGCTTATGTATACACCCACTGCAAACACACACACACACACACACACACACACACACACACACACACACACACACACACACACACACACACACACACACACACACACACACACACACACACACACACACACACACACACACACACACACACACACACACACACACACACACACACACACACACACACACACACACACACACACACACACACACACACACACACACACACACACACACACACACACATTCACACACACATACACACACACATATGCACGCACATACACACATACACATACACTGACACATACACATACACACACTAATACATATATACACAACTGCCGAAATAAGCAAACAACTAACGATATAAGCAAACAAAACATTATATATGAACATGAAGGATATGGAACTTGTAACGAGCTGCACAATATACATATACATACATGCATGCATACATGTATAGTCACAGGGTATTATTACGAAGGTAATTATCGTCTGCATGTATATAATGACCTGCAGTGATGGGGAGCTGAAAACCAGCAGAAAGAACAAGTCAAACCGGGGTGTGTTTTTTTGCTTCTCCTAAATGCGGTGGACATCTATGTTTACAGTCGACAATTCGACGCAAATTTGCGTCCTGTTGCTCCAGAGTGGCAGCGTGTTTGCCGAACAATCTCGTTAAATAGAGTTGGTATTATTATTATAATTAATAATATCATTATTAATATCGCTGTTAACATGCTGTCCTGTAAAGTATATGTACATATATATAAACTGTTATTGTTCGTCACAAGAGTTTAGTTTGCCGTGTAGATTATAATCGAACCTTTTCGGAAATTGGTTTTCAAGGCCAATTTCTGAATTTTCGTCGACAATTTTCGCTTCACTCTGACAGGAAAGCAAACAGCGAAATGTGTTTCCTCGGCTTCGAAATGTCAGACCCCTGTGTGACCTTGTGTGACCTTAATGAGAGACGGAGAACCCACCTCTTGACGAAGAATGCCCACGAGTTTATGGATGAGACAGAGATATATATGCCAGCGCTTCATAAGTTCCAGCGCTGAGTTTAATTGGATAGGGCGACGTAGGTGTTCTTGTGATGCAATCAACAATTAACGGAGAAGCAACATGTCACTTGCCCTCGATTAGGTGTCTGCGTAAAGATCGACACTCTGTCTGTCTGTCTGTCTGTCTGTCTGTCTGTCTATCTGTTTGTCGTTTCCTTGCTATCTTCCTGCATGTCTGTCTATCGGTTTCTCTGTCTGTTTCTTGCTATCTTTGTGTGTGTGTCCGTTTGTCCGTCCGTCTGTCTGTCTATCCCTGTCTGTCCGTCTCTGTTTGTCTGTCTGTCTGACTGTCTGTCTAATTGTCTTTCTCTGTCTGACTGTCTATTGTCTGTCTCTGTCTGTCTGTCTGTCTCTGTCTGTCTACCTCTCTGACTGTCAGACAGACAGTCAGAGAGGCAGACAGACAGAGACAGACAGACAGACAGACAGAGAGACAGATAGACAGACATGCTGACTGCCTGACATTCCCTGTCTGTCTGTTTGTATTCTCTGCATGAGTCGTTAAATCAACTCACATACGATTAGTTATCTGCTGCTAATTAGAGGAGGATCATCATCATCACCGCAGTGGAGACCGTTGAACTCATCTGAGGGCCATGCGGTGCATTCCAGGAGTGGGGAGAGAAAGGAGTACAGACAGAGACAGAGGAAGAGAGAGATGGATAGACATATAGATAGATAGACAGACGGACAGACAGATATATAGAGAGATAGAAAGAAAGAAAGATATGGATAGATAGATAGATAGATAGATAGATAGATAGATAGATAGGTAGGTAGGTAGGTAGGTAGGTAGGTAGGTAGGTAGGTAGGTAGGTAGGTAGGTAGGTAGGTAGGTAGGTAGGTAGGTAGGTAGACAGACAG
>OY744607.1:6059158-6086658 GCA_963556255.1 Allolobophora icterica | reverse complement strand
GGGTACTCATGCAGGGTAACGCATTTGCCCGATTCTTAGCAGTTCGCTGCATGGAGTGACAGTTTACTTGTCGAAGATGTTCTTTTTCTTCAGCACTAGCCAACGCCACTACCACCCCACCTCACCACCGTCCTCGTCATCATCCTCGTCATCATCATCATCGTCGTTGTCGTCGTCGTCGTCATCATCATCATCATCATCATCATTTATCTATATTTATTCTATAGCAAATGATTATTTAGACTATCATCAGCATTGTCATCATCATCATCATCATCATCATCATCATCATCATCATCATTTATCTATATTTATTCTATAGCAAATGATTATTTAGACTATCATCAGCATTGTCATCATCATCATCATCATCATCATCATCATCATCATCATCATCATCATCATCATCATCATCATCATCATCATCATCACTTACCTATATTTATTCTATGGCAAGTGATTATTTAGACTATCATCAGCATTGTCATCATCGTCATCATCATCAGTCGTCGTTGTCACCATTATCGTCGTCTTCAGATAGGTTGTCATCATCATCATCTTCTTCTTTCTTTCTTTCTATCTATCTATCGTTGTTTCTTTCTTTCATTCGTTTTTCTTTCTTTCTTTCTTTCTTTCTTTCTCCGAAGAACAGTCCCTTTAGCCAACCCTTAAGAGGCAGATGAGGTCCTTTCCCTCACCGTCTGATCATCCCACAAACAGTCAGTGTACACCCATTATAATTGAGTTGGCTATAGGGGGGCGTAGATGGAGCCGATATCTCGAAACAAATTTCTGTACAACCGGGGATTTGAACCCCCGACCTCTCGGTTGTCATTCCAACGCGCTAACCTCTGGACTATCGGGCACCCCACATAGACCACAAACGCCCCCTAAAAGCATGCAGGGCAGCTTCCGATGCACTCAGCCTTTCCCATCCATGTCGGTGGCCCAACTGTGTCTTTGCTTATTGTGATGCGAGGTTGTTATTAAATTATGCATTCATGTCGCCCAGCATGGCGCCTTAAATAGAACGCTTACGTATACAAATATAGGCCACGGTGACATAAATACATACACAAATAGGTCAGCAAGCGCGCATGTCCGCGTCGTGTATACAACGTATCGTATGACGCGCGATATTTTTTGTACAATTAGCTAAGTCAAGAATCAGGAGAAGTTTTCTCAGCAATGTGGTAAGACATTATATGTGTGTTTATACATGTGTGAGTAAGACTATACATGTGCAATTGTGCATGGTGTAGGTATTGTGGGCGTGGTTATACATTCGCTCAATTTATTCAAGTTGTATCAACATCGTCGTCGTCGTCATCATCATCATAATAATAATAATAATAATAATAATAATAATAGTAATCATCATCGTTATTGTCATCATCATTATGGTCGTCATCATAATCATCAAAAATCATCATCGTCGTCGTCGTCATCATCATCATTATCGTCATCGTCGTCGTAATCATCCTCCTCCTCCTACTCGTCGTCGTCGTCATCATCATCATCATCATCATCTTAGTTGCAATCGTCACCTTCAAACAGATTTGAGAATCGAGGGCAAAGTGGTCAAGGACAAATTCCAATGAGGCCAAATCATAATTATTAGTTCTAGATATATATTTTTTCTTATAACTGAAGGTGGCCTGCAATGTTCAAGGCCATTGATGACAGAGATCAATGATTATGATCTAATCCAATCAATATGATCCAATGATTTCTATAGCGCCTTTATAAAAATGAGACATCAATTGATGAAAGCTTCGGGTGAAATCTCCATGCAAAATGAAAATCCAACGTTGAAGCCAGGTTTAAACTCCAGTACAGATCAGAGAAACGAGACGTCGCCTACGGTGAGTAATCAAGTTGAAAGAGACAAGCCTTAAAGTTTAGACTCACGAATGACATCAAAGACTTAACAGAACTCAATTGGGCAGCAATTTCCAAAGCTTCCGCCACCGTCTGTAATCTGGTGGTGCCAGTCCCACGCCTGGATAAAGGAGGAGGGCAGCGCTAATCATCTTTGTTATGACACAGTGTCGTTGAACAGATAGTGTATATACCAAAGATTTGGACGATAGAAAAACATGTAGAGAACGCCCCAGAGCCAAACACTTTTCGCGTGTGGGGCACATCTGGGGTCACAATGTCTTTTGTTTGAAGGGTAAGAAAGATTGATCTATGTGAGCTGGTTAGAGTGTAATCTTTTTTGAACTGTCAGGAAGACTTTGAAATGGATTCTTTGCTCAACGGCTATGGTAACTGAAATGGGAGCAATATGGAGGCACAGACTGATATTTATGAGTCGTGTGTTGTGGTAAAAAAAACTCATTCGGCTCTGGCAGATAGTTCAATCATTTATAGTTCGTGCCATGGAGATCTCCCTTAGTGGTACACCAATGAGAAGTGAATTACAGTAATCAAATCTGCTGGAAACCAGTGCACTATAGCTAATTGGATTAAGACAACTTGAGGCAAATGTCATTCTACAAATATCCTTAATTGGACTTTTCGTCATATGCCAGAATATGATTAGCAAACAATGACGTCTTGGATTCAAACACCACGCACATACAGTCATACTTGCGCATTCAGTAAACGGTTAACAAGTAAGCCACCAAACTGGATAGACGCATAAGCAAATCACAATTGCGGAGTTGTTCGCTTGTGCCAAGAAGAAAAAAAATCAGTTCTAGAAGGATTTAGAAGTTTATTACTATATATTGATCCAAGACGAAATTTAACATACCAAAAACAGAAGCATGTATTTGATTAGACGTGGAACATGTCAAATGAAAGGAACAGTTTGGTGTCGTCAGCGTACAAGTGCCATAATCAAGAGAGCTGTCAGTGAATGGTGAACCGTGTGGAGTGGTATATAATGTAAACAAGCGCAGGCCTATGTGGTACAGATAACTTAGACGTTGCCGCTTTCGGGTGGTGCCAGTCCCAAGCCTAGATTAAAAAGGAGGGCGAAATCAACGTCCCTGGCAGCCATAAGATGTTGTTAAACATTGGAAACTACTATGCCCACCCTGTAACCCAGAACAGTACCCAGTGTTACTTCGCATGCAGTTCAAGACAATGGTCGCATGCAGGTATACATGGGTTGATTTATCATGGCATTTCATCGAGGTTTTATAGCGCCTTCGTGAGGTTCTAGTAAAGCGTTATATAAATGGTGATGTACATACATACATACATACATACATACATACATACATACATACATACATACATACATACCTACATACATACATACATACATACATGCATACATACATACATACATACATACATCCATACATACATATATACATACAATATATATATACATACAATACATACATACATACATACATACATACATACATACATACATACATACATACATACATACATACATACATACATACATACATACATACATACATACGTATACGTACATACATACACACATATATATGTATACATACAATCATACATACATACATACGTACATACAATACATACATACATACATACATACATACATACATACATACATAGTTACATACATTACAATACATAAGTACAATACAGTACATACATACATACAAGGTGTGAACCAACCGAGAACGGAACGAGATTGTTTGAGGCAAATATATAGGTCCAGATTCCAGAAGAATGATAGCAGTTCATCAGATATATTTCAACGTCTATATAATATAGCTCTGCGGGTTGCTCCCCGAACCCTTGCTTCTGTTTTTGGTATTGTAAATTCCGTCTTGGATGACTAGTAATAAACCTATTCGGAATCCTTCTAGAACTGAATTTCTTCTTCTTGGCACCAGCAAACAACTCCGCAATTGTGATTTGCTTATGTCTATTCATTTGCTAACCGTACTGAATACTCAGGTGAGCCATGGATGTCGTGTTTGTATCCACCACCTCATTTCCTAACCAAGCATGCTTGATCGATAACCGAAGCCTTAAGTCATGAGATCGATATATTAATAATGACCAAAGTCGGTCATGAGATCGATATCAATAATGACCGAAGCCAGTGATGAGATCGATCGGTATCAACAATGTTCGAGGCGGGCGATGATTGAGGTCGAAACTATTCAAGGCAGGTGTTCGAGGCCTGCGCGGGCAGAGAGCCTAGGAGGCCAGAAGAGATATTCGACCGCACGAAAGCAACTAAGGCCACACGGGTGGTCGAGGCCAGGACTAATTGAGGCCAGGGGACGCGGCCACTTTGAAGTAGCTTTCAAGCATAGTTTACTCGCCAACTACAAACAGCTCAAGACGTCGGTACTCCAGCTCTTCCACACCTAACTGTAACATGCTGTGATGTGTCGCTATTCTACCGCCGCCAGCGCCCTCTCGAGTGCCTTGCTAAACCGCCCAATTATCGCCCAACGGCTAAACGCCGACGCCCTTGGTTTCCGCCGACGATACGCGCCGCATCATTCCCTCGCCGTCCCTCGCCGCCTGCCTCTGTACCTACAGCGGAGTCTGATAAGGCGAGGCACCGCGAAGTCTTGGAGAGCGCCGGAATGAGTGAGCGGACGAGTGGATCGGATAGGTTTATCGGGTCTGGAGATAAACAGTATTTCTTTTCGGCAGCGGCGACGTGTTTCCTTGCACAGGACGAGACGAATGGAGCTCGGAGCGAGAGAGGGGAGACAGAGGGAAGGGACGAGGGGGAGTGGGGGACGAGGGAGGGAGGGGGACTGCGGCGGCGGCAGAGGGAGAGACCAGCTCGAGGACCCCGAGACCGGCGGAGCGGTGCAGGAAGCGATCTGAAGAGGACCCCGCGCTTCGATGACGCGGATCAGATCGCACAAATGTTACTCGTTAAGTAGAGACAGACAGACAGACAGACAGACAGACAGACAGACAGACAGACAGACAGACAGACAGACAGACAGACAGACAGACAGACAGACACACAGACAGACAGACAGACAGACAGACAGACACACACACACACACACACGGACGGACGGACGGACGGACGGACAGACGCACGGACGGATGGACGAAAGGTAGGCAGGCTGGCAGACAGACAGACAGACAGACAGATAGACAGACAGACAGACACAGACAGACAAGATAGAGAGAGGCAAAGGAGTAACGGACGGCAGACAGACAAGCAGAGACAGACAGAGAGCAGGCAAACAGACAGACGCACAGAGACAGACAGACATACAGACAGACAGGCAGGCATCATTTTGCCGATGCATGTATACTTAATGTCGCATTATGAAATATGTCTGGTATTGGGATTTGCTGTTCACTCATATATCACAGCTGCAGAGCGGTGTTCTCCTATAACAACAAACAAATCTCAAACTTGTAAACCATGTTTAACCATATGGCACGCGGGGTAAGTTACAGTTGATCCCTCGTGGGGTAATTCGAATAAGAAACCCAATCTCACGAATTAAAAACTAACCATTTTTGTTTCCATGCATTGGCATAAATCAGATTCTTTGCATATCAGCGCCCAATGACGTATGCAAACACGTCACAAGTTCGACAACAATGAGTCGTATAGGTTTAATGAAGCATAAACTAATTAAGTAATTTAAGTCATCATTTCGTCATCACTAATTACAACTGGCCTACGTGTATCATAATACTACAATGACGTCACTATTTCGTCACTGAGCATGCAGTGTCATAACAGCAAAGCTTTTAAGATCGGAACAAGATTGATCACTCTGGCAAAATTCCTGAAAGGTTGGGCGATGCATTCTGGTATTGCCGCAAAGCCTTCTGGTCTGTCTGGGAGGCTGGGAGTGACAGTCGAATGTTTACATAGGGATTGTGTTAAAGACTCGCTTAACGTGAAATCTGGCATAATATTCGAATCTGTTCCTTAATTCTCACTTTTTAAAATTTCTGTCAGAAATTGTTATAAAATCAATAGAAAAACCCGTAGCACACTATTTAGCTTCGTTTGTAAACTATACGTAGATAAAATTAGGAACAACGATGAACATATCTATCTTGTAGCTTATAAATACAAACTAATGACTGTTTGCAGTGCTTGGAACTTTAATATGACTATCAGTATATGAATATTGGTAAACATAGGGACCATCAGCATTACTTTCGTAGAAATACATGATTATGATTACATTTTATATGATTTTTCAACGCTTAAAAATATGTAATTATACGCATTCTATATATATATATTTCAATTCTTTTGTCCAAGTGGGCGGGGTTTATTTGCTTTGATTCCATCCAATCAGGGCCGGATTAACCAGTACACTCACTATGCTTTAGCATGGGGAGGGGAGGGGGATAGAGTAATGGTAACACTCATGGCCAGGAGAGCATTAGGTTCGCGGATCGATTCCCGTAATCCCCCTCTATAGGGCGGCGCCTTGCATGGGCCCATGGCTGCCAAACCGCGTGCTTAGTATAAGATTTGATTGTACTGTCATGTTTCAATGTAATCTTACTGCGTTTGTCAGTTTGAATTAATAAAGAAAATTATTATTATTTTTTTATTATGGGGCCCTCTGCTTACAGAGGGCTCTCCAGTGGCGTCACCAGGATTGGTGTAACCCAGTGCAGTAAGTCATGGCGTCCCCTGCAGTGCAGTAAGTCATGCATTGTGTCATCCCCCATTCGAAGGTTCAAAAAAGTAAATTAGTATAGAATTTCAGCAATAGGTAAATTGATACTGATATAGTAGGCCTACATGTAAGCTTGGCTTACGAAAAATGTTGTTATCTGTTAATGATAATCTAAAAATAACAAATTTCTGCTGAAACTCTGCACACAAATATTTTAGAATTTAGACAGTCACTTTGTCATTTTGGTGTCACCCCCTCAGAAGGTTCAACCGGTGCGGCTCGCACCCCGCACCTCCTAATGACGCCACCGGGCCCGGAGTCAAGACAAACACAGAATTTATTACACCAAATAATTATTTGTTCATAATTATTAGCCATAAGTTTCAGTTTAACCGAGAATTTTCAGCAAGCAAATTGAAAATTTGAAATGTCAGCCATGTAACCAACTACTGCAGTGTATACACTATAATTGCGTTTTTTGACTCAACTGCTTTCTGTCAATAAATGGGCCTAATATATATGTATATATTTGTATGATATATATATATGTATATATATATATACTGACGTCACTTTTGTTTTTATTCTGGCGCGATTCGTTCCCTGCAGGATTTAAGGTTTAGTTTTAATGTTTTTAAATGTATACGATGATATACATGCATGGGCGTCCGCAGGAATTCTCCGGGGGCAAAAATTTTTCTAGGTGGGCAAAATTTTTCCGGGGAGTGGCAAAATGACGTTTTGCATTGAATAGCTTATTCACGAACACAGAAAACGCGACAACTTTCAAAATCCAGGTGGGAAATGCCCCCTTGTCCCCCTCCGGATGCCCATGATGATATAGAACTTTCCTGCTTTCGAGTGTCCAACTCCCATTATCAACTTCATTGCTACTAACTGTAAGCTGTGAAAACACGCATGACAATGTTCATTTTACCCACAGATGCATGGCTGTAATGCTTATAGGCCTACGGTTGAAGCTTAAAGCCCTAGGTTTTAGGTTTGGCGGTTTCCCTCGTAGAATGAAGTGACCAACGACTGTAGGCGGTTCAAGTAAGCATCTGTCGGCCAATGGGCGTTGATTTCATTTTGGTTTACACATCTTACAAGCATAGGCTGCTGAATTTAATTATATGCATAGCCTAGGCAACATCGTCCGCTTTGTGGAATGGAGGCGAGGCGCAGGGACGGTCGGTCGATCGGTGGTAGCCCCCACCCTAGGCCCTTCACCCTCCCTCTGGCCCTCTAGCGGTCGGACGGATGGATGGAGATGCATCGCTAGGGCAGACTAGACCCGACAGGGCATACCCCGTACAGGCCCTACCTCGATCAATTGACCACTTGTATATATATAACCGAGCTGTGGGTCGACTAATTTGTGTATACGAAAGCCAGGTAAGCTGGCTAGAGGTCATACCTGTACTTCTAGAATGTATACAAGTTGTTCCAATTATCCAAATTTACCCCCCCATACACTCATATTACTATGGAGTTCATTGCTATGAAGATACTTACAGGGTTGAGAAACAAGTCTGTAGTTTCTATATGCGATTAGATTGCCATGAACAAATACGAACTTACTATTGTGGTAGATGGCGATCAAGAGGAAGCCATACGGGCATTTTTTGCTCACAACAACTGGAATTTTGAAAAAATTGGTAATTATGAAGACGATGCGTATATATATATATATATATATATATATATATATATATATATATATACTGAAATTGTATAAATTGTTTTGTGTGGTGAACCCTGTACAAGTAGGCCCTATTGTTCTTCAGGTAGCGCTATACGTGCGCAAATAAGATTGAACTAAGATTTATAAATATTAAATTAAATTGCATTTATTATCCTTGCAAATATTTAGCTCAAACCATGCTATAGAAATACATAGTAATAATAACATCAGCAATGTTAGTATAATGACAACTGATGTGAACAGCAGTAACAGCAGTAATGATAATAAATGGCCAATTAAAAATGTAATTATTAAAATTACCATGATTATTATTATTACGATATGTAATAAGACAATAAACATATGCATAACCCAGCTAAGCTGTCGTTCAAGTCAAGTCGAAAGAGCTAATTGTATGTTGATGACATTATAAATATATCTCCAACCAATCGAAACTGCCTTTGTTCCAATTGCAGAGTTGGAACCACCAAAGAGAAGAAAATCTTGTATGGATGCCGCTTCGAAGGAGGTCTTGGTCGCGTCCAATGGAAATAGTACAGAGTCAGAAATTGAGGCTCAAAACAGTCATGACATTCAAGTGTCAGCTGATCATTTGCAGCTGCAGGGTGAAAATCATCAATCGGAAGGCGCCTGTCCTCTTTGTTTTCTCTCTCCGTGCGTGGGTTCTGCATCTCCAGGTTGGCTTGGCGGAGGACAAGCAGCGCATGCAGCTAACAGTCCAATACGAAGAGTAATTTATGGAAAATATTGGAAGATCATTTGCAACTTGGGTGGGTGGACGAGCCCATTATATCTGGCCAAGAAACTAACGGAATCGAACGGTGTACTTCACATGCGGGAAATAATGCCAGATTGCGTAGTGCGAAAAGTGAGATCGTTGTATCCGAATCCAACAGGCACGCCTTACATGGGCCACAAGTGGGAGTAACATTGATACTTTGGATAATTCGCCGGACTTTGTTTAGACAGAGAGATTTTTATTGTACACTTACTTTCTGACATAAAGCAGAATTTTATCGATTGTGAGCTGCTTATGTACACCTGTCATAGCTATGATTCAATGTAACATAACATTCCCCCATTTTAAATTTATATAGCGCCTCTTCAAGATTCCTACTCAGAGGTGGATTTAAACCTGAATTGCCCTCAATTGCTCGGCGCCACACGAAAACCACGTTACGGAGACTAGGTTTTTCATAAGTGCTATGTCAAATCAATTTTGCAATGGCCACAGTCCCTTGTCCGTTCAATCTTCTTTTTTTCTTGCTTGGATTAGGACCTCGTTGAGGGGGGGTAAGCCACAGATTCATTTTTATACAGATTGGAGCATCTTGTTACAGATCGGATGCCCTTCGTGGCATCAACCACAGTTTTCCGCTGTGGACCTAGTCTTGGTGATGAACACATGCCCGCTAGGCAGAGGGTCATCAGGCTTATTTAAATTGAGTCATGTGCTCCCATGTCACAAGGCTGTTATTGGATATTTGCAGCTTTTAGTTGTCAAGCAAAATGCCACTCTTTTTCTACAGTGTGCCCTACTAGCCTTGCCGCTGTTGGTCCGCGACTGCTTATTCGTCAGATATAACCCTGCTTATTTCGCAGCTGACCTCTATTTCTAGAGGTCGTTCCACTATCCGCCACCTGTGGACGCGTGTGATAGCAGTCAGCTCTGCCACACATCAGCTCTGCCACACATCTCTCTGTCCTATGCCAGGCCAAAATCCGGGGAGGTCAAGCAGAGTAGACAGCAGAATGCTAAGGTGGTTATGTGTAATGACGGTTGATGGTTATGTAGCACTGATATGTTTGATTTTAGTGTATCATACAATATTGTCACAGCTCTTACGGTTATTCTACTGTGTAGGGTGCATTGCTTTCATTTGAAAAGCTCTCACTGTCTCCTAATTGGTCGTCATCGGATTCGTCCGAAGAGATTTCACTCTGGCAGGTCTCCTTATCTGCAGAAGTTTCTGTCACAGACTCCGATATTGCTTTAGATGCTGACCACACGGCAATGTACAAATTCCAAATGTTCTCAACAAATACGTAGGTCTTGCGCCGATACACTTTTTTCCCGATTTGGCGACGTGGGTTTTTCGAACGAACAGTCGTGCATATAGACGTGTATGGTCTGTCGACGTGTTCGTTCCAGTCCAAGACAGCCAGATTGCTCCGCAGCTCGTACATTAAATTCCCGTAGTGTATCCGTTTATCCAGATAGATCAGACAAACGTTATTAAAACTTTCCACATAAAATGTGTCGTGGCCTTTGACATAATCTTCAGCGTGCTTGTACACTACCAACGACCGAAGAAAGTCCTGGAGCATTGTAATTGCAGCCTCATTTGAAACAATTCGAACTTCAATCATATGCCCCGGCTCTTTGCAGTGGGAAGTTTCATGGCACTTGCTGTGGTTGTTCTGAAAATGAGGGATGCATGATTCTATGAGCTTACGCAGGGTTTGGGCATCTCCATTGCAATTGTCCATACACCAATAGACGTGGTTTCGAATGGCAGCACCCTTGTCAGAAAGCTCGGGATGCCATGTTTTTCCAATGTTTTTTTGTGCTCCTTGCCCAATTTTTTTCACCCCGGCTGTTATAGGACGGGTGCAGTGCCAGCGGTCATTGGAATTCCTGGCTTGCTTCCTCTCACGTAGGCGCTTGTTGATTGTCATGTTTCGATCATGCACATGATGGGCAACTTTAATGTTGCTGAGATCCAGGCTCTCGTACATCCTGTCGAATCCCACTGCCTCGTGACGCTGTGAACAGTTATCATCATTCCCGTTAATGTGTTGAATATCAACGACTTTGTGAGTTTTCAACCCGATAGCAACATGGTCGGTGTGATAACTATTTCGTCTACAATGATGTCGTGCGTCAGTCATTATAGAGATAGCTCCATCAGGCGACAGTGAAGACTCCTGCGCTCTAGCGCCAAATATAGATTGCTTTCGCAGGTTCTCAGAAATGGCACTAAATGTAACCATATTCCTCCTGCGGAAAAGGTCTGACAATAGTCCAAACCGACTGAAGTCGCTAAAGCGCTCGTACTGTATGGGTGTCATACCAGAGGCCAGGTAGCTCAACATCACTCGGTGGTTGACTTCAAATTCCTTCCGCTCGCTGTCTATTGTGGATGAGGAACTCCACTGAAAGGAGTGTTTTTTCGCACACTCCATATCCACCGACAGCACATGACCACTGTGTGTCCATGACTTCACTGAATACGGCGTCACACATGTGGATGAATGTTGTGAGATTGTGTCGATCAACTGGGCAATGCTGGAGCACTGCCCAACAAAATTCTCATGTGCAGTCTCCAAAGCTGTTGCTGGAGCTGCTGATATTGCTGCTGTGACAGATGCTGGATCAGTCAGTGAAGTTGATTCACTTACTTCTTCCGTGACTGAAGACATCGTGAGTGTCTGCTGCGGATGTTGAGTTGCAGAAGAGAGCTTATTGGTGTCAACATCCATTATGACTTTCACCAGAACTTCTCTCAAACTTTTTACTCCCAACGCCAAGCGAATGTCCTCACATTTTTGCTCAAATTTAAGTTTATCACTGTCGGTTGTAAAAGTTAATTCAAAATGTTTCCTTACAGAAACGTAAGGGTAGCTATAACTCTTGGTAGATCCATCAGACAACCGTTTTTTAAATGTTCGCATGTTGCCAACTGCAACACCTGAAGTCGGTGTCGTTGGTACAGCGTAGTCTCCATCCATCTTTGGAAATAGTTCGATATAATGATACTAATATATGTCCACTAACGAAATACAATGTTATACTACTATAAGGTCCACTACTGAAATAAGATAATAATATAATATACAGACACGAGATATAAGCTGTATCGACTATGCGATTTAAAATGGCTATGAAGTGAAGAAATTACGAAGCTCAACTCTGCTGCAGCGAAATTCAAACTAGAATGAGTACTGCAAACCAAGACTCAATTGTGAAAGGACATTTCCTAAGTTCATTTCCTAAGTTCATTAGCATAATTTGGCATGTGACCTAGTCTCTCTTCCTTAGGCTGTATATTAGCATCTGATACTGGTGCAAATTCTTAGAATATGAAATACAGCTTATTGTCTTTAGTGTTCCGGGTATAATAAGGCAACGGTGACAGCATCAACAGCTGGCATTTATATACAGGTTTACGACCCAAAGCTCGGTTATATATACAAGTGGTCAATTGATCGGGGTAGGCCAGAGGGAGGGTGAAGGGCCTAGGGTGGGGGCTACCACCGATCGACCGACCGTCCCTGCGCCTCGCCTCCATTCCACAAAGCGGACGATGTTGCCTAGGCTATGCATATAATTAAATTCAGCAGCCTATGCTTGTAAGATGTGTAAACCAAAATGAAATCAACGCCCATTGGCCGACAGATGCTTACTTGAACCGCCTACAGTCGTTGGTCACTTCATTCTACGAGGGAAACCGCCAAACCTAAAACCTAGGGCTTTAACAATCACTGGCGGCGATCTTGTTTGACAGGTGGAGGGGTGGGGACACTTTAGAACTGATCTGGTCAAAATAGAGTTTTGAACTGATCTCACGCGCGAACAACTTGGTTGGTTGACCTTTTTTGGTGTTTCTTCAAAATGTGTGTGTGTGTGTGTGGGGGGGGGGGCAAATGTATAAATGTATAGTGTGTCCCCTCACTGTTAAAGGTGGGGTCTTGTCCCCCTCGAACCCCCCCGGCATCGCCGCCCATGCTTACAACACTGCATGAACTCATTAAAACAGTTATTATCCACATTCGTCTGAAAACGAGTCGTCAACGTTTACAAAACCTCCTTGTCACTCGACTGCAGTACCTATGAATTGTTGCCATGGCAGTTACAGCCGCCGATATATGTTAAGTATTGGCTCGAAAAGGAATGAGAAACCTGCAGAAACATGTTCGAGTCCAATGATTACCTAACGTCAAAACGACATTATAAAGCAGCGTCAACTTTGTGCAAAGGACAAAATTGCCAGTTCAATAAGAAGCTGTTTCATTTTTGGCCACCGAGGGGTGAGCGTTAACTAGGAGAAGGTTTGCTTTTCAGCCCATGTCAGGGTTCAGTAATACCTGCTTCCAAGTAGCCAAAAACATCGATTTCACTACCTGTGTTGAGAGTGATATATAGGTCACATATATACTTAAATTCATTTCATTTGATGAACGTTATCGCACAGTTTGCAGCTCCTATAAAAGTCGCAAGTGTTTCTGAGCTGTTAACAATGAAGAGAATTTTTTCCAATTTTGATTATTATTGTATACGCTAAATGTGTGTTGTCAATATACTGTAACAAACATATGAAACAACCTCAGAGAGATATATATATATAGTCCCAAAATGCAAAGCATTGAAGTTGTGTTGTATACATTGACTCCTAATTTGAGCAGCACGGCACACAGCTTTAACCCTTTTTTTATATACAAGTCTGGTGTCATGTCTTTACGGCATCCCCATCATTCCATGCTCAGTATACGACAAGGGCCCCTTGCGTAATTAGCAATGGGCCCCCAGTGCTTAATCCGGCCTCGGGGTGAGAATTATCGGGGGAGGGGGTTGGAGGTTCAACCCTTATAGTCTTTCTTATAAGACCCCCACAATTAAGTCTTCACTGCACAGTGCACACCCCCACAGGGGTCGTTTCCCCTCAGTGGTGCTATAGTGGGATTTTGCAATATTTGACTGTCCTATATATAGTCTCTGACAAAGAGAAGAATTTATATGGTGTATATAATGCAAGATTGTGGTTTATTGTGAGATTTGTGACAATGTGAATTGTATACTAATAATTTGGTGGTGTCATCTCTTTAAGGAGTTTAAGCCTTCTATTGGATTTTTTGAATGTTCTCAGTTTGCAAAATATGGATAAAATATTCAACTCCACATGCGCGGATCAAACTCATCAAAGTCTACCCCCTCCAGTGTTTTTTCTACAATTCTCACACTGTCCGCGCGCTGCCCTGCATCCATGCAATAACGTCCCTCGTATTTGCATATGACCTAATTATACAGTAGTCCGCGCAAGGCAATTTTTCGACAGCGACCAATCTTACTCTTCCTAAAATCATTGACTAACATTAAACGGTGCGTTCCTTTCGCTCGCAATTAACTAAACTGCTGTTGATCATCGGATGCTTTGTAAGCCGCTAATCGAGTTCTTTGTGGATTGGGGCTTTGCGCGTCAAATCGGAGTGTCTTCCGTAGGGTACGGTCCAGCGAAGCGGACGAAAGCTTATAACGCCGGGAGCCGTGTTTGTTCCGCACATACAACATTGTAACGACGTCAAATAGCGTGTGACAGTTAATAAGTCCCAACATCTTTCTATGTACACAAAATGCCTCCTTGTGTGCATATGTCTCCCAGCTCTATCGGTGCCTTGCTTTGTATGCATACCCGTCTGCTTCTCTCTCTGTCTCTGTCTCTGTCTCTGTCTCTCTGTGTCTCTCTCTTTCTCTGTCTGTCTGTCTCTCTGTCTGTCTCTGTCTGTCTGTCTCTCTGTCTGTCTCTGTCTGTCTGTCTTTGTCTGTCTGTCTATATATATATATATATATATATATATATATATATATATATATATATATATATATATATATATATATATATATATATATATTAACTAATATTTGTCTTTTTCAATATATATATATATATATATATATATATGACTATAGAAAATGCAAAAATCGTGTAAGTGTATTCTTCTTGGTATACATGCATATCGTTGTATGCGAACCATATAATGTGTGTTACTCGTGTAAGTCTATATATAGCACATCTTGACTGACAGCTGTCTCTCTGTATGTGTGTATGTATGTTTCTGTGCCTCTCTCTATATACGTACATATATATATATGATGTAGGCTGTTCATATGTAGATTAATACATATATTTCTATATACGTACATGGATATACATATGCATTGTATACTCAAGATACATATTGAAAACTTATCTGTTTCCAGCTCCCGCGCTTTTAAGATGAATTAGCAAATTAGCGGAATTTAAGTATCTGATTTATATATATATATATACACATATATATTATATGTATATATATGTATGAGTGCATTTCCTGTGCAGTGATGGCGGCGCAGGAGTTGAATCGGAGACCTGTTGGGTTCGTTTGATGTCTTCTCATTTTCCGAGTCTCTTCCTTTCGACAAACATCGACAGTTTGACTAATGCATTTCGACACCAAAAGACCCACTGACGACGGCAGAGGGCGGTCTCAGCTCTGCTGCAGCGGACGCCATTTTCAGGACAAATATATATATATATATATATATATATATATATATATTATATATATAGCCTTCATTTCATTAGCACAGTAAGAACAGAGGAGTATACTGTACGATACGACTCAAGCAGTCAAATATATATGTATATAAATATACATACAAAAGAGTGTCGATATATATAAATATACAGATTTGTCTTTGTATATGTATCGATATCTGCTCACATCAAAGTATATGTATTTATATCAGTGTGATATATATGCAGGAAGCTAAATATATATATATATATATATATATATAAGTATAGAGAGATATTGACATGCAGTTACAGATATGCAGAGGCAGACAGGCAGACAGACAGACACATACAGAAAAGAGAACTGGCGTAGAGAGCTTGTGTGTATGCACAACTGGGGACTTACAAGCAGAAAGGGATTGAGAAAGAGGTATTGAGAGTGCTCTGCGTTTGAATTGGCTTACAAGTAAGGTATGGTGCCGATAATATATATATATATATATATATATATATATATATATATATATAATGTATATGTATATATATATATATATGTCCGTGATTGTATGCATGTACAGAAAGAAAGAACCAATAGACGATATGCACTTCCGGCCGCAGCTCACGTATAGGCCAATATATGAGGATAAATGTGTACACATTTAAATACACTGCGCACATAAAGGACTATAGTCTGTAGAGCATGTTTGATAAAGGTAGATATTTCAACGTGATGCTTCAACGTCTAAACCACGTCTTGTACAGGGAATATACGCTATACTATTAAACATAAAGGTTGCTTTTATGCATGTATACATGCATAAGCAATGTGTGTAAATGTATATATACATATATGCATGCACAATATATATATATATATACAATATGCATGTATACAATATACATGCATAACAATATAAAATAAATGAGCGAATGATTGAATGACTGAATGAATGAACGATTAAATGAATGAACGAATGAATGAACGAATGAACGAACGATTAAATGAACGAATGAATGTTACTGTTGCAACTCGCGTGACAATTTGCACACATGCAGTTTCTGTTCTAAATTGGCCTAAAGTGTTGCCGTAAACTGTCAGAAATTCTAATTACCTTTAATTAGTCAGTTTTAATTAGCTGTCATTATTACCCCACTCATCATGGTAACTCTTCATGTAAAGCCACCTTGGGCTTTTGTTATGCAAACCAATCACATTGTCCGAAATTCGAACATTTTATTGATTGACATGTTTTTCTTTGGAAGTGCCTACTTCCGGTCGGGTTAAGAATAACATTCCAAACCACGGATAAGTTGTAGACGGCGGACAGGTGAATCTACCATTTAGTCGTTGTCACTACCTTCTTTGTTATCATCAGCGTCGTCATCATCATCGTCAGAGTCACCTTCACCTTCATTATCATCATCGTCGTCGTTGTCGTCGACATCATCATCATCTTCTTCGTCATCATAATCGTAATCATCATCATCATCATCATCATCATCATCATCATCATCATCATCATCATCATCATCATCATCATCATCATCATCATCATTATGATCGTTATCATTGTAATCATAGACACCATCATCATAATGATCATAATCATCATGATCATCATCGTAATAATCATCATCATCGTCATTATCATCATCATCATCGTCATAGTCGTCATCATCATCAGTCGTTTATCTGTCAATAAATGGCTAAATCATCATCATTTGTCGTAACTGTCGTAGTCGTTATCATAACTTTGACCCTCGTGCGCTTATAGGTTGAATCGTTGAATCAACAGCAAATCTCATTAATTAAAAATACGAACAATTAACTAAGGAACGAGAAAGACCATTTAGTTTTTACAAGTATTTCAACAATAATAATTAAAATGACGATAATACATTCTCGTAATCTTAGACTTTGACACAAGCTGTAAATATAATTAGACGTAAAGAGATTGGACTGTTAATACAATTAAGCGACTAAATTTTAAACATTATGCTGCTTCGGATTTTCTGGAACCTCGTGTACTCATCGTCAGACGGTAAAAACAAGTACGCAAGATACAATCACATCGTACGCGTGACGAATTCATATTCTATATAATTATATATACGTCTTTTCCTCATCTCGTAAATATGCCGAGGCTAAGAAACTGAAGACGCTGATGACAAAGAGAAGAAAAGAATGTAGAACGAAAGAAGGACTAGATGCTGTTGCTGATAATTATGATGACTATGATGATATTAATTATTCTAAGTAATAATGTAAATATATATATTATATATGAGTGAAACAGTTAAGACCTACCCTCAAAAGACAGTCATGGTGTATGAAATTGATATCGACTTCATTTTCTTAGTCTCGGCATATACTGTGCATGTACATATACGTCCACGTATATAATATTCTTAAGAGGATATATATATATAAATATATATTTATATATTAATGTTGCAGTTGGTTTCTTTAAGTCAGTCAGCCGTGTCCGTTCCGTCCTTGCTGTGCGAAGGGCTGCTCTCCCAGCCGTCAGCCGAGGCAAGGTCCACTGAATCCTGGCACCCAGTACCCCCTCCGTTCACACCCCCTACTGCCCTGCTGTGTCGCCCGGCGTGGTGAAGCTCGGTCATAAGTCTCTTAGGGGGTGCAGCCCCGGCAACCGCTGCCACCCTGGCCGATAACAGGTCCTGTCCAAACGGCTTGAAGGGGTTGAGGAAGAAGGGCGCTCCGAGCCCCGTGCAGGGCAGGGTGCTCGAAAACGGAGCGCCAAACCCCGGATAGGGAAACCCCGGTCCTGCCGAAAGCCAGGCCTCGATGGCCGGTCGGGTGCCGCCCGGGGGTAGGGTAGGAGTCCGACCGAGGAGGGCGTCGGTCGTGAAGGCCGCAGCCCTGGGGGTGAAGGCCGAATGCAGCCCTGGGTAGGGGGCGAACGAAAGCGGGGTGAAGGCCGACTTGATTCCCGCCACGGACGGGGCGATGGATATCCGGTTGATGGCAGCAGCCCCGGATGCGGGGTGACCGTTGAGCCCGGCCGAGGCAGCGGCGAATCCAGCCGCAATGGTGCCCCCACGGGGGTGATGACTCTGGCCGAGCATCGACGCGTGATGCTGGAGTTGCTGCTGGTGCTGGTGATGTTGGGCGACGAAGGTGTCTTGAACGGAGAGGAACTGTTCGATGGCCTTGACTAGATCCCCGTCGCAGCCTTGAAGGACAAGTTCAAGGACGTTCCGCTTCTGCGACGGAAAGATGCGTTCCAGTATCTCGACGTTCGTCAGTCTGCCCGGCCGGAACGCCGTTGGCATCGCGTCCGACCCGTGATGCGGAACGGTGCTGTGATGTGGAACGGAACCGCCGTCTCCTCGGTCGATGGGAGGCGCTGATGCGGCGGAGGGGATGGAACCGACGCGCATTCCCGGAGGGTGTCGGAGGAGCAGCGAAGGGGCCGAATGGTGCCCTCCTCCTGCCGATGGGGTAGAACTCATGGGGGTACGACTGTGGTAGCTGTTGGCGGATTCGGCGTCGGAACAGTCGTCAATGGGACTCATGTCCTCCGCGTCGGATGAGTGACGAGTCAGATCTAAACAATACAAGGCCAGATATAATGACTCATGTAGCGCCTTTTCTTAACAATCCTACTATGTTATGATTGATTGATTGATTGATTGATTGATTGATTGATTGATTGATTGATTGATTGATTGATTGATTGATTGATTGATTGATTGATTGATTGATTGATTGATTGATTGATTGATTGATTGATTGATTGATTGATTGATTGATTGATTGATTGATTGATTGATTGATTGATTGGCTGGTGGATTGGTTGATTGGTTGGTTGATTGATTGATTGATTGATTGATTGATTGATTGATTGATTGATTGATTGATTGATTGATTGATTGATTGATTGATTGGTTGATTGACTGATTGATTGTTTCGTTTGAGGCATAAACACTAGACCTTGACAGCGAGCATAATAAGTTTATCCAGGCCCATGTTCATCGTGTCTGCTAAGTTAACCAATGTTGCAAGCTGCGTATGTGTCAACTTGTCAAGTCGAATAAACAAAAAAATTGATTTATTGATTGATTTGTTTGAAGCACTTAACCCACACGTCTACCGGGCAAACGAAGGGAGATTCTGTCCTTAAGAACTATTATCGAAGGAAGAATGGAATGGGAAAAGGAGTGATGTCATTGGATTGGATGATGAAGGACGGTAAGAGCGAGTTGAAAGAGATGGTTAGACAACACGACAAATGGCGACATAGGACTGACGAACCTGCCTATGTATGGCGAAGAACCGGTGTAAAGACTTCAAGCTATCCCCTCTTTCAAGTTATCTCCCAGTAATCTGACATCGATTTCAAGTTATCCCCGGGGGTATAGCCTGAACGCGATTTCAGATTACCACCGCGCTGTTCACATTATCCCCTATTTGATTGAGCTAATATGATAAAGTCTTATATGCTTACAACTCATGATACGTTTATTGGATAAAACACGTGAAACGTATACGAGATTAAAAGGTAGTTTCAATATCTGAAAAGTCACAGAATACGTTAATTGTATTAAAAATACTCATACAGTAGTTCAAAGTGCCTGACATGCAAAGAAACATAAAATATACAAAGATTCAACCTATATATAGTTGATGTAATTGTGATCTATATTATCCAGAGAAAGATAGCTTGTCGTACATCATGCCGTATCCGGGGTAATGAGAGTCCAATGATAAATATTAATAATTATTATTATCATATGACATAGTCGAAACTAGGCCCCATTAATTTGAGGGGGTAATCTGAAATCGTAGGGGTAATCTGAAATCGATTTAAGATAACCCCCGGTAATCTGAACGTGATTTCAAGGTATATGTATACAATCGGGGTAATGTGAAGTCGGGGTTATCTGAAATTGCTACACAGGAAATAGAAGGTATACAGGGGGAGCAGAAAATCAACAGTGTCAGATGTAGGCCCTAATAACTTATGTGTACATCCGTTTCCTAACAACCCTGCTATGCCCGTTTTGAAAGAGAAAATATGTCAGAAATGTTCCTCATGTGCTACATTGTTTAGTTAGGCTTTGTTCGTATATCTCCTTTGTTTCGATTTTAGGGGAGTTTATGTTCGTTATGTGACTCTTGTTTAGAAAGTACGCGACGTAAGGTCATGACCTCGCACGCTTAGTCACAAATTAGGTTAATTTGTAATCATATTTATTTTCGTCACGTTGAGATTGTCTGTAGGTGATTTATGTCATCTGCATGCTTTTGAGAATTATTTTATTTTTAAGTCAAAGTTCTTAATGTTGCAAATGTAAGCATGTATGGTCTGAAATAAATAGAATTTCTTCTTAAAACTTGATAATGGTCTTGTGTGCGTTTATGTGTGTATGTGTGTGTGTGTTTGTTTGGGTGTATGTGTGTGTGGTGTCTTTGTATGTGTGTAAAACAGCTACGTTGCATTTCAGACTCAAACAGCTACGATATAGATCGTTAGGGAACAGCTATAATTAGTATTATATATAGAGACTATATTCTAGATGCACCTGGAGAATGAATAAATAATAAGTTGTTAAATAATTATTTAAATAAATGTAATATTAAACATTTGTGTAAGGTCGGGCAAATATTATTTTACGCATCTATTATGCACAATAACGTAAATGGTTTTAGCATAATTTCACGAAAATATAAATAAATAAATAAATCAATCAATAAAACAATCAATCATTTAGTCAGTCAGTCAGTTAATAAATCATTGAATCAGTCCGTTAGTTAATTTAGTCTATCAACTAACCAACCAATAAACCTAATTGGTAAATCCATGAATAAATTAATTAATTAAATAAAAATGTTGAAAGACGTAGGCCTATACATAATTATTCAAGGAATGAGCCTCAAATTAAATGCGAAACCCGTTTTACATTAGTGAACATGTCTACGTATGGGCCTTCATGATACCTGACAGCTAAATGTAGGATACATCAATTATAGATACAAACAGGTTATATATACGTATATATAAGTTACATATTCATTGTGGCATATATACATATATGATACATCTGTGTACAGAAGAAAGCATAATGTGCACATAAAAATGCAATTATAGTAGCAGAACCTATGGTGGATATACTCATCTATATTATATATATATATATATATATATGTGCGTCTATGTCTATACATATATATCATATATATATAAAATTATGATATCTATATCTAAGATATATATGTATGATCTCTGTATATACAGATGAGCATAACCATTATATATATATATATATATATATATATATCGAGTCGCCTTTTCGTTCATCTATCCATCCATCCTGTCATCGACGTCATAAACACTGAGCTCAATATTGGAGTCTGCGTGCGTGACGTCAGATGTTTTAATCATCGTCGTCCACTTTTGCGACGCCATGTTGAACGACGGTGAGATTAGCAAAGGGCAAACATCACGGCCACTCGGTCTGTCGGGCATTGGGGTGGGGAGTGAAGAGAGCGAAGGGTAGGGAGGGGGCTAATACCCCCATCCATCCATCCATCCGTCCATCCATCTCTCGTCGGTGGAGCCCCGTGCATGTCTAACACCGATGTTCAGCTGCGGCGACAGGAGAAGCAACATCAGCAACACTTGAGACTAACGTTGTACAGCGGGATGACATCTCCTCGGCAAATGATGCTGATGCTGGACGGGTGGTGATGAGGATGAGAAGGATCACCAGGTCGATGATGATGGTGGTGGTGGTGGTGGTGGTGGTGGTGGTGGTGGTGGTGGTGGTGGTGGTGGTGGTGGTGGTGGTGATGGTGGTGGTGGTGGTGGTGGTGGTGGTGGTGGTGGTGGTGGTGGTGGTGGTGGTGGTGGTGGTGGTGGTGGTGGTGGTGGTGGTGGTGGTGGTGGTGGTGGTGGCGGCGGTGATGGTGATGATGATGATGATTGTGGAGATGATTGGATTAGGGTCTTAATGATGATATTAAGAGTTTTGATTATGAGGATGATGACAAACGATTTTAGTGATAGCGATGATATTAAGAACGACTAAGCTTTTCATTGGGATTATGATTATGACTGTGATAATGATTATGATTATGAATGTCATTATGATTATGAATTTAATTATAACTGTGATGATCCATTATGTTTATGACTACGATTACAATTATGAGCCTGATGAAGATGAAGTTAATGATGACAACGACGACGATGATGACAACGACGACGATGATGACAGCGACGACGATGATGACAACGACGAGCTGAACAAGAGAAAGAAGAGATAAAGTAAAAAAGAGCAAGAAGATGAAGATTGAAGCAAAGCACAAGAGGCGGATGAAGAGGATGATAATGAGAAAGAACACGAGAAGAAGTGGGAAAGAATGATGTATGGGATGATATGCACAATATGTATATATATACATATATATATATATATATATATATAATTACACACATATATATGTTGGATATTCTATATATATATATATATAATTACATATATGTATGTTTAATTCCAAATATATATATGTGTATATTATATATATATATAATTACACACATGTTGCATATTATACATATTTTTATATATGTACTTTTTATTTCGAGTAGCATCAGCAACCGGTTGGTTAGGATGCGGTGTCGCCGTGATGCGTTGACAAGATGATTATTGATACAGCAGCTGTCATTTGTCCGGCTCCTGCTGCTGCTGTGGACGAGAGGACGATGATGATGGAGAGGCTGTTGGGCAGCGGAAGGGGGAGGGATGGGCTGGCTGTCATGAGAGCCATGCAGGTCACGACTCGTTACGAATGCATGGGAAACAACATGAACACACATGACCTGCCACTTGGTGTTTCAACACCGCTCCCCTGTCTGTCTGTCTGTCTGTCTCTCCCTCGGATATTGTAAGATGACGAACACAAGCACAAAAGCACACAAACACACCCAAACATACAAAGGTACAGACAAACACACGCACATACACACAAACACATACATACACATACACACATGCATGCACACGCAAGCACAAAAACAGTATACAAACACATGCATACACATACATACAAACACATACATACAAACACACAGACTCAAACACTCATTCAAACAAGCACCCACAAATCTACACAAATACATACAGACACACAAGCACACACACAAACAAATACACTTGCACTGACACGCAGAAATACGCACGAACACACTCAAACACACGCACACACACACAAGCACACAAACACACGAACGTGTGCATACACGCACTCGACACACACACACACACACACACACACACACATACAAATTATTATGTATAATCATATTTCATCACCATAAATTATATTATTTATACACATGATCCTTGTATACAGTGGATTTATTTTTTTTTGCCACAAACCGGATAGAAAAATCTATATATAATATATACGATTTTATATTGGATTATTTTCATTTGCCTTCTATATAATTATGCAATAAAATGTGATACTTGATGTTGAACAGCATCGATCTAAACTTAGTATAAATATAAATATATGCATGCACACATACACACTTAAATACATGCATGCATACGTATATACATACATATAATCATATACATACATACGTATACATCCATACGAACATGAATGCATGCATACAATTATTAGTACATACATACCTACATACATACACATTATCTTTAGATGAATATATAAACTATGTACGTATGCATATATAAAGGTCATATATAGTTTTTGCAGCGCACTCTTCTATACATAAGTGTATACCGTGTTATGCATACAGGCAGGTATGTATATTAAACCATTTCAGATTACCCCCTCAAATTAATGGGGCCCATTTTTCGACTATCTCATATAATAATAATAATTGTTCATATTTATCACTAAACTCTCATTACCCCTAGTGCATGATGTACAGCAAACTATCTTTTTCTGTAGATCACAATTACATCAACTAGGTTGAATCTTTGTATATCTAATGTTTGTATGCAATAATGTCAGGCACTTTGAACTATAGTGTATGAGTGCTTTTAATACAACTAACATTTCTGTAACTTTTAAATTTTTTTCAGATATTGAGACTAGCTTTCAATCTTGTTTGAGTCAAGTGCTTTATTCAATAAACGTATACAGCTTGAGTTGTAAGCATGCATGACAATTTATCATTTTAGCTATTAGATAGGGGTAATGTGAACAGTGCAGAGGTAACTTGAAATCGCGTTCAGGCTACCACCGGGGGTAATGTGAAATCGATTTCAGATTACCGGGAGGGGGTGACTTGAAACAGGGGTAGCTTGAAGTCTTTACACCGGCTTAATACGATATAAAATATTGGACACATCATCGCATGATTAGCAGTGTATAAAAAATTCGACCCAGATATAGGATTGGAGTTACAAAACCTGTTGCAGAAAATATATTCAGTGATATACTGAGAGGGTTACGATAATGATGAGGCAGATGATACACGGTTGTAATAACAACAACGACGTCAATTATAGCAACAATAATGAGGCAGAATAAGTAAAAAAATCATATAGGATATTTTCACTCCAGATCGACGTAGGAATTTAGCTCTTTAAAATAAAAGTAAAATATGAAAAAATGAATCGATAAATCATTGTTTTCTGAGAAATTAGCTGCAAATAAACATTAAATAAATTGTCTTTGTTGCGAACACTGTTAAACGGCATCTTATGGCTGCCAGGGAAGATGACTTCAACTTTTCCTTGCGATGATGATTAACTTAACCCAAGCTGTGTAAAAAATATGATGATTAACTTAACCCAAGCTGTGTCAAAACGATGATGATTAGCATAATACGAAGCTGTGTTAAAAAATGATGATTAACTTAATCCAAAGCTGTGTCAAAACTATGATGAATAGCTTAACCCTCGGGCTACCAAGGGGGGGGTGGTTACCAACACCCCTATGTTTTTCTGAAAAAAATTTTTTTTGCACATGGAATACAATTTTGACATTTTAGGTAGCTGTAGGGGGTCCATTTGCACACATTTTGAGGTAAAAGTCATGATGACATCCCACGCCATAAAAAAGTTATACCTGATATAGCCTAGGTACCATGTTTTGGAATCAGGAATTTCTCACGTCAGCTGTTAGCCGTTGTCGACTATAAAGGTATTCATTAGTCTTTCTGGAAGAGAAACAACTATGCCATTCTTTAGAGGGAATGTAGGGCTATATTTGCTTGCTTAGTTATTTGTCTTTTTAAAACCGGAAGTGATCATAATAAATAATAATACGCTTTTTCATTGTGAAAATCAATGATGCAACATCACAACGTAAACCGATATGGTTGGGTATGGGGAAGGGCTGTAAACAGTCAAAGCAGAATGCTTACAGAGTAAAACAGTGCTGTGAAGTGTTCAAGAAGCCGGTTTGCAGGAAGCATTCGCACAAAACAATGAAAGTAACTTGCAATAACTGCAAGGACCACTGACGTTTTTGACTGCCGGGAAAAATTACATAATTTCTTGTTTCATGTTGATTTATAGCTGCACGCCTTTAGGTTTTGCCTGTAACTAAAACAGACTTTGGAATAGTTTGTATTGTTGAAAATTAAGCCTCATTATAATGTAGAATATTCTTGGATAGTTCATTTTCAAAACCCACATCATTTATATTTTTTTTATCCAACAAGTACAAATTGTGTGGGATAATAGCAGATATCGTTAAATGGACCGGTGCCTTTGTTAAAAAATATATAATTTCGAGATGCATTCATATATTTTACAACTAAATATACCATTCTTGTCAGAAATGAATGCTGAATCAAATGCTGTATTACATTATATGATATTTGAAACCAAACACGAAATTCCGGGGGGTGGTAACCACCCCCCTTGGTAGCCGATGTCGCAAAAAAACCTTGGTAGCCTGAGGGTTAATGCAAAGCTGTGTCAAAAATTATGATTAACTTAATCCAAAGCTGTGTCAAAACGGTGATGATTAGCTTAGTGCAAAGCTGTGTTATAAAGATGATGATTAACTTAACCCAAAGCTTTTTTATAACGAAAGTGAAGAACATAACCCAAAGCTGTGTCATAACCAAGACGATTAGCTTAACCAACAGCTGTGGGATTAAGATTGCGATTGCGACCTTGGTTCATGCTCTGATCTGCACTATATAGGATTGCCTACGGAAACGCTGTCTATATTGGCCTCTCCTCTACTAATACATCTCAGCCTAAGTCCTTCACTGGCTTCCCATTCACCAACGTATCCAATTTAATGTCCTTTCCCTCATGCGTAACTGTCTTGTTGGCTCAGCTTCGCTGTAACTCAGGGCTTACTGCACCCCCAGTTTCCAGTTTGCCTGGTCGGGCCTCTCTCCGGTCATCTGCCTGTGGCCACCTAGTATAGTTCCTTGGATGCGCACTGCCACGGCTCAGTCTCGTTGTTTTGCGGTTGTGGACCCTTCTACTGGAACAGCTTCCCTCATGAGGGCTTTAGGCTTGTCCTCCTCTCTCTCCTGTCCAGTTTCGCAAGCGCCCGAAAACATTTATCTTTGTCAGTGAAGACACTGAACCGGTGTAGCGATTTCAGATTACCCCCATTTCAAATTACCCCCCGGTAACTTGAAATCGCGTTCAGATTACCGGGGGTAATCTGAAATCGATTTCTGCAGATTACCCCCTACGATTTCAGATTACCCCCTCAAATTAATGGGGCACGTTCTTCGACTATCTCATAATAATAATAATAGGTCTAATTGTTAACATTTATCATGAAACTCCCATTACCCCAAGTGTACATGTATGGTGTACAGTAAGCTATCTTTTTCTGTTGATCACAATTACATCAACTATAGGTTGAATCTTTGTATATCTAATATTTGTGTGCAATATGTCAGGCACTTTGAACCTACTAGTGTATACGAGTGGTTTTAATAA
>OY744607.1:6036658-6049158 GCA_963556255.1 Allolobophora icterica | reverse complement strand
GAGTACAATTACATGTATACGTTTACATTTACAATTACATTTACATTATATTAAACTGTCAACGGTAACCACTTGATCTGCAGCTGTTGTTACGTGTTGGGAACTTTAGTTAATTAGAGATTCCGCTGCTGCCCGTAATCTGGTAGTGCTAGTACCAAGCATGGATAAAGTAGGAGGGCAACGTCAACGGCATAAGATGTCAGTCATAATATGTCGTTAAACACTCGAAACATAGGCTACTCCTTGTGTAACGCGGAGATCGAGCCTTCCCTGAGACAGTTACTGTGCAGGGACCTTGAGCAAGTCCTTCACTTGCAAATGCATGGTCAGCGCCGTGGATGTTCTATCGCACGGACGGACCTGCATTTGTGCGCTTCTGGATTCGGAGGACAAAGACGGTTCTCTTCGTAATACACAGGATACTTTCAGGCATCTACAACTGAGCCGACAAATAATGTGCATCTGATTCGATAGATGGCGCAATGCTCCGTCTCAGAATGTTCGTACTCTTCGCTAGGGATGGGTAGGCTAACGAGGGCTTCAGCTACTCGACGAAGCACCTCATTGTGCCAACCCTTGACACGGACATAAACTCCCAACATCGCATTTGTTATCAGCTCTGCAGAGGAATAAATGGAAGTGAAGTAGAGGCTTTGCACAACTGTTAGTTACTAGTCTTTGGTTAACGCTCGTTGCTTACTTCAGAGACTTGAATCTTGGGCTACAACAGTCCTTACTTACCCCGACGGGACTTTAAATGGCGTGGCACCCATTCAAACGGGCAGCGGTGGTGAAAGATCTCACCCGATCAATTCATTGAAAAATGAGCAGGGTCGAGGCTATATACGGTCACTATTTAAAAGCGTGTACACTTATATACAGTTACATTTACATTTAAATTTACGTTTACATTTACATTTGCATCTATATATCACAGTCGTGCTTTGAAATGGAAAATCGCATTGGCAAATTAGTTCACGTCTCTGGCGCTGTTATAGATGTCGCCACTGAGTGGAGTTTATAAAGTAGATAAAATCCGTAAACTTCGTCGAAACCTGACTTCGGCGGACCATCATCTGCGTCTCACTCGTTTATACTGTGGTACAATGCCAGTCCCAAGTCAGGATAAAGGAGGAGGGCGACGGAAACCAGTTTCTTACGACACAACGTCGTTAAACAGTCTGTAACCAACCAACCAATTTATTAAAATTCTAAACGACTGCTACAGATCGTCCGAGTTATTTTATAATATTTTTCAGGCATTTACCTCATCTTACAAATTTTATAACCTTTTCACCTTTTGGGGGATTTCTCATCATTGCTCTCTTACGTGATACACGGTGAATCTTTTTCGCTTGCTATCGAAAATATTATTTCTACTATTCATTTTAAAAACGTTCAGCCATATTCCTCTATTTGGAAGCAACGCGTGTGACACCGCCCACATCTCCCTCCGTCCCTCACCTCTCCCTTCCACTGTCCCCCACGCTGCAATTCATAAATGCACAATATTTAAACAGACCGTCAATAATTATCGACGTCGGCTGACGATTGATTACGTATTAAGTATCGCGTCCAACAGATGAGTATATATTACAATGAGAAGAGGAATCGTTTTTTTTCGACCGCCGTGTATTTCAATAACCGCGCCACGTTTTAACTACAATGTCAAACAAATGAATTTGTTTAACTCCAACGGATCAGTGTCTGCGTCTCTCTCTGTCCGTCTGTCTGTGTCCTTCTGTCTGTATGTCCGTCTGTCTGGGTCCTTCTCTTTGTCTGTCCGTGTGGTTTTGACTTTCCGTCGCAGATGATACAAGTCAAACGATCGCTAAATTGAGATTCATTGTGTGATTTGCGATTGAGACTTCGGTTCAAGGGATGGTCGACAGATGGCGACTGTACACACACACACACACACACACATATATATATATATATATATATATATATATATATATATATATATATATATATATACCCATACGAGACCGATAAGCCAGACTCAGTTGTGAACCCGGTTTATCCAGACATCGCCATTTTCCACGGAAATCGCGCCAAAAATTTTGAGCACACGTTCTGGCTATAGTAGACTCTAGATACACGCTGAATTCATTTTCTAGGAGGCGTTTTATATGTACAGTATGGGTTTACCACCATGGATAGCAAGACATGTAGACCTACAGTTTATGATGGGCGCAGTGGTAGGAAAGATATATACAGTTCATGACTGCGCATGGGTAGTCCAGACTTATACACGTAAGTCACAGACGTGTGTAAATGTAATGTAAATGTAAATGTACGCGATTTTCTATAGCGACCGTATATGGCCTCGACCCTGCTCATTTTTCAATGAATTGATCGGGTGAGATCCTTCACCACCGCTGCCCGTTTGAATGGGTGCCACGCCATATAAGGTCCCCGTGTGGGACCGTGCTAGCCCGGGATTTAAATCTCTGAAATAAGCTACCTTCTGGAAGCGAACCGCGGTCCGCATGCGCTGTAACACAGAGTCGCATGAGACGCACAGCCAACGTTCTTACCGATGTAGCTAACTGCCAGACACGAAGCAGGTTTGTCCCCATTCTTCGCCAGACACAATAGCTATACGTGCATGTTTACTTATATTGTTCCGGAATTCAGTTAATTTAGAACAATCTTATAAGATTTGATTATTATTGTTGCATGTACGTTCACAGGTTTTTAGCATATTGATCTTGCATTTTTATAGTGGTGATGTCATAAAAATTGAGAAAGTAGCTTAAGCTATACATTTTATTATTTGATTCTACTGCTTAGATTTGATATCTATGTATGTGTTGATTTACACGTATGTATGCTGTAGCCATTTGTACTTAGTTGTGTTTATCTGGTAATAAGTAACAAATTTATGCAAGTGAAATTGCTTTAACATTTGCTCTGTTAAACCCAGTGTTATTGTTTGTGCAGTAAAAGTAACCTAAACTATACTTTCGATTATTATTTTTTACTTTATTGATTAGATTTGTTAATTGTAACTGTTAATTTTAATTAGTAACTTCTAATGCACGATGCTTGTGTCTAATGCACCTAAACCAAGCCATAAATCAGGTCAATATTCAGAAAATTTCCTTCTGAAGTAACTGTAATTTCTTGCCCACACTTTTTTAAACCCATTCTTACTCTTTGTTTATAATTTAATTATAAAATAAGTAAATCCTTGAACATGTGCCCTATTCATTTATCATTAAAGAAAATATAATCAATTAATGTCAGTTTCTTGCCTTATTAATGCATAGGCCTATTACAATATAAGAAATTGGCTACGTCAATTTCATTATAATTATTGTAGTATACATTAACAATTGAGATATAATACCCAGTTTTGTAGTATATTACCAATTATAAGTATGTTACACAGTGAAGCCAAGTACCAGTGCTCGAGTGCATGGTAATGGCACTCAATAACTGAAACACAAATACTTACACTATTTTAGCAAATAGTGTGCACTATCGAACATCATTCAGAACCAAGCTCAAAAGTCATTTGTTCCAGCTTCCTCACCATCAGTATCTTGACTTCTGGTTTCTCTGAAATATCAACCTGGCTTCTCTTTAACTAATATTTTACTTGAAGCATCCATCGATTAATACTTTATGCATTATGACAAGGGCATTATAGAACTCATTAGTTTAGACTTCTCAACTACACTGGATTTTCGATCAACAAAATAGGAAACACGTCAAATGTACCACTTAGACTGTTACAAAGACAATTTATATGACCACATAAGCACATCTTTCATCATATGATCACATAACTTGCTGCATAAGAAGTCAAGTAGAGTGTGAAGACCACCCTTCTAGAAAAACTCTCAATGCTTTTAGTATTTCCCAATGGCAGCTGCTTAGAATTAGTGTTAAACACAAAATTAAAATAGAACAACAAACTCAGAAAGCAACAGCATGCTATTGAAGGTCAGTCTTTGTCAGTTAGAAGTTATGTAATGTGCAGATATTCCGAATTACTTCTTCAGTACAAGAGCCCAGGCACGAGTTTTAATTTGAGCTTCTGTGCGATTCCTTAAAACTGGAAATTCCGCTTGCAGTTGGCGGATAGCACCGAAAGAAGGTGGTCTTTCGACTCCTTCAAAATGACGCCTGATGATCTTCAGCTCATCCTCACTCCAAGCATTGTTTCTCCCTGTAAATCAGAAAGCAAAACAACTTTCTATACTATGAAGGGTGAAGTGGGATACCTACAGGCTCAATAAGGTTACAAGCTTTGATACCCCTGCATTTTAGATTTTGAATCTCTAATTTTCTATCAGAAATATTACACAACACATTAAAGGTGGTACAACTTCAGCTCCTGATATAACCAATACAAATAATAATTGTATTCTCCCTCTGCACTCTAACCTTTGGCTTAAAACATAATTGTTTAGTGACATTTTGCCTGAGGGATTGGATCATATCAACTAGGTATATAAAACAATGGTACTAGGCTATTGCCAGAACTATTACAAAGAATAATTTTCTATAATACATGAAACAATAATAAAATATTTATGTCCTCTTGAGATAACATGCTAAGTACACACAATTACAGAAAACATCCCAAATATATAAAACTTGGTGATATATTATATTTATTATTTAGCCTCTAAAGATGACCATGACCTTAAAAATGATGCTAATGTCATTAAGTGCTTACAGAAGCAAGTATATTCTTAATTAACCAATTGTTTATCACAATTTGCTGTACAAACATCTTCTAAGCACAATTAGAAAGTATATACTATGCTAACAATGAAAAGGGTATTCTTTATCCTTATTAACATCACCATAATCATCATGATTATCATCATCCATGACATTGCTATCATCACAAAACCAATGCCATTATTGGTAAAAATGTACATACTAGATGCTTGATGTTGAATATGTGCTTTTTTCAAAGGATCTTCTGTTTCTGCTCTCCAATGTTTTTGAATGTGTGCTTTTTTCAGAGGATCTTCTTTTTCTGCTCTCCAATGTTTTTGAATGTGTGCTTTTTTCAGAGGATCTTCTGTTTCTGCTCTCCAATGATTTTGAATGTGTGCTTTTTCAGAGGATCTTCTGTTTCTGCTCTACAATGTTTTTGAATGTGTGCTTTTTTCAGAGGATCTTCTGTTTCTGCTCTACAATGTTTTTGAATGTGTGCTTTTTTCAGAGGATCTTCTGTTTCTGCTCTCCAATGTTTTTGAATGTGTGCTTTTTTCAAAGGATCTTCTGTTTATGCTCTCTAATGTTTTTGAATGTGTGCTTTTTTCAGCGGAACTTCTCTTTCTGCTCTCCAATGTTTTTGAATGTGTGCTTTTTTCAAAGGATCTTCTGTTTCTGCTCTCCAATGTTTTTGAATGTGTGCTTTTTTCAGAGGATCTTCTGTTTCTGCTCTCCAATGTTTTTGAATGTGTGCTTTTTTCAGAGGATCTTCTGTTTCTGCTCTCCAATGATTTTTAATGTGTGCTTTTTTCAGAGGATCTTCTGTTTCTGCTCTACAATGTTTTTGAATGTGTGCTTTTTTCAGAGGATCTTCTGTTTCTGCTCTCCAATGTTTTTGAATGTGTGCTTTTTTCAGAGGATCTTCTGTTTCTGCTCTCCAATGTTTTTGAATGTGTGCTTTTTTCAGAGGATCTTCTGTTTATGCTCTACAATGTTTTTGAATGTGTGCTTTTTTCAGAGGATCTTCTGTTTCTGCTCTCCAATGTTTTTGAATGTGTGCTTTTTTCAAAGGATCTTCTGTTTCTGCTCTCCAATGTTTTTGAATGTGTGCTTTTTTCAGCGGAACTTCTCTTTCTGCTCTTAAAGTTTTAACGGGTTGTTGCACTGTTTTGCCTTTTCTTCCACTTGCACCCTTTTCTTTTTCAGCTGATTCGACACCCAGTAGTGCAGAGTTCCTATCTAGGGTCACAGATTGTATGGTCATTAACTCGCTTTCTGATTTTGAATTGCTCTCTTCATCAGATTCGATGCGTGGCAACTTTGATTTTCGTGGTTCGTTCACAGACTTGAGATTGTCTTCACTGACAGAACATCTGTTAGGCTCTGGAATATATAAATACAATGCTTGTATAACAACAGTTCATCACAGTCAAACTAGTTTTTACAAGAAGTTTCTTTTCAATATATTTTATTTATGGCATCTGTTAAGCAAATAACATTAGTAAATCTGAATCTGAAGACGTTTCCATGGTTGTTACTTGGAGTCCGCTCAGCAGACCCGCAATAGTTGGACTGCCACACAAACGACTTTTCCACAAATTACTGCAACTAATTTCACATTTAGTGCATTGCTAAACAAATTTTACAACTGAGATAATTAAAATGCAACAGCTAAAAACTGCAATCAAATTATTCTACTCTATTTGATTTATTTCTTTGCTGGGGACTGCACACCTGTATTAAAGCAGAGTCTTACTCTTGAAAGATGGTTAGATAGACCTCAAATGAAAACTAAGTCACTAACAAACCTTCCACTGGAAGTGAATCCAACTTCTTTCCTTTGAATGAGGTCATTTCCAATGAATCCAGAGCCATAAGTATTCTCCCAACTTTAGTTATCTCAATGGCAGGTGTGTGAAGGCGATATGCGGATTTGTGGATGTCTATGTTATGTCCCAAGTGATTTGACAACCACTCCAGCTCTCCAGGCAGCATCTCGATCAACTGAATAATAAGAATAAGTAAATACGATAAAGTAGTTGATATAAAGAAGTCTTTAAATTCATGCTTGTAAACAAGTATTTTAAATGAATTGGCCTGCTATTACTAATAAGCAGTTAAAACAGGAGTTGTTCATACTTCTGAGTTCATTTCTTATTTTGCCTCCACCAAATCATGGCCCTGTCATGTATGTTAGTCCGCAAACGAAAATAATCGGCTTTTATTCCTCCTCAAAGCAATCTTTACTTAACAAAAATGATCGAAACTTTTACTTTGACTTGTTTTCACACGCTTTAATGTACTTTTTGCGCCAAAATGACTTTCTCGTCTCGCTTCCCATGAGGTGTCAATAAGCCACAATATATTATCCCGGGTACACAGAATTTATCCGCCGTCAATCATCACAATCGCAATATTCCTTATTCTAAATGCTTAAGCAACGAAGTCGCTGGAACCAGTTTCTTCATATAAATATGCTTTTTCTTTAACTTTTGTTATTGGCATTACCTAGCAACTTCTAGCTTACAGTATTTAATAAATGCTTTTACTTCATTTACTACTGAGCTAGTCTGAGCATGGTCAAGGCCATACCACAGTATAAATAATACGGTCGACATTGGAAGACAACTCGACATTGGAAAACGTGTACAGTTGTACATTGACATTTACTGCATTTTCCATCAAGAAAGCTACAGCATAATATTATTATAATTCCTTTTACTATTGCGTACTGTACTGTAATATAAATCGAAAAAGTTGTTGATTACTAAATTATCTGACAGATCTAGGAATTGTTTGATACTTCAGACGAGGGATGAGAATTCCGTGAATCCAATATAGGCCTACGCTTCGGAGTAGGTATCTTGAAGGGGCGCTAGGGCCTATATTACATTTTGATTAATTATTACGTGGGTAGCCTTGCAGTTGGAAAGGTGTATGGTTGTACAAGCTTTGTGGCAATATCTGACTGAGAAGCGTATTTTTTTGTGGGGAAACATTCACAAGGCTGTAAAGCAATGAGTTTGCTCTAATTTAGTAGGGCCTACAGCGTAAAAGTAAATTGTTTTAAACTCGAAGTAAACTTAGGACACAAACTTGTTTGAGCTTGTCTAATATTCTTAGAATTCTCCAGTTGTATTGCTTTAGCTCATGTTGCTTACAGCTTCCCTTGAAAGCATGTAACGAGTTATGGCTCGTCAATAAATGAAGTCACACTATTTTGGCACAAAGTTGACCCCGATTCCCTTCTCGTCACATTTCGCATGAACTTCTATATACATTAAGCATAGAAGTTCATGCATAGCGTCAGACAAGTCTAACCACCTCCCGCACTTGGGACGTGACGTCATTTATGGAGAGCCCCTTATGTATATAAAAATTGTGAAAGCACTACTGAATAAAAACCGTACGAATGCAATACTCAGAGAAACCTAAAACAATGCATAATTGTTTGTAATCACAAAATCATGAAATCATGTTCTTCTCAGAACACAAGTCAACGATGAAGACCTTCAGATAGGGTAGTGACAATTCCTCGACTTTCATGAAGTATATATTATTCAGAAAGGAAGTGACCAATTGTACCATAACAGAAATCCGGTAGTGTATCAAGTATATCTGTAACACGCATAATTGTATATATACTCATTGCTATACTCATGCAATACTCATACTGTAATGCATCAAACATTTAGCTGTGCAATTAACAATATTCTCTCATTTTGTATTATGTACCAAATTAGAGAATGCATACTCGTGTATTTAATATGTCAATATATCAACAGTTTGTAGCATTCTGTCAATATGGTGACATGATGAAGAATTTAACCAAGTTAGAGACAATTCCATGAATTTTATGTACTACAGGAAGAGGAACGATGCTACCAACCACTACTGACTGCAATGTAATAGTTAGAACTACACATACTCGTGTATTTAATATGTCAATATATCAACAGTTTGTAGCATTTCTGTCAATATGGTGACATGATGAAGAATTTAACCAAGTTAGAGACAATTCCATGAATTTTATGTGCTACAGGAAGAGGAAAGATGCTACCAACCACAATGTAATAGAGTTAGGCTACCTAGTGTAATTAGAATTCTTCTAACACACATTACTATATATTACTATATATACATGTTGTTTAGGATGGGTAAATGGGTAATCCAGACTTTTAGGTTACAGACCGTTATTACCCAGACCTGAAATAGGTTTATGGCTGTTGTAAGCCCGACCTATATAAAATATATGAAGTAATGTATGCTAGAATAAACTTGGAATTGTTCTCATTGCTATACTCATATCTATTTAGTGCATAAAACATTTGGCTATGCAGTTAACAATTTGCTCTCTTTTTGTATTATGTACCAAATTAGAGAATGCTTCGGTCTCAAAGAGCATTGATAATTCTGAAGTAACTTCTTTAAAATGTAACCAAACGTGAGTTCATAATTAAATGATATAGGATGAACACTGAACAATTATAGTTCAATGTTAGTCTTATACCGTTTACATTCTTTACTTCTGGTTAAATGTTTAGCATATTACATGCAGTGAAACACATATCAAGGTTCTGAAGCACTACTGACTGCAATGTGTATTTAATATGTCAATATATCAACAGTTTGTAGCATTCTGTCAATATGGTGACATGATGAAGAATTTAACCAAGTTAGAGACAATTCCATGAATTTTATGTACTACAGGAAGAGGAACGATGCTACCAACCACAATGTAACAGAGTTACCTAGTGTAATTAGAATTCTTCTAATACACATTACTATATATTACTATATATACATGTTGTTTAGGATGGGTAAATGGGTAATCCAGACTTTTAGGTTACAGACCGTTATTACCCAGACCTAAAATAGGTATATGGCTGTTGTAAGCCCGACCTATATAAAATATACGAAGTAATATATGCTAGAATAAACTTGGAATTCTTCTAATCGCTATACTTATATCCAGTGCTTTTTTTTATAGAAAAAAAGGTTCCGGAACGGAACAATAGGTGCCGGTACGCAACAATTATGGGCGGGCTAAAATCACGAGAAAAACGGGGTTGGGGGTTGGGAGGGGTATCAATAAACACTGAAAACAGTTCAAAACACTTAAATTAAATTAAAATAACTAAATTATTGTTTTAATAATTAAAATAAATAAATTATTTACTTATGTTTGGTTACAAGTTTAACATGTTTAAATGCAGTGAAACATATATAAACGTTCTGAAGCACTACTGGCTGCAATGTTATAGTTAGAACAACACATACTCTCATGCAATATGTAATATGTCAATATATCTATAGTTTGAGGGCATTCTTGTAATATGATGTCAAGATAAAATGTTTTAACCAAGGCAGTGACAACTCCATTAATCTTATGTACTCCGAGAAGAGGAAAGAAGCTACCAACCGCAATGTTACAGAATTACCTATTGTAACTAGAATTTTTTAAGACACATTAGTATATATATATATATATAAATAGGCTCTTTAGGATGGGTGAATGGTTAGTCCAGACATTATAGGTTACAGACCGATATAACCCAGACCTGAAATAGGTAGAAGACCTTATTAAGCCAGACGCATATATACAATCTATGAAGAAGAAAAACGCTAGAATGAATTTTGCCTTAATCTCATTGCAATGCAATAATGCCTGTTTTGTGTAGCAGTCATATGGCCGTGAGGAACATAACTTTCTTTATATTGGTATCAAGGTACCAATTCAAAACTGCGTAGATCTCAAGGATCTAGGATCAGAAAGGAAGTGACCAATTGTAACTTAATAGAAATCCCTAGTGTGACAAGTACACTTGTAACCCATATAATTGTATATACAGACTGTTTAGGATGGGTCAATGGGTAGTCCAGACTTTTAGGTTACTGACTGTTATTACCCAGACCTGAAATAGGTAGATGGCCATTGTAAGCCCGACCAATATAAAATTTATGAAGCAATATGCTAGAATTAGAACTTAGAATTATTCCCATTGCTACACTATTATATCAACTTAGTGTATCAAATATTTGGCTGTGCAGTTAACAATTTGCAAAATCTCTTATTTATATAATATACTGAATTAGAAATTGGCTGGGTCTCAAGGAACAATGATAATACTAAACTGCTCTATTCTCATCTTATACCATTTACATTATTTACTTATGTTTGGTTACAAGCTTAACATGTTTAAATGCAGCGAAACATATATAAACGTTCTGAAGCACTACTGGCTGCAATGTTATAGTTAGAACAACACATACTCTCATGTAATATGTAATATGTCAATATATCAATAGTTTGAGGGCATTCTTGTAATATGATGTCAAGATAAAATGTTTTAACCAAGGCAGTGACAACTCCATTAATCTTATGTACTCCAAGAAGAGGAAAGAAGCTACCAACCGCAATGTAACAGAATTACCCATTGTAACTAGAATTTTTTAAGACACATTAGTATATATATATATATAGGCTCTTTAGGATGGGTGAATGGTTAGTCCAGACATTATAGGTTACAGACCGATATAACCCAGACCTGAAATAGGTAGAAGACCTTATTAAGCCAGACGCATATATACAATCTATGAAGAAGAAAAAACGCCAGAATGAATTTTGCCTTAATCTCATTGCAATGCACTAATGCCTGTTTTGTGTAGCAGTCATATGGCCGTGAGGAACATAACTTTCTTTATATTGGTATCAAGGTACCAATTCAAAACTGCGTAGATCTCAAGGTACGCCAAAAATACTAAATTGTTCTAGGTAAGTCTAATACCATCTATAACAAAATATTATAGTTTAACTATTGCAGACAGTGTATTTATAAATGTGTATTTTCGTGTACAAAAATTGTCCTTAGGATGACTGATGTCAAAACATGTTTGAATTATCAGTATTATTCAAAGTGAAAACTTGGTTAGCAATATCATGCTTTGAAATGTTAATGTTGAAGTTTTTAAAGAACAATCCCACTATCAAACTTTTAATGACTTTATTAAGACTGCCAATCTGATGCTGTGTGACAACAGGGTTGTATGCCCCACTGAGTCACATGCGTATCTGGTTCTCACAATTCTACATCATTCAGTGTTAACTTTTTCATGAGTGATGCCTTGTCGAATAAGGTGGAGTAATCCTAGGTGTTATCCTAGATAGAGTTATAAATCTCTAAGATCACCTACCACTGGTGCTACACCTTTCTGACTGCCTACCGGTTTAAAAAGTGACTGTGATAGGCAATGCTCGTAAAACATAGGCAGAAATGGTTGAGATAGGATAAAGCTGACCTTATCTCATACTATCATGCTACAAATGTGTATCTATCTGATATCAGTTACCTTAATATGTGCACAAACTGTGCAGTGGGTTGCACCTGTGAATGTGGTAATGATATAAATGCGTTCAATACAAAATAGTTTAGGAATTGTGTTGGGCTGCACACAAGCACTGCCTCCTGACTTCTGCTCTTTACTCTAAACATTACTGGGATGATCAACTCACTGATCTCAAGCACAAAGTCTATAGCAGTCCATGATGAAACAGTTGGTAGGCCCAGGCAAAGACCAATATATGAAGCCAAAAGATATGCAAAGGCTCAATATAGGTTGCTAGGAGAAACACGCAAGCAGCAGAGGATAAGCACATCTCCAATGACTTGCAAAATTATCTTCTACTGCATTCTGAAAAACACAGGAAAGCAAGTTTAAAATAAACACAAACTTTCTCTGTTGGTGGTGGTGGCTTTACTGAATCCAGTAAACTTGCCAATGCCTTTGCCATCAGTTTTAAAAATGCAAGCTCA
>OY744607.1:5988876-6036458 GCA_963556255.1 Allolobophora icterica | reverse complement strand
ATTTCTAGGCTACTTTCAAACTTTTAAATTCCAAATTGCTAATATTCTGTCTAATGTAAAATATGAAGATAATTAAGATTATACGGCACACTTCATAGGATGGTCAGTGCAAGTGGTAATTTTTTATTGATAATGCTAAATTTCGGTGTCTTTCGTATTATTAACTAGGCCTGCGTACGGAGAGATTAATAATTTAATACTGTAGAGCTAAACTGATCATTTTTGACGTACGCGTACGGTACGCGTACGTTATAAGACTATATCTATATCGAGACTCTTTGTGAATGATCAGATAAACTTGTAGCATTTTAGCGTACGCGTACGTTATTTTTTTCGATAACGTACGTATGGTACGCGTACGTTATTCCGACAGGTAACGTACGGTCGCACTGTGGTTAAAACATTGACACAGCCTGTGGTGGATAAGCAATTTGAAAGAGTTGAGCCTAATGAAATGACGTAAGTGACTAAGCAGAATGGATAGACGCAGGAAGAGAGTTCCAAAAAGTAGGTCCAGCAACCAAAAAGCTCATTCACTAAGAACAGTTCTTGTTTTACCTATAACCAGAGAAAGACAGTCAGGTGACCTAGTTGAACAATGATAGGTCTGGGGAATAAGGACAGGTTCCAAGTATTGTGGCTGGCCAGAGTTAAAACTTTTTCTTAGCTTTGAGCCCCAATTTGAAAACAATCCTTTGTTGAGCAGGAAGCTAAAGCAAAGATTGAAGCATCGGGTTATATGTTCATATTTTGATATATTAGTTATGGCTTTAGCCAAAGAGTTCTGAGTTCTAAAATAATGTAGGCATATACACATAATTACCGACGAATACGATCCTCAAGTTTTTCCTTGGTTCGAGTTCCAACTCATAGCTTTTTGCGACTTCTCTGAAGAGATCTGCTACAGTTGAGGATTCCTGGTCACAGTTTAATAACAAAATTACTACGTTGTACAGCCAGAAAATTCATTAGATACTGAAAAAAGGCACTAGCACAAGGCTTCAGCTTTCAAAATCAAGCACAAAATGCAGGCAGTACGATATTCATGGTTTGGCATGCTACAGGTGATGATCATGCAGCTGATATATATGTATGTATATATATATATATATATATATATATATATATATATATATATATATATATACATAATTATATATATAATACCAAACAGCTTCCCAGGGGCGTCTATTCTCCCTAAGTCAATGGAGCAAATTCTCTCCCCCCCCTTCACTCCTGTTCCCCTTCCTCCCCCGCTAATAATGGCACACACACTGACAGATCCCCTATTTTTAGGATGGAGCATTTGCTCCAAGGTTTCTATGGTGTAGACGCCCCTGCCTACAGTGTTCCATGACTACCAGCAATAACGATTCCCACTGTAGTACTGTGCTGTCATCTCAGCTTGACCCAACCCCGTATTGTAACTTGTAATGTAATGTAAATGTAAATCTGCGAAATTTCGAAGCGCCATACAAAAGCCACGTCAGGGAGACCAGCTATATAACCGGCGCTATATCAAATCAAGTCCGCAATAGCCAGGCTGCCTTGTTCGTTCCGGTGTCAGGTCAGATTCCGGGGAGGTCAAGCCGAGGAGACAGCATGGGGGTGCTACGGTGGTAATCGGTGATGATGGTGGTTGTGGGGTGGCGTAGGTATAGAATCAGGGTAGGACTAGAATCAGGATCGGCACCAAAACGGTCCAAACAACCTGGTACTTGCAGACTAAACTAAATTTTATATAGATAGCGCAGGTGCATATAAGCTTGTCGCCCGGACATGACTTTTATACAACGCTGAAAAATGTTGAAGATCTACATATTCAATAAGCGGATTATAAGCCTATATCTAGAACCAAACCATTCCAAGTATAGACGGAACCACCACTGAAAGGGACGGATCATCTCGTCCCCTTTACCATCTAAAAACACAATTCGGGAAGATTGCACCATCACAATAAAGGCTCAGAACTGCTTTTTTCTTACCACATCTATTTGGACAGTGAACGAAGGTCGTTTCATTCCATCAAAAACAAACAACGAAGACATTGTTCAACTTTGAGAATATCTGTGAACAACTGAAATAAATATGAAACAAATACAGTTTAAAACAAGTGACTTTCGATAACAACATGTTAGCTTGCTTGATATGTTAGGCACATATCTAAACAGATATTTCACTCTTGTGATAGGCCTATCGTAATTTTGCGCTGTACACAAATTACAATGTATTGCTCACTGCAAAGTAGAGGAGCTCATTTACAAGTAAATCGTTGGCCAAACGAATTAGATTACGAGGTTCCATCTCCGGGAATCGTCCAGTTTCTACCCCAATTGTCTACTACTTAAAACCGACTAAAGTCAGCTTGTTGGCTCCACAAGTCCCCGCCGCTGCCGTTAAGCCCCCAAGTAGAAACAAGTCGCTAAGCTATCGACTGCTATATAGACTTCGTTCACGTTAATAGTTTGCTTATTGTTTTAATCGCGGTCTCCCGAGTTTCGATTTTTGATAGATATCAGCATCAAGACAGGAGCAACACTTACTTATAAGGTACTAATCACAGCACAACAGACTAACAGTCTAACAATCAGTCGTTAGGCCTATCAGATCACCAGTTCTTTACTTAATACCTTAATTACTACCTACCTACTTGCTACTTTATTAGCTAGCCTATACTTAGGCCCTACTACCACCACTCAGATGTCTGTCACGTTACCTGACGTCACGTAGGCCTAGTAGGCCTACGTTTTCATCCACAAAATGGCTTCTCTTTGTACACGCATATGTCTTCTTCTAATCACTGGCGCAAACCAAAATAGCTGGAGCCTGGATGGATGCAGAGTTTAACCACATCTTATCGCAACAAAGGCCGTTAACGTCGACAGAAATTAGTTTGAACAGTTCTCACCGTCCGTATGGCATAAAAATACTAACTGCGCTTCTGAACCCAATATAGGCGGCATAGGCCTAATACCCGTTTACCTATACCAGAAAGGAAGTTAGTAGGCCTACATGTCTGATAGAGCCAGCTGATCTCTCGTCTTAGTTAAGCCTTCCCAGAATTACTGTTTCTAATGTCTCAGTAGTTCTACAATCCAGATAAATGCAAATATCTTCACACGATGGCTAAGTAAGCATTTACGCTGCTCAGTTTGCAACTTCAGAGAAGACCGAGTCTACTCCAGCGAGATAAAAAGCGAAACTGAAACCTCCGGAAAACCCACGTCGCACCAGATGGGCCATTAGACGAAAATTGGCTAGCGCAATCCGTAGCTAGGTTATGTGCAAATACAGTAACGTCATTGGATGGCGAATACACCATCCACTCAGACAAGTTAGCGTATACGTATGAACATTATCGTCTTAAATAACTTCTATTCGAATCCTATTAGTAAAATTTAATAATTGAGTCAACCTGAAAGTTACGCTTACCTGTAAATCGTTGGCAACATGAATATTAATTAATATGATCAAAACATTGATCTCTCGTAGTTTATTTTTAAAATAAGAAAAAATAAGTATGTAAACAACATAGCTACCGACAATACTCTTTCTTTATTGATTTATGTCACGTGAAAACCGAGTGTTTGTCTTGTGCTAATAAAGCTTGTTTAACTTACTCAGCAGTGTGAAGAAAATGCTTGGATTTTTAGCACAGATTTTAGGCGATGATATCTAGAATTTACGATTACGATTTCTGCTTTCGATTTTAGCGTGTTAGCTTGTACTATTCCACCCCATTCTCCAAGTAAGAACTACAAACTGTAAATGTGACATTTTCTATACAGACCCTGTGGGCCCTGTAGGGTAATGGATAACGAACTGGCGTGAAGAGCTGAAGGTACCAAGATCGAAGCCCGTTTATTCAGCCTTCCACTCGCTAGGTGGCAGCGGTGGTTAAATGAATAGTAGGCCATGATTGGCGCCGTTTGGCTGCCGCTCAATTATATTCGACTCCTGTAAAACTGTTATCATGTGCTTCTACTGTATACATGTATGTGTGGCTGCCGTTTCTACTATATGTATGCTCACTGTTCAGCGCAGTGCGGTTGCAGGCGCTTAATTAAAGAATAGATTATTATTATTATTATTATCAATCATATAACCAATATTAATGTCTTCAAGATGCATCAACCCTAGCAGATGTCAATGATTTTATGACATCGCAATCATTTTCAATGTTAACGTGTACAGATTGTATTCATAAATTCCAAACTTCTAAAGCGCCACTCGAAGGCCAATAAAAACTAAAATCTCACTATACCCAACGTATGCCTAATACACAGGTAAACACTGCTGCACGAAACATTTCCGTTTCCATAGAAACATTTCAGCTTCTGTATTCATTTCGATATTCGGTCTGTTTGCACTGACGTCTAGCGTAATGTAATGCCAGAAAGTAATGTAAATGTTCATGAATTCATCGGAGCAGGATGATTATTTTATACTGAAATGCACATATAAAACTGAAAAACTAAAATCAGAATTCTATATACACTAAACTGATTTGGAAATCCTGAATGGGAAGGAGAATTTGCCCCCTTCATATCGACACAAGTGTTTCATCTCACAAATTTTTTTGCAGTAATAACAATAATACTAATCACTGCAATTCCGTATTGACATTTGTTGGGATTTAATTGTCCGTGTGTTAAAGAAATAGTCCTTCAAGGTAACGTAAGTTAAACATAAATGACCTAACAGCCACAAGATGTCGGTAAACACTGGAAACTATCTGTGTTGCTCAGTCACTGATGTAAATGGTAACCTAGTAAGGTTGACATCAACAGCCTAGCAGAGACATAAGATGTGCAACTAGTCACCGTCGCGTGACTCGTGTCCATCCCATTGTGGAATTGAAGTCTGAAGAGAAGCCTGTTGGCATTCAGATAAATATGGGTGGCATCGTAGTCCTCCTTTACTCTTGGCTCCTTTCAGACAAAGAAAGCAGTAGAAATAACCACACAACTGACAGTGCATCTGTGAGCACCCACCCGCGAACTCGGTCAGTATGCCACACAGCGGACACAAACGTATTGTCGGCCATTCTCCGCCAAACAAGTTCGTCTTTTGACTTTTGCGCAGAATATCCAACGTTGCCTCAATGGATTTGCATTTCGGATTTGCACACCTTCCACTGCGGACGTTTTTCCACTCTCTGAGGCAATATCCGCAAAAGAGGAACTCCTTTCCAGTTTCTTTCGTGCAAAGGAAGCACCTCATGCGAGTCTGTTTCGGATCCGCCTTTGAGCACCAAGAAAAGCAGCCAGGACAGGTGACTGTGCTGTTGTCCTTGCCCACGAAATTGATCGCAATCGTTTTCTCAGTGTCATGCATTTCCGTGGCTGTGAAGCAAGCGACGTGCCGCACATGTCTGTATTCCCACATGGCTGTGCAGCGGTTAGGAAGAAATGGAAACAGTAGATATGGACAACTGAATTTGGTATTTCCTTTGTCGATCAGATCCTGACAGTAATATCTCATCGTTTCACTTCCTGCAGCATTAAAACAGAACTTATAAACTAGTAGCTATTGATCGGAAATAGGTTCACATTTAAGTAAACAGACACTCTAAATAAACTCTGAATAAATATACAAACAATCAAGAAGAAAGATGTAAAATCAGAGGATAAACTCAAGATGGACAAAACAGTGGTTTTTGTAGGTTGTCAGACCTTCCGAAATTATCTGGGTCAGATTCTGCATTTCTGTAGTAATATAGGGGCCGTCCATATATTACGTAAGCAATGGGGGGGGGTAGGATTTTGGCGATTTTGCGTACGGGTGCGAACGGGGGGTGGACAAAAGTGTACTTACGCAAAATAAATTTCTAATTATGACGTCCACATTAGCCTATTTATAACTCTCTACTGTCCTAGAGTCAGTCGTTCGATGGCATTTTATTACATTATATAAAAGCCATGTGCAGTTATTCTGTGCTGTGAACGAGATACCTATAATTTGTCTATATTGGCCCTCACTCATCCTTCAATCTGGCCTAAAGTGCAGACAGTCGCTCCCGAGACACTTTCTGCAGCTGGTCTTCGGGGGGGGGGAGGTGAGCGTCCAGTGTACGTACGCAGGGGGGGTGTGGAAGAAAGTACGCTTGCGAACAGGGGGGGAGGGGGTCCAATTTTCCCGGAATTTTGCGTACGTAATATATGGATGGCCCCATACTGGTAATTACTGGAAGGCTAAATTGTGTATGTATGTACATCATCATCATCATCATCAATGGCAAGCCCCTCTCCGGAGCGTACCCGTTTCCACAGTTCTCTGCCGACCACTACGATTCTGCGCACGACTCCAGGTAGTATTCAGTCCAAAGCCCAGCGGCCGCAGGTCAGCGTCAACCGTCCGGGTCCATGTATGTCTCGGTCGTCCAACGGGTCTTTTCCAGGCCGTTGGACGCATGTATATATATGCAGCGCCGTTCTTTTTCAGTCGCTGGCCCCGCAACCTGGAATGACCTTCCTGTTGCACTGCGCCTGGTCCCTATGACTCACTCTACCTTGTTTCTTACAAACTTGAAAACTACTCTCTAGCCATGGTTGGACTAGGAGCGCTCCTGAGTAGAGTGCTATATAAAAGCACCCTTCAAAGGGTGCTATATAAAAGCTCCTTAATAATAATATATGCCTATGCATTCATTTTGTGTAAATTGTGCATGTAAGTACGCATGTATGTAAGTGTGTGTGCGTGTGTGGGTGTGTTTATGAATGAATTTAAGCTTAACATAGCACATTTAACTATGTCACAAAAGCTGTGCCTACACTGGCCTAAATACTATTAACACACCAAAAATGTTCATCAATAAGCATATATAGTGTTCACATTACTAGAAAGTTCTGCCCACACGTGTAGCCTACATAAAAGATTCTGTTCATCATGGAAACAACGAATACTTACCCATCACGTGGGAACATGGTGGTAATTTTGCACGACGTTGCGTCCTGTCAAAATCCAAGAAGTCAGGATCAAACGTGAGCGCTAGGATTTCTGGCAAATTCTGAAGAACAGGACGTCTCTCTTCCTTGTCCACCATACCAGCTCTCAGAACTGACTCTTTGAGATTGCTAACTGCTGGCACTATGGCATTAGATCCATTTCTGCTTTCAATAGCAGTTTCCTCTACCTCAGTCACAGCTTTTCCAGTTTTTCTTTTATTCCTTTTCCTTTTCTTTTTTGTTTTCACTGGTTCAGATTCTGCAGCAGGGATATCATCATCAACTTCTCTGTTTTCTTTTTCTGTTGTCACTGTTAGTGAGTCAGCAGCATTCTCCAAAACAGGAACGACTTTTGCATCTTTTTGTTTCTTTTTCTTAGATTTCTTTTTTGCTTTTGCTGGCATGGATTCAGCAACAGGGACATCCTTTGCATCTTTGCTTTCTTCCTCACTTTTCACTGGCACAGATTCAGCAACAAAACCATCCTCTGTATCTTTGTTTTCTTCATCTGTTTTCACTTCCTCAGGTTCTAGAACATCCGCATCCTCTGCTGTTGCTGAAACCGTTGAAAGTTTATCAGGGAGTCGGAAGATGACTGCAATGGTGCTGCTCTTGACAATGCTATCTTTACGCAGCTTCTTTCCTGTATACCTCAGTTCTTTGTCTGTATATTGCATACAAAATGCAGTTCTGTAATAATGTATCTAAACTCAGACACGTGAAATATATATCGGCATTAGTCTCGCTATGTAGTCTTGTGAGACTTGACAAAAAATGATATAGTTCTGAAAACTACTACCAAAAAAGAAAGAATAATAAACTTTATTATTTATTATTTCATTATTACTATAATCGCTTTAGACTGTTGTAAGCTGTGATGCAGTGTGTCATCCTTCATTGATTTATAATAAACAAATATACATAATAATAACAATAATAATAATGATATTTTTATTTTTTTACTCTGTGGCATATTGATGATGTAACAGCCAGTGTCATATAGGCCTAAACTTTACTTACAGTACAAAAGCTTTGTCAAACAAAAGATGATCTACAACATTATAATCTCATTATTTAGGGCGTTCTTGTGATTCTACTTAACCATTGTATTTAAGGGAAATAATAGGCTGATACGCATAATTACCTACAAAAATGATCCTCAAGTTTTTTATTGGATCGAGTTCCAACTTGTAGCTTTTAGCGACTGCTCTGAAGAGATCGGCCTCAGTTGAGTCTTCCTGGTCACAGTATAATCAAAATCAAAATTTCTGTTTTATGCTGCCAGAAATTGCACTGGTCACTAATACGTTATTATTAAAGCATCAACTTTCAAAAATCAAGTACACAAGGCAGGCATTGCCTGGCATGATAAAGGGTTGACAAGATGATAATCAAGTCAAGTGCTATCAGACACTTCATATATGATATCTTACTTATACAAATATCTATTTACGTATCATGATAAAATGACCTCTAGTCACAACGGACATGTGTGTACATGTGAATAAAAGTAGAGCAAAATATCAGATCGGTATCTTCTGGATACCGGTTCCTGAGCTACTCTCCCTGATGTGGGTTTTGTGCGACACTGAGAAATTTCGGAGATCTACACTTTCATTACATATAAAATGAAACCATTCCAGTTACATCAAACCACCCCTGAAAAGGCACACAAACTTCCTGACAGTGCACGTCACCCCTCTGACCACTGCTGGACCCGTGTATCTAAAAACCCAATCCAGCAAGATGGTTCAATCATTGACAGAACTTCTGTGACCTTACCACGTCTATTTTTACAGTGAATGGAGGTCGTTTCATTCCGTCAAACACAAATAACGAAGACATTGTTCAGCTTTGAAATTTTTCGTCACCAACTAAAATACATATGAAACAAATATTTAATTTAACTGGACATTTATGTAGCGCGTTTAAAACAACACACGAAAGTAATTATAATTAGCGGCATGGCATTTTAAAACTAGTTATATTTCATGGATATCTGTGACTGAGATTCTGGAAACTCAATAGCTCATAGTCCTTTTTCTCTATTTATCACAATCCATAAATTAACATACCAGCCACATCACTATTAAGGCTTCAGTGCATTTGAAAAAAAAGTAATTTTCTGTGGCAACATGTTCAACTTATTTGATATGCTAGACACAGACAGACACAGACAGTATCCGACAGATCTCATCGAAAAATAAGAATGACGAAAAATATGCGTCCGGGAATCTATCCGACAGCAGGTGGCAACAATAATTACAAGCCTAGCTGCGCTTTTGAACACAATATAAACCGGTTTACCTGTTAATGCTAAGTTAGTACATGGCTGTTCTGTTTCAACCAGCTAATTACTCGCCCGCCTTACTACTGCCGCCCAAGAATCGTGTTCTTTATCTCTCCGTAGTTTTTCAATCCAGCTAAATCCACACGAATGGCTACGTAAGCATATGCGTTTTGGTTTGCCACTTCGGAAAAGACGTCAGTCTGTAGGCCTATTTCAAGATTGCAGGCGCGTCAAAAACGAAATTGGAACTTCCCGTAAAACCCACCGACCTAACCCATGTCTAAGTAAATTCCAACAACCTTATTTATGTAAGCGGTAAATTCCATGTTTTGATTCTAAATCGAGGGCGTCTTGAATATTAATTAATACGAGAAAAACATTGATCTCTATTCATAGACTGGTGATAGACATAATTAAATAAGTATGTAGCGTTGTAGACATCTTCAATCAATCAATCAAATATTCGTTTATTGAAAGATTCCCGTCGACACAGACGCGATGGGATTACACAGTGTTACAAGACATTAATTGCAAGTGACAATAAATCATATAACAATGAAAGAGCTAAGCAGATTAATGGAGCTTAAAATATGCATGCGATCGTAAATCCGATTTTCGGTATCTCTGTCTGCCTAGTTTTGTTCACTTTTGCTGACACTGCTTAATTGTTTATCTATTGATTTATATGAATCATTTCTTTAAATATGGGCGTTGGTCTTGACTCTTGAGTTAGTAAAATTACTAAGCACTTGCGATAAAGCTGCCTGGGTTCTTAACATAGATTTTTGGGCGCTGATAGCCTATCTAGAATTTTCAATTTACGATTACAATTATTAGCATGTTAGCTTATATAATTCCACCTCATTCCCAAGTAGGAATCATGTGATTTTTCTCTATAGATATATTGACCATATAACCGTACCAAAGGTCTTCAAAAATATAATCTTGACCCTTGCAGTACTGAGACTGTTGTCAATAATTTTATTCTATGACACTCTTCACCACCGCTGTCCTTTCAATGTTCACGTGTACGGATCGTGCTAGCACGACGTGGAGATCTCTAATATGGCTACAATCGGTCAAGTAGTTGACCTGTCCAACTATTACGCAGAAGAGGCATCCTATGCTAAATGAAGTGGTTCCCGAGGCCAGAAACCTATAGTGTATTTGGCCTCAGCTTTGCCCAACTTATTTAACCTTGACCCCACTTTGGTTCATTTGTCCTTCACCGTCATAATGCTTCACGGAGAGCTTAATTAAGTTGCAGGCTCTAATAATCCGGAGTCTATATACAGACTATAGGCCTATATCGTAATTCGTTAATCCCTATAATGACTTGAGCCTTCGAGGGCGCTATAGAAGTTATTAGATTAGATTACGCATGATCGATGCGCTTTATATTATTATTATTGCTACTGTTGTTATTATTATTTTTTATGCCCCAAGGTACATAAAATTATGTTTGGTTTTATTATTATTTTATCATTATTATTAGTTTTACTAGGCCTACTGTGTAATTTGACTTGTTCTTTCTGCCTTCGGGCGCAAAAAAGTGCTCATTATAATTATTATGTAGCAAAATCTATTGTATGATATCACGACGTAGGCCTATAGTTAGGTCCAGCTTGGATGTGCCCACCGGTCCTTGACCCTGGGCAGCCTCGACATGGTGCCCTAGCTGGTTTGCGACTGCGTTGCGACTCGATTTGAACTGTTATCGACGTGGAAGTCTGTATCGCGGGCGTCGCCAGTGGTTCTCGTCAACCTGCGGCAGATTTAGGCAGGGCTATAGTGGTAAAATTAGAGGTGAGTACACGCACGTACGCTACCGGTGAGCAGTGGCGTCACTATATAGGGCTGGTGCCACCCTCAAAAAAATGTGATGACCTTTTTTTAGGAATTCGTCTCAGAAAAATGTAAGCCTATGACCTTAGGAATTCTCAGAAAATTTCATGACTGTTTAAAGCCTTTTTTACGAATTCGTCTCTGAAAAAAGTTGATGACCTTTTTTAGTCATTCGCCCTCAAAACCTTTTATAATTAACCTATACCTTTTTGTAGAAATTTGACCTTTTTTAGTCATTCGCCCTCAAAACCTTTTATAATTAACCTATACCTTTTTGTAGAAATTTCATTGGTCAGTGGCTATACGGTCTCTAGAGCAGCGGTTCTCAACCTTTTGAGATTCAAGGACCACTTAAAAATTTTTTGTCTCGGTCATGGACCACCACTAAAAATTGTGCCAAAAGCCAAATTAATACAAAAGAAATTTTTTGCCATAAATCCGTGTAGGCCTATTATTAGTTTTCTGGTGCCCTTTAGCAGATTCTAGCGATTGAAATAAAACAAGAATTTACAAAATTTACAAAAATTTTCTGTTTGCCTGTTTTAAATTGTAAAAATATAAATTGTAGGCCTTGCTCGCGGACCACCAGACAGATGGCCGCGGACCACCAGTGGTCCGCGGACCACAGGTTGAGAACCGCTGCTCTAGAGAGGTACCGGTAAGTATACGCTGTATACCCGCGTATAGGCCTACTCTCGACTACAGCCCTAAGTATACGCTCTCTAGAGGTGAGTATACGCTGTATACCCGCGTATACCCTCGACTACAGCCCTGGATTTAGGAAATGAAGGCGAGACCTTCTCTTCTTTGTGGATGGGGCCCAGTACAGTGTTCCCACGGCGATCGGCACGAAGGTGTATTTCCAATAATTATTATTGTTGGTATTATTGATTTCCTAAATATTCCTACATATGAATATTCATTACGTGAATTCAAGGTAAAGCAACAAGATGCGTATGCAATGAAAATCTGCAATCCGTATTACGGTGTTGGGATGTTCCGGGTTTAGTATATTTTGCTTTGAGATTCGTTTGAGGCTAACCGCATCTTAAATCACTCCATCCACAACCTACAAAGTACAAGAGCGATCCAATCGAGATTAAACGGAGATAACAATGGTTGTTTACATTTCACCCTTGCGGCCGATAGCTCGCTCGAGGCAACGCTCGATAATTGGCCCTTCGGGTGGCGGCTCGTGTTGAGTAATCTTACTAATACACATGTGATAGATAATGACAGCGTCTGATCAAGGTAATAAAGTTTAGAATTGTTACGAAAACTATTAATACTAAAACACGGGTAAATCAAGCGTTAGAATTTACAAAATCGATTTAAGCGTGAATGTTATTTCGTGCTCGTTGTGAAATTAACTGCAGAGATCATCGCGTAAGAAAAGGCGTAGATGTCATCATTACAGATGGTGACAAAGAAATTTTTAACCTGCTGAAACCGATTTTTCAGCCTGGTTATGGTTTACGGGTCACAGGGTTGTTTTGTTGTAAATGCAGAGCAGTAAATTTTCTACTCAAACTTATATTTTCATTTGTCCATGTTTCACTCATATGGGGTTCTTTGAAACGTTCTTTTGTTGACAAACTGCAGGCTGTGAAGTTATTTCGTACTGCAAGTGCCTGATGGTGGTTGTTGACCTAGTTTTTGACCTCACAAGATGATGTAGTATGAAACTGTGGGAACAGATGTTTGCATTTGAGGTAACAGTGTATAAAGTTGACCGTGATCTTTATCAGAAGATACGAGGTCAAGTGAAGACAATATGGATTGAATTGCCAGCTAACTGATTCATTGGTGTTGTGCCTTCACTGTTAAGAATTATTTTAAAATTCATTTGAAAACTAGAGCTTTAGCTAATATTGAACTTTAGTGTGATTTTGAACATTAAGTTGCAATGTAAATTGGAGTTTCAAATTGAAACATTGTTATGTAACTATAACACAGAATTTTCATTTAATTTGGAGGTTTTATTTGGAACTTTAGACCAACAAGTAGGTAACCATGACTTTCACACTTCCTCCCAGTTCTCCAAGTTCTTCTCTACTGCCACCTACTTTTATTTCTAGTTTTCCTCCTCCTACCTAATTTACTTTGGACTTTTATTTAATTTGGATTTTAGTTTAATTTGGAACTTTAATTCAAGTTGGAACATTAATTGGGAAATTTATGTTGGAACTTAGATCTTACATATGAATCTGAAGTGGGGCATTGAAGGTCTACAAGACTACTCTAACTTCATTGTTACTGACATATGCAGAAATATCTGTGTCTGCCATTTCTGTAAAAAAGTACTAGCTGGTTTTTGTGATTAAGAAAGTGATTTTATAATTTGTAGATGTCTCATTGAAATCTTTGATATTCCTGATGAGTATTTGACTTATTTTGTCTACAGAATAATTTGCTTGTATTTTTTATGACAGGGTGAATAAAATCACACCCGGACTGATCTACGACCAGTCCAGAAAATGGCGAAAGTGAACCATTTCATTCTGCTGTTGTGGAAGAACTATTTGCTGCAGCGTAGGAAGGTCATCGTCACGTGCCTCGAGATTGGTCTTCCGACGCTGTTTGCCGTCATCCTAATCCTCATTCGCCAAAGAGTCGCATCTGAGAAGATCGACAAACCAACAACGTGGCCGGCATTCAGGGTCGATACGAAACCTGATTACTCACAGCTGTTTTATTCTCCAAACACATCCAATTTTGCGCGTGAAATTATAGACAAGACAAGGAACCGATTGTCCGATATAACAGGTTAGGATAATACCTGCTTACTATTTTCTTTAGTAAATGTATTACAAACTCATAAGATTTTGTCATAGTCATAATCGTAAACTCCATGTACTTTTAAAGCACTAAAAAACTTAAAGCTAACGACAGGACACCAGCGTATTCATGAGCAATACATCATGTCAGAGGGATTGTCCAGAGATTCAAGTGAAGATGCGAGTCCGGCAGTGTTTAATCTAGACGTCTTTGGGGGGGGGGAGTTCCCCCAGGATTCATGTTTCCCCCCAGAGGCCAATAATATTATAATGTAGAGACCTTTTTGGGGAGGGAAATTCCCCCCAGGATATATGGTTTACCCCCGAGAGGTGAGTAATATACATTTTTAAGAGACGAATTCCTAAAAAAGTCAATGACTAAAAAAAGGTCATCAACTTTTTCGAAGATGAAAGTTGAAAAGTCTGGACGAAAGTTTAAAAAGTCTGAAACTCTTGATGGATGAATTTCTAAAAAATAGGTTGGTCCCCCAGAAACCTTGTTTCCCCTCCCAGAACAGGGGGACTAGCTTAAACACTGCGAGTCCGGTTGGCAGAGAGACATAAGGAGGAGCTGATAAGGCAAGAGCTGATGATGGCATGATAACAAATAACTAGTATGTCTACATAATTATTTCTATGATGTCTAATAATAGAGATCAATGTTTTTTCTCATATCAGTTAATTAATATTAATAGACAGAGGAAAGTTAACTGTTCTGTTTGCGCATTGTGATAAGGCGTCATAGAAGTTGGTAGATTAATTAGTCGGCTTTTAATAAGTAAAAGCTACCATCAGTGCAGTGGTGTAGCTATCATATGTGCAGAGTGTGCAAGGGACCCGGGCCCACGATCTCCAGGGGCCCACAATATTGGTAAGAACTCAAGGCTACAGGCCTTACGGGGGCCCATACGGGACCCTCTGCACCCAGGCCCGTGAAAAGCTAGCTACGCCACTGCATCAGTGTAGTTAATATTCATTGCACGTAACTGAATGTGAAGACACCTAAACAGTTCATCTAAGACGATCTCAGAATTGCTGAACACATGGCTAATTATCTAAACCAGCGTTTCCCAAAGTGGGTTCCGTGGAACCAAAGGGTTCCGCGGGGTGAACACAAGCGTTCCGCGAAAATTTAAAATTTAAAAGAATTTTCATTGAGAAATTTCATTGGAATAAAACATTCCAAGCAGTTTTAAAAAATTACTCAAAAATTTTGATTTAAGTTTAAAACTGTCTCATTTGTATGTTGCCCACATTGAGCGATAATCCGAACTCTCAATGCCTTTAGCTATCCAGTAATTATGTCGAATTATAGCTTATAGAGCTCACTGGAGGGGTCACTGCAGGGACCTATGTAGGTCAGAGCTGTAAACATGTCTGAATGTAATTATGTCGAATTAGATTATAGAGCTCACTGGAGGGGTCACTGCAGGGACCTATGTAAGTCAGAGCTGTAAACTTGTCTGAATGTAATTATGTCGAATTAGATTATAGAGCTCACTGGAGGGGTCACTGCAGGGACCTATGTAGGTCAGAGCTGTAAACTTGTCTGAATGTAATTATGTCGAATTAGATTATAGAGCTCACTGCAGGGGTCACTGCAGGGACCTATGTAAGTCAGAGCTGTAATCTTGTCTGAATAGCGACGTAGCCATCTTTGTTATCGTTCCTCTACGAAACGAATCCGAACATGATTTAACGCAAAAGTTTTAAAAAGTACAGCCGAGTCTGATAATCGTACAACAGTATTAGCAATTAATTTGTTTAATTTGTTGGTATAAAAATCTGACAAAAAATCTGACTGAAAAATCTGATAATCGTACAACAGTATTAGCAATTAATTTGTTTAATTTGTTGGTATAAAAATCTGACCTAGAGCGTTGGCTCAATAAAGGAAATTAAGGATTCTGGGCTTATGTTCAAAGTAGTAATGTGTACTGTTTTCCAACCTTATATGAGTTTTTAGTTGAAAAGCATTGTGTTCTCAACCAAAACATTCGTTCAAAAATTGCAGATCATATTCACGACCCGGAAGCGGACTTGGTTAAATACTTTCCTCCCATGAAGGGTGATATTAATTGGTTTCGAAGCTCATTCAAATACTTAGCCGAAAACCAGCACAGTTTTCTAATAAAGATTATGAACTTCTTTTTGGACTCGCAACATATGAAGCAGACTTTCACTTTCATTGATCGGTTTCTGGAGCGGGCCAATTAAAGAATACCCCACTGTCGTGAAATGTGCAGTTAGTGTGCTTCTGCCATTTGCCACAACGCATTTGTGTGAAACTGGATTCTTATGGTAGGCTATACTGCTACGAAAACCAAATATTGAAATTGACGAAATGCTGCACTTGACATAAGAATCCAGCTTTCTAGCATTAAACCAATTATAAAGAATTGGTGCGAGAAAAACAAAATCACTGAATACACATATTTAAACTTCATGAACTCCCAACATTATGCTCCATAAGTCTTGGTCTTAAAAACTGTACACTTTAACATTTGATATAACAGAAAATAAATTGTTTTCATGAACTCCTTATATGGGTGTGTGTTTAGTTAGGCCTATATTAATATGCTTCTCAGGTGCTACGTATGCCTCAATACGTTTAATTCAGATTGGGGTTCCGCCGTAATATGAAAAGATGACAAGGGTTCCCTGGCCAAAACAGTTTGGGAAACACTGATCTAATCAAATGTGACCTAGAAGAAGAACAGTTCCGTTTGTTATACCAAGAAACAGCCATGCATGCGCATGAAATGTTAGCGACTTCATTTTCTTAACCTTGGCATATGAGGGCGGGTGGCCAGTCCTCTCCCTCACCATCTAATCTTCCCACCTACGGTGTACGGTCAGTGTACTTATTATAGCTGAGTTTGATAGGGGGCACAGGTAGAGTCAAAATCTTGGGATAAATTCCTGCCGTGGATGGGGATATGAACCTCTGACCTAAGGATTGACAGTCCAGCACACTAACCACTTAACTAATGCACACCCCAACTTATGTTAGGTTGAAATTATGTGCTGAATGGAGTAATGTGAAGAAGTATGTACATGCAACAGAAGGCTGAACATCTGTGTCGAGGACCTAACTCGGGAGAAAGCACAATTGTCTCGAGTTGGTGTGCTGCGGCATGTTACCTGCATTTCTCCATAGGCAGAAGACTATGGTTTACAAATGTACCTTAACTTATAATAGTACACGTATGTACTATATACTATTGTGTACTGTTGCTGGCCCCGCAACCTGGAATGGCCTTCCTGTTGCACTCCGCCTCGTCCCTATGACTCACTCTACCTTGTTTCTTGCAAACTTGATAACTACTCTCTTTAGCCGTGGTTGGATTAGGAGCGCTTCTGAGTAGATAACCTTGAAGGGGCGCTATATAAAAGCTCCTTAATTATAATAATAATAATAACTAGTACTGTAATGTACTATATAACTAGTGCTAGCATGTTATGACTAGTTAGGACTGATGTACTATATGACTAGTACTAGTGTGTTCTATAAAGCTAGTAGTATGATGTAGTAGATAGCTAGTACTGCATAAATTTATTTTGTAATTACTATTGATTGGTTGCCTACCTTACTTACTTGCAGAAGTGTATGGTTTTGTCGATGAGAATAAAGCAGTGGATGCTTTTCTTGAACTAAGTACTGATGACGCCTTTCTTGCTCTTGTCTCGTTCGTAAATCTTCCGAAGAACGCTGAAGAAAGCAAAAATTTTGACGTAGAATATAAGATTCGTTTTCCGTCATTTCTTCGTTCTGGGAAATCTTCGTTCAGTCCATTCAAGAATGACAAACACTGGAACACGGAATTCATGTTTCCAATGTTTCAGAAGGTTGGGCCTCGGCAGAGAGACAGCGCCTTCGGTGGACCGCCCGGTAATACTTTCTTGCAAATTAAATTAATGAAATTGATGTTTTTCAAGCTTGACGTTAATGTTAGTCATTGATTTTCCTGATTTGAATAGTAAACAAAGTTAATTATATGCGTAACAACCTGACCTGATCTAATTTGGACGGATATAATTAGGCTGTTATTAGATTAGCCTAGGCTTAATTTGATGTTTAGGCCTACTTTTGAGTAAGAGCAGCGAGGTTGCAATAGTCTAGAGGTTAGCATGCTGGTGTTTCAACACAGAGGTTGGCGGTTTAATCCTAGCACGGGCAGTTTTAAGGATTTAAAAAAAATTCCCGATCCATTTGCACCCCTTAGTAAACTCGGCTATTGAATGAGTACACTGACCGTACACTGTCGGTGGGAAGATCAGACTGAGGGAGCGGACTGGCCAGCTGCCCTTATAGCCTGAGGCTAAGAAAATGAAGTCGCTAATGCTTAATATCGATTGCTGCATCTTTGGCTGGCATAAGAGACTGCACCTCTTCTGTCTAATAAATTACTGTTTAAAACATTATAATCCTTTGAAAGAACCGAATAGGAATAGAACCAGATTATTATTTTTATTATTATCATTATTAGTATTATTATAATCTAAAAAATTATGCTAGGAGCTGTTATTGAATGTCTGAAAAATCAGGCCTCATCCTCCGCAACATCAGTGAAAGTGCCACGAAATGCGATGGCGTTGTAGCGCTGGATGCAGATGGAAAAGCACTGAAAGAGAAAAGTGACCTCCCACTTATTATAATTATTATTAAGAATATTATTATTATTATTAAGCACCACCATCTAATGACCAAGCATCATTCGATGGTGCTGATCAGCTGTTAGGAAGGGCTTTGCTCAAGGTCCCTACACAGTAACCGTCTCAGAGAAGGCTTGAACCCATACTCTTTGCATTACGAGGTGAGTGCTCAACCAATTGGCTGCCATGTCCCACGATGATCAGTGTTTTAATTTATTTCTTCACATCTTTCCTTTGCAGTTTCACAGTTCTGTTCTATGCTAAAGTACCACCAGCTGTTACCTTGTATTAAAAAGAAGAACATTTACCAAGAAATTACCTAGACGTATCTTTTATTACAGACTATTTGAATGAAGGTTTTCTGCCGCTGCAGTATGCTGTCGACATGGCGATTGTGGATGTTGTTGGCCACCGAAATGACAGCCGAAACTTGTCTGGCTTTGATTTACGGATGCAACGCATGTCCTACCCTCCGTATATAGACGATAACTTTGTACTCGTTATTCAGCAACAGTTCCCGATGATCATCATGCTCAGCTTCATTTTCTATTCAATGCAGATTGTCAAGGATCTCGTCTACGAAAAGGAACAGAAACTCAAAGTGAGCAGTTCTGATCGGAATACAAATGTTAAAAATTACTACCTTACAATACAACTGCATGTGATATTACCCCTCTTTTTAATTTTGAAACTGCCTATATGACTGAACATCGATAATAATAATAATAATAATAATAATAATAATAATAATAATAATAATAATAATAATAATAATAATAATAATAATAATAATAATAATAATAATAATAATAATAATAATAATAATAATAATAATAATAATAATAATAATAATAATAATAAGATGATTTATATAGTGCCATAGCTCAGCCGAGGCCAAAGAAAAGGGCACTGTACATGAGCTACAAAAGTTGCCAGGCAACTATGTGTTAAGGACTTGCTGAAGGTCTCTACAGGTAACCCCTTCCGTGGAGGCTTGAACCTGATTATATAGCACTACTCTGCAGTTCATGTACGACACATTAACTAGTACAGTGTGTTAAGTTAATAGCTTTTGGGGACATAACACAACCTCTCGTTAAGCAAAATGGCACATAAATTGGGAGCATGTAAATGAGGCTGCACTGTAGTTTAGTTTTATTATTGTTTATGTATTGTTAAATTTCTAATCGAAACATCCAACAGGAATCGATGAAAATGATGGGCCTGAGTGGTTGGTTGCACTGGCTGGCGTGGTTCGTCAAGTACTTCATCTTCATCGTCATCTCCATTGCCATAGAAACGGCGCTGTTTTGCGTCAACACCGGAGAGCACGGACGCGTCGTTGGCTACACGTCTCCCTCGGTTCTCTTCGTCTTTTTGCTTCTCTACGGAATCACAACAATTTTATTCTGCTTTGCCCTCAGCACTTTCTTCTCTAAAGGTACACATGCAGAGATTCGCCGTAATGGACTTTACTATTACATGAATTCTGGTATAACACTGTAATGGATATAGATACACAAATTAGTCACGTCGTAGAAAATAGACTCATTATACTAACTTGGCCCTATTAGGCTATAGAAATAAATTTGTTAGGCTATAGTAACTAAAGTCATTATTTTTGTAGCACATTTGTGGTGTGTTTAGTTATAATAACTTGTGCTTTATAAATCTTCATGTAATAATAATAATAATAATAATAAAAATAATAATAATACCACTAGTTAAGCTATAAAATTGAACTCATTATACTATGCCTTAATTTAGCTATAGAAATAAATTAGTTAGGCTATAGAAACTAAAGTCGTTATTACCATTAGTTAAGCTACAGACAATGACTTCGTTGTAATATTTATGTGACCTCGTCATAACATAACTCCCAAAGATTGGTATAACGAGTTCCCAGTGTACATGAAGTTTGTCAGTGGAAGTGGCAGTTTATAACTTCAAATCTAATATTTTGCTGAAAATTGTGCATCCAGTTTAAAATGTTTTTCTTAAAAGGTATTACCATTGCTGGTATTACTATCATTTCTGGTTTTGCTTGAGGTATTTGGCCCCATAAAATAGGGCCTTACAGGGCCAGCCCACAGAGTCAAACGTTGGGACCCTGGGCTTAATTAGATTTTAGCACTGAAGTTTCCATTCTTTAAGATATCCATTTGGAAAGGTCACTGATATTTAGTATTAAAATACACTTTTCATATCCGTATGTTAAATTTGTTATTTATTATTGAATACATTTATTTTTCAGCAAATTCTTCGTCAGCTGTTGGTGGTTTGGTCTTCTTCGTAACCTACGTTCCGTATTTCTTCATTCAGCCGCGCTACGACATAATGCCGTGGATGGCCAAGGTTGCCAGTTGTCTGCTTCCGAATGTTGCGATGGCTTTAGGAACGCAGGTCATCGGAATGTTCGAAGGAACTGGTACGGTTCTTCGCTCTTCATTTCTGTAGACCTTTAGAGTATGTTGAAACACTTAATGTAAGTTATTATTACTTTTGTTATGCGTTTATTAAGCGCCATTATCTAATGACCAAACATAAGTGGTGGCTCAGTGGTAAGTTTGGCGCCTTGTGACCGGAGGGTTGCAGGTTTGAATCCCACTCTAGCCGCTGCGTACGGACCTTGGGCAAGTCCTTCACTCGCAATTGCTCGTGGCGCTTCGGCGTGAAAATTCGGCACAGTATCAAATGCTGTAGTCAGGAGCGCCTCTGAGTAGTAGTTGAGTTCGAGAGGCGCTATAGAAATATCAGGAATAATAAATAAATAAATAAATGAAATCAATCTATGGGGCTGAGCAGCTGTGAGTGAAGGACTTGCTCGATGGCACTGAGAAATTGCGAGTGAAGGACTTGCTCAATGGCATTGAGCAATCGTGAGTGGACTTGCTCGATGGTGCTGAGCTATTACGAGTGAAGGACTTGCTCGATGGCACTGCGCAATTGCAAGTGAAGGCCTTGCTCGATGGCACTAAGCAATTGTGAGTGAAGGATTTGCTCGAGGTCCCTTCACAATGACCATCTCAGGGGAGGCTCAAACCTCTACTCTCCATGTCACAAGGCGAGCGCTCTAACTGATGAGTTACCATATTCTGTGGTAAGTTGGAAGATTGACTTGTGTAATTGTGGCAATGAATGTGTTAATGCAAGAACTAATGGACTGTTGTGTGAAATAATGAACAAAGAAATTGATTAATCATCTACTGGGCAGTTATTTGGTTGCTATTAGGATGGAATGACCTTTCTGACTGGAATGACCTTAATAGTTGAACTGTTGAGTGCATAGTGATCCAACTGACTGATTGTTATTAGGCAAGCAATGATTGAGTAATACTTGAGCAATTGATTGATTGTTGTTGAGCAGTAATGATTGCTGAGTAACAGATTTACTTTTTTGAGGGTAGGAAATGATTGAGCAATTGATTTATTTATTCAGTTGGGGAATGATTAATTGAGCAGTTGATTGTTTTCAGGACAATGATTGATTGAGCAACTGATTGTTTTCAGGGGAATGATTGATTGAGCAGGTGATCTATTGTTTTCAGGAGGGGGAGTCCAGTGGCACACCTTGAACCATTCAGCGACAGTGGACGATAACTTTACGATGTTCCATGTGATGATGATGCTGATCATTGATGGCTGCATCTGCGCAGCTGTTGCTTGGTACGTGGAAGCAGTTTTTCCAGGAGACTTTGGCATTCCACAGCCATTCTACTTTCCATTCCAGGTAACAAACGACACCAATTTGTGCAATGATATAAGGGTGCATAATGCGCTATAGAAGCTGTGATATTAGATCTATATAACACTATCCGTAATACAGCGTAACCTGTGTAATACGTCTTAAAAGGTCTTTACAACATTATTATTAATCAGAAACTTCTATTGCACCGATGTCTAATGCACCAGGCATCAACCGATGGCGCATGGAGTCCACAGTCTTGTAAATGCCTTGTCACTAGTATGAGTTGTCCTCTTTGGCTCAACCTGTCAGAGTAAGTAAGTAAGTGAGTATATTCTTTATTAACCAATTGCTAATTGCACTTTGGTGTACAGACATCTAATAAGCACAGTTAAAAAGAATATAACACCCTAACAATAAATGTTTTGCATGTTGGGCTGTCGGCTGTAGCGATCTAAGGATCAGAATAGAAGTAGTCTTAGGTGCAAACAGTTGGGGGATAGTATTCGGCTCAAATGATCAGAGTAGTCTTCATAGGCTCGAAGGGTTGTTCTGCTGAAGTGCAACGACTCGCCAAAACAACAACATCTTATGTGCAACCTAGATTGACAACGAATTGTTGCCTAAATAGCGTTGATTATTAACCCAAATTAACATGAGTTCTGTTGCTTCATCTTTCTAACACAAAGAGATCGTATTGGTGTGGAATGCGTCAAGTTGCCGATTCGGAGGATGGTGAGGACGATTGTCATGCTCTGGAGACTGATCCTCTGCTGGGAGGACAAGACCATCATGCTAGTAATATGGAGTTCTTCGACAGGGATCCATGCGACCTTCGCCCTGGAGTACAGATTCAAAATCTCAGAAAGGTATTTATTTAAATTATTTATTTAAGTTATTATTTACTTAAAATATTTGTTTATTTATTATGCATGCTAAGTGTCAGTACATTGGAGTCTGAAATACAACCATGCAGAGTCAGTACATTTACCTTAAATGCAAAATGATTGCTTAATTTTTCAGTCAAAATGTTTCATATTATCGTTGTTCACCATACTGTTTACTCCGAAAATGGGCCGCACAACATCTTGCAATAAGTAAGAAAATTAATCAAACAAGCCAAAATTAATTAATTAAAATTTTTAACAATTAATCGATTAATTAATTGTTACAATCAGCAGCCCTAAATAAAAGTATTTAGGATGACAGTCTTGCACACTAACCACTAGCCTATCAAGCACCTCCTCTGTTATACCTTCCTATTTTGTGGTACTGGTTATTGCCATCAATATTCTAACAAAACCTCCATATAATGTGGTCGTAGGCTTTAAAAGGAGATTTCACTGTATTCTATTTTTACTGTCCTCTCATGATTTAGGAATTTAAGAGTGAATCAGGAACAAAGGTCGCTGTGGCTGGTATGACCTTGAATTTGTACGAGGGTCAGATTACAGCTCTTCTTGGACACAATGGAGCCGGAAAAACAACCACAATGTCCATTCTAACTGGTACATTTTAAAGATTTCTTAATTTTTTTATTGTCATATTAATATCCCCAGTAATATGATAAAATTAATTGAACATTTACAAGTGGTAAAAAGCTACAATTACGAAGAAACTGGTTAACTTAACGAAACAGGAAATGTATACGAGATTTGCAGACACATGGATTCTCGTATACATAAATACATATCTATATTATACATACATGCATACACGTACTGTGTGACAAGTTGGTCTATCAGTAACACTCTTGGTCATGATTCATCCGGTCATGGGTTCAGCTACATGTAATGACCTCGGGCAGGTTGTTTGCACACACTTAGCTCTGTAACGAGCAGTATAATGTGGAACTGGTGTGAGCTGGGAATTTAATGGCAGGTCTTGTGATGCGCTGGTCCCATGTCCAGGACCTTGGGATTCGTCCATTGCCGGCTCAAGGGGTGAAAGGAGGGAAATGAGTGCCTCCCTATGCTTCACTATGGGAGCTTTTACTTTATACGCATGCACTGTACTTTGCCTAAGTAAGTAAGATGTTCCTGTATCCATAGAGGAACGTAGGAGGGGATTTCCCATTCTTTGACCCTTGAGTCGGTAACGGATGAATCACAAGGGCCTAGACAGAGGGCCAGTTTGTTGCAAGACATGCAAGTTACTTCCCAGTTTACAACAGTACCAAATTGTACTGCTTGGTGGCAACTTGCCCTGGGTCAGGTGGCAACTTGCCCTGGGTCAGATGGCAACTTGCCCTGGGTCAGGTGGCAACTTGCCCTGGGTCAGGTGGCAACTTGCCCGGGGTCAGGTGGAAATTTGTCCTGGGTAATTACATGGAAGCCGCCCAGCAAGAATGGATCAGCTGGAAGGATGTGTTTGCTAATATTAAAGTTCTTTTGTCCAGGTTTCTTTCCGCCAACATCCGGAACAGCCTTGGTAAACGGATACGACATTCTGAAGGACATAGGGAGTGTTCGGAACAGCCTTGGCCTCTGTCCTCAGCACAACGTCCTCTTCGATTCCCTGACCGTTGAGGAACACCTCATCTTCTTCACCAAGGTCACTGCAAGCTTTAGTTTCAACAACTCAATGGGTGTAATTTTCAAGGCGTGCAGGGTTCACATACCCACCACTTGGACTTTGGTACAGTGCCCCACCACGAATAAACAATGCCATTAAATTTAATGAAGAGCTTGGCATTGTCTAGTGATGTTTCATACTACATAAAGAAGTTTTGAGATTAGAATAGATTACATTTTATAATTATTTATTTATTTATTTATTCCGGATATTTCCATAGCGCCTCTCGAAGTCAACTACTACTCAGAGGCGCTCCCGACTACAGCATTTGATACTGTGCCGGAATTTTCACGCCGAAGCGCCACGAGCAATTGCGAGTGAAGGACTTGCCCAAGGTCCGTACGCAGCGGCTAGAGTGGGATTCGAACCTGCAACCCTCCGGTCACAAGGCGCCGAACTTACCACTGAGCTACCATGCCCCAGTCATAATGGAACTGTGTTCGAATTTGAATTCCTGTTGTCTCACGTTTTAGATCAGCGCTTCCCAATCTTTTTAGGCTACAGAACCCTTTTGACTTGAAATTTTTTTGACAGAGCCTCTAACTAAGCAAAGCATATTCTGGTACAATATTTTTAAACAGTGATCCCAGTATGTATAGTTTAATCGATTAAAGTTAGACTAGAAATTGTTTTAAATAAATTTTCCCACGGAGCCCTTGTCTACACCTCGGAGTCTGATTTATAATGTAAAAACACAATCAAACAACGCTTATCTAATTGCTTCATGGAACTCTTGTATTCCACTCATGGAACCCTAGGGTTCCGCGGAACCCACTTTGGGAAACACTCTTTTAGATTGTGTAGTGTGGATCTTTGATGGACGATTTTTCCAGAATTTTGCCACAAGAATATATGGAAAAATTAGTAAGTAAATAAATGGGATGTTTTGTTAATCTAGTTGAAAGGTCATCCAAAGGAATTGGTGAAGAACGAGGTCGAGAGAATCTTGACCGATATCGGTCTTGTGGAAAAGCGAGACAGTTTAGCCAGTACGCTGTCTGGTGGCATGAAGAGGAAACTCTCGGTTGGAATTGCGCTTACTGGTGGATCGAAGGTTTGATTTAAACATTCAAAACTAGCATTTGTACGTAATGTGTTTGATCGTAATCGTAATGTCAAGAGAGATAAAGCGCCCATACAAGCTTATTCACAGTCGCTCAGTCAAAATAAAATCGCTAGGCAGGTAAGGTCAAAATCGGTTCCAGTCAGTGGCGTGCAGAGGGGGGTGCGGAGGGGGCGACGGCCCCGGGCATCCAGCCGGGGGGGCATCCAACGGTTGGCGTTGGCCCAGTCAACTTACTAATAACCGGCCGCCAATAAATCGCCATTCAAATATTTATGTTTACAATACATCGCGAAGTAAGACATGAGTGCGCAAGTTTTTGTGTCATGTTTTCGATACAGGCTATACTATGATTAGTAATAGTAGCCTAACGTCCTAAACATAACATACAAAGTCTACAATTCGGTGTCCGATCGTCAAAATAGGCTAAAAGTACCATACGGCAACATGCAATTCTCTAAAGTTTCATGGGGGAAAGGGAGAGGGGCAGCACACTGAGCACAGTGCAGTGGGAGGGGAGGGGGAATGAATTAGGGAAAGAACAATTTAGGGGCATCCAATGAAGGGGTTGGCCCCGGGCATCAAAGAACCTCTGCACGCCACTGGTTCCAGTTCAAGTACTTAGTACTTCCCGTGGCGGTCCACACATCGGGAATACAGCTTCTCCATTCGTTTCTGTTCATTGCCAGTCTTCCACTCTCATCCCACGACAGCGCTTATCACCTACGTTTGTCTCGGATTTTTCTAACCAATTCTTCCGTAGTCTTCCTCTTCTCCTTTTCCATTCAGGGTTACTCCCTCAGGAGTGATATAATGTCACAATGATTTATTTACCATTATTGTATGGCTTTGTATGCATGTATGTATCTATATAGGCCTGTGTGCATGATGTATCAATGTATGTATGATTTATTGATTGATGGATGAATTGTTTGACCAGTTGATCGATTGAATACATTGATTGGTTCAGGTGGTTATCCTTGATGAGCCATCATCTGGCTTGGATCCGAATGCCCGGCATAACCTCTGGGACCTTCTGCTGCGCAATCGCTCAGGACGAACCATCCTTCTGTCGACCCATTTCATGGACGAGGCCGATGCGCTCGGCGACCGGATCGCCATCATGGCCGACGGGGTCATTCAGTGCTGTGGAACGTCGCTCTTTCTCAAGATGAAATATGGCAAGTTTCATATCGGCAACTGCGATCTCCGCTTGGCACTGTGGATGCGACACTGGCAGGCCCAGTTGGAGTTTAATCAGTGATTCAGTGTAGAAGCAGGCTGTAATTGTAATCGTGAATTTCTATAGCACTTCTTCAGTAAATATTTAAACACTTATACATGATACATTCATACTTAGATGCATACTAGTCCCCGGAGTCAGTTGCTAAGGAATTACCGAGTGACTTGATGAGTTAGCCACCAACTTAGCGACTTAGTCGACTGGCCGACTGGCTGTGTACTACAGACATTGAAACCAACGTATATATTCAACGCTACGTTTGCCTGTGTGAAGACTATGAAAAGACACCATTTGCAATGAGAACAATTCCATGACGTCATACAAAGTTACAGACACCACTCGGGCAGGTAGTAAGTAAAGAACTGGTGACCTGACATCGACTGATTGCTAGTCTGTTGCACTGTGACTCGTTCCTTATAAGCAAGTGTTGCTCTTGTCCTGCTGCTGATGTCTTCGTCAAAAATTGAAAATAAGAGACCGCGATTGAAACAATAAGCAAAATATTAACGAGAACAAAGTCTCTGTAGCAGTTGATAGCTTAGCGACTTGGCGGCCACGATTAAAACAATAAGTGAAATACGGTGTTAATGAGAACGAAGTCGCTATATAGCAGTCGATAGCTTAGCGACTGGTTTCGACTTGAGGGCAGTGGATGGCGGTGGTTTCTGGAACTAATACATACTTGCTCAAGGTCCCACAACATCCATACATATCTACAGGTTAGAATTAAACTATCAATATGTCAATGTTTTTATTTTGAAGGAGCGGGTTACCATCTGACGATTGTGAAGCAACCGAATTGTGATGCAACGGAGATAACGAGCGTTGTACAGCAGGTCATTCCAGAAGCCCGAATGGAGAGCAACGTAGGAATGGAGTTGTGCTACATTCTGCCGTTCGAGAGTAAAGGAAACTTCGAACATCTGTTTGATATCTTCGACAAAGACAAAGATCGACTCAAGTTCTCGAGTTACGGAATATCGGTTACGACGATGGAGGAAGTATTTCTCAGGTTGATTCATTTATTTTGGTCAATTTTTCTACTAATATTGACCCTAATTTACTCTAGTATTCTAAAAAAAATCAATATGTTTCATTGTATTGTATTTTACAGTTTTTTGGTCGTTGTGGTCAAGTTAAAAACAAGAAGGAATGAATGGATGGAGAGATGGATGAATGACGAATGAATGAATGGGCGGATGAATTAATGGAGGGATTGATGAATGAGTGAATGGATGGATGAATGAGTGAATAATATGAGATTTACATGCCAGCCTGCATCAATACTTGAAAAAGAGGTGTGGTAAACAAGGTTTGAGGAAGCTGACTTGAGCCAAGAATAAAGGAAGCTGACTGCGTGTCATGGAAATGGCAACATTCCAGACAAGAGCATGCCACAGATAATGACAACTGCAAATATTACACATTTTACATTTAATTTAATTTGATTTTATTTACGCGTTTGGGTGTTTTACACGGACAGGGCTGGAGGATCTATGGATACGGGTAAGCCTCTCGTTTCATCAATCAAGCATGACAGCACAGAGAGAGGCAATGGAGGTGGCATGTCGGAAAATTCACCACTTGTCGGCAATGGCGTGCATCAACGTAGCTACTCAGGCTACTCAGGCGACCAACGTTAGTGATCTTCAAATGTGCCTTGTCGAAAATCGTAAATTTATCTGGCTATAACGCATTTAATAGGTTTACAAATGGTGGTAAATTTAAGGACAAATGATTATACATATGGACCGATCTTCTGGATATTGACCCAATTATGGCTTGGTTTTCGTGTGCCATCAGTTGATGACTTGCGTATTATATGCAGGTGCTATAGAAGTTATAAATACCTATTACATAATTCAGTTCAATTCAATTCAATATGTTTTATTGCAACCAAAACAAAACAACAGAAACAACAGAGAAAAAAACCCAGTTAACAGGCGAGGTATAATATTCATTTACAATTATTTTATTGCTAACATTTTCTGCGCTGTTATACTCAGGAATGAGAACAAATGTCGCATGCATAGATAACATGCTGCCATTAAAACATTTTGCCAGTAATTCTTTTGCAATGGAGAAGATTCAAATAAATAAATTTGATATCAGTCTAAAGAGATTTGAAAAATGGAAAAGTTTTCAGTAATGCCGTATAAGTTAGAAATAAAATTTAAAATATAACTTATTGTCTGTATGCACCAAATATCACTCGTATTACTTATATTATTACTTGTTATTACCTAATTATTATTACTTAACTATGATTTTCGTGTGTGTTTTCAGTCAACTTTAGCGAAACTCCGCAGAAAAAGGGCTTCCGTCTTTTTTGGCAGCAGTTTGTCGCGATGTTCCTGAAACGAGTTTTGCATACGACTCGCAACTGGCTGCTCACAGTCTCTCAGCTTCTCGTTCCACTCCTTTTCACGATTATGGCACTGGCTGTTCTTAAGACTCTGCCCTCTGGAAACTATCAACCCCCTCTAACCCTGAACATGTCAAAGTTCTCAGGAGCCGTCGTGGCCTACGGTGTTGGAGACGGCTCCCCAATCGCAAGAGACTTGTCCGAGGAATACGTTAAGGTCCTACAGTCTGTTCCGTCTCTTAAGCTGGTTAACGTAAGCAGTGACGCAAAGTATGACAACTATTCCCGTCCTGTGGATCAGTATATAATCGACGAAGGAGTAAAAAATCTGGGAGGGTACAATAAACATTTTCTCATAGCGCTTGACTTCGTTTCCGCGTTCTCCTCCAGTCTTGTTCACGCCGTTGCTTACTTTAGCAACCAGGCCTACCACGCTTCAGCAATTTCACTCAACACAATCAACAATGCGATCTACAGATCTGCAACCGGGAACTCAACAGCTCGAATTGTTACCACGAACCACCCGCTGCCCGTACGGGTGCAGGACTCTGTTGCCAACCCATTCGAAATGAATATTGACGGTTTTGGGATTTCAATGAACGCAGTTTTTGGAATGTCTTTCCTGACGAGCAGTTTTGTGCTCTTTCTGATCAGGGAGCGAGCGTCAAAAGCGAAGCATAGTCAATTCATAAGCGGCGTAAACTTTTTTGTCTTTTGGACGTCGACGCTCGCGTGGGACTTGATGAACTACATCGTTCCATGTATTGGGATGATCATCGCTTATGCAGCATTTGACATCGAGGCTTATGTCGGAGGCGGTAGATGGGCCGACATCCTTTTGCTGTTCGTGTTATACGGCTGGGCCGTTCTGCCATTCATGTATCTGCTGTCGTTCATCTTTAAAGTTCCGTCAACTGGATTCATCTGGTTGACGATACTCAACATTCTGACTGGTGAGTTTGATGCTTGTTAAATTTCAATTGTTCTCTTATGTTTAAGAATGTAATGGAGCCCCCCTCCTTCTCCTCTGCCTCCTTTCTCTTCTCCTGCATCTCTCTTTCTCCTTCCTCCTATTCTTGTAACTGTAGATAGCAAATAGTGGTAAATAAGTATAACAATAATAATAAGATCCGACAGATCTTGAGCAATTTTAGCCATTATTCTTCATAACAAATTTTCATTATTGTGCATACATAACATGCTGTGGTAATAATAATGATAATAATAATAATAATAATAATAATAATAATAATAAATAATAATACTAATAAACAGATGTAACAGATAATAATGATTAACAACTTCTATAGTGCTGATGTCTCATGCACAAACCAGGCCATGCATAAGAAAGGGATAATGCTGAAGAGTTGACATTTGTTGCTATACAACCGTTCTTTACAGACTATTAACCAATATAGCATGCTAAGTTAATAGCTTTAATTAATAGCTAATTAATTTATAGCTTTTGGGGCAGAATGCTGCTGCACTTTAACTACGAGCTGCATTGATTTTCCAGTACTGTTTTTATATGCTTGTCGTAAAAGTGTTGAGCATAAAATCCAGTCACTTTAACAAATACTACTAATAAATTCGTATATGTTCTGCCATGAAGTTGGTTAATTTTGTCGATTTCTGTATACGTTTGGTTAGGAATTGGAACGCTAATGGCCGTTGCGATTCTGTCGATTCCTCAGCTGGGAACTGAGACTCTTGCAAACTCTCTCGAATGGACATTCCTCGTCTTTCTGCCGAACTACTGCCTCGGCCAGGGTCTCCAAGACTTCTACAGCAACTACCAATACAACAAGATCTGCAGTGTGATTACACCCCTTTGCCCCTTGGAACCAACCTTACCATGCTGCTCAGGTAATAGTGTAGCTATCTTAAAGTAAGTAAGTGGCTATCTTAAAAGTAAGTAAGCGGCTATCTTAAAAATAAGTAATTGGCTATCTTAAAAGTAAGTAAATGGCTATCTTTAAAGTAAGTTAGCGGCTATCATAAAAGTAAGCAAGTGGCTATCTTAAAGTAAGTGAGTAGCTATCTTAAAGTTAAGTAAGCGGCTGTCTTAAAGTATGAAATGGCTATCTTAAAAGTAAGTAGCTATTGTTAAAGTAAGTAAGTAGCTATCTTAAAAGTAAGTAAGTGGCTAGCTTAAAAGTAAGTAAGTGGCTATCTTAAAAATAAGTGGCTATCTTAAGGTAAGTAATTATCTTAAATGTAAGTAAATAGCTATCTTAAAAGTTAGCAAGTAGCTATCTTTAAAGTAAGTAAGTAGTGTCTCTCTAAAGTAGGTAAGTAGCTATCTTAATAGTAGGTAATTGATACATTAATACATTAGTAGTGGTAGTAGTATTAGTAGTTGTAGTAGTAGTTAATTAATACAGTAAGAAATGCTGAGCAAGGAATCGTAGCAGCTTTGGGTGGGTCACAGGGTCAGACGACGATAGCATTTGGATACAAATAACGTAAATCATAATCTTTTAAGCCGCTTTTAAATACATCTAGTGAGATGTGAGTATGGTCAACAGGTTGATTGTTCCCGATGACTGGTGCTAAGTTATTGAATCTGTGGGGGGAGCTTGGGTTGATAAATTGTACAATGGGGGTCCATAGAGTAGTGGTAACATCACTGGCGTGAAGAGCAAGAGGTAGCGGGATCGCTTCCCGCAACCTCCCCAAATTTAGGTCCACTCAGCCTTTCATTCGCGAGATGGCGCGTTGTTAAAATGAGATGTAGGACGTGATGGGCGCCTTGCATGGCTGCCATGTCAGTTAAATTCGACTCCTGTAATAACTTGTGATCATCCGCAGTGGCGTAGCCAGGTTATAACATCAGGGGGAGCGAGCACATGAAAAAGGCCCCAATTACCAAAATGAATAATTTCAATTAATTACATTCGTTATGATTATAAGTAGGCCCCCTATTTATTTTTGTATTTTAAAAAGGTTGCAAAAGCAATATGTATAGTAAATGTGTAATAGTATAATGTACTATAACATAACAGTACAAACACAACCCAATTAAATCAGCCTTTTTCGTCTAGACTTCATTTTAGCAAAGTTATCGATTAGGTTATCGATTACTTCGTTATGATCCACTTCACTAGCGAACTGTCTTTCAATCTGTCATCGTCCATTGTAGAACGTACACATATGATTTTATGACTGAGTCGGCTAAAGGATTGTTCCACACCAGCGCTGTTTATTGGCAAGGTCAGCAAAATGTGTTACAATGTGGTCTGCAGCCTGCAGGCTAGGATAAATGGAACACATAATATGTCATTGGCGATCATGAATTTTAGTAGGCCCCTACATATCTGCTAGAGATTCTAATTTGGTCACATTGCTAAACTGCTTTGGATCTAAACAACTAAATTTGGAAGCCACATTAATTTTGTAAAATCCTCAAATGCTCAGGTCTCTGGTTATATATATATGCTGAAGGTCATAGGCCTACATTGGCTTCCTGTCAGGCAGCGCGTATTATACAGGGTTGTTTCCCAGGTGTGGCGGTGCCAGCTGAGCTGCACTCCAGCTTATCTGCGGGTCCTTTGGCGCCTCGTGCTGAGAGTTCAGGGTAGCCGCCACCTCCGCTCTTTGGGGAAAGGGATGCTCATTGTGCCTTTTGCCCGCACAGCCACCAAGCGAAATAGTACTTTTTCAGTGGTGGGCCCAACGGCACGGAACTTTGGAGCTGCGCCTGCTCCTCAGAACTCCCACTGATACGTTCTACACTAGATTGAAAACTCTCCTATTTCGCCGTGCTGGAGTCGGGAGCACCCCTGAGTAGCCCCCTTTGAAGAGGTGATATATAAATACTCGAATGAATTAGTTAATGAAATCTTTTAGTTGTGCTATTTATGACACAACCACGAATTGACATTCTCTCATGGAATTTCTTTCTTTTCCGAACTCTAGGTTGCTCATAGTCAGTAGTAATATCACATTTTTTAGCCAGCTCAGTTGCTGCATTCTCAATCTGTTCAAACTCAGATTCAAATTCATTTCGCATGTTTTTCATCTCGTTTTCAAATAGTTGAATTAGAAGCTGAGAGTAACTTAATGCTACTTTTCTGTAAATATGTGGATAAACTGAAAGCCTTCTCTGGCACTTTTTTGCAGAATATTCGAACTAAGAATTCAAACATATAAAGTGTTAGGCCTACAAGAATACCTTTTGCCTCAGCCAACTGTTTAGCAGTGCAGTTTGAAAGAGGTTTACCATTTAAGTACAAGGTGACATATTTCTTATGTCGTTTGAGCGATTGGAATAAATAATTTTCGAACGATTGAAATAAATAGTGAAAAAGGCCCCACATTTTGGAAAATGGTCTCAGGGGGAGCGGTCGCTCCCCCTGCTCTCCCCCTAGCTACGCCTCTGATCATCCGTTCATGCTGATTTGTAATCATACTGCGTTATTGTCAGTTTGAAGATATTAAACGAAGATAATTATTATACAATGAATGTATATTGTATATTGTAAGCCTATCGTCCTATAAAGATACATACTCTCTTGTGCTTAAATCTCAACTGGGTCTTGCTCCACAGCGTAGTTCGAGAATTCGTGACTTTCGGTTTTAAAATTCGTAAAAATTCGCGAATTTTTGGTCTTTTTAAAATTTGTAAAAATTCGTAAAAATTCGTTGGGCCATTGCTGAGCCTTTTTTTTACATTGACAGTGACGTTTTGCAAAAACAGCGTAAGCAGCAACAACAAGAAATGTGATGACGTCATGATTTGTTGTGTTAAGCTTTTGCTTAGAATTTAATGTCAAATTCAATATAAAAGTTTACGTAACGAGTTAATTTAGTTAAACTCTAATTTCTAAAAGATGAAAGAACATGAACCGGAGTGGAGGAATGTAGTAATTTTGGAGGAAAAGGAAAGGGTAGGCCTAATCCAAAAATATAGGACCTAGTGTTGTTTTTTGTGACAAGGAATTTGTTGGTTGTTCTGCCCAATATCGGAAGCATTTGCGTGGCGAAAATACGGAAACCAGAGTCGAGTGGGAGCAGCGGGCTGTTCCTGACTCAGAATCAGAGGACGATGAAATAGAAGACACAGCTCGGTGAACGTTGCCAACTCTTTTTAACCATGTTTGGTTGCAAGCTGTGTTAGTGACTGAGTGGTCACACTGGAGCTAGGACTCTGGTGGTGTTTCGTTCTGCTGACTGACACTCACAGTCACACACCCGAACTATGGTAGAAATCGAAGTTCAAGACTCTTAAGTAGAACAGCTATCTTTTACGGCTGATTGTTTGATTGCCTATGACATTGACATTTACGTGCTTATAAAGTTGAAAAGTAACAAATAATAAAATTCGTTGCCATGGCAAAAAATTCCATTATTTTATTATTTCACGAATTTTTACGAATTTTAAAACTGCAGTTTTTAAATTCGTTAAAATTCGTGAATTTTTAAAATTCTTAAAATTCGTAAAATGCGAATTCTCGAACTATGCTCCACAGTACTTGCGTGATCTAATTCAACGGCCTCATTCTGCTGCTTCGCTGCGTCCTCTCCGATCTTCTGATCGTCTTGACCTCTTAGTTCCTCGTGTCAGGGACTACTATGGCTCAATCCAGATCCTTTGCCTGCATAGGTCCCTCACTCTGGAACCGACTTCCGACTTCTGTCCGCACCACCATTCTCTCTGGTAGCGTTGCTTCTTCCTTTTCTCAGCTTAAATCCTGCTTTTTCTCTCGGGGTCTTGCGCACTGAATGGTCTATACCGCGAGGGGCGCCTTATAAATGCCCATATACAATACAATACAATAATAATATAATATGTATATATATATGTGTGTGTATATATATGTGTATATAAATATGAGCATGTTTATGTTATATACAATTGTTGTTACAGGTTGTAGAAATAACTGCATCGCCTTCAATGAGGCGTACCTGGGCATAGCGCCAAATGGAATCGGGAGGATGCTGGTCTTCCTATCAGTTCAGGGTTTCTGCTACTTTGGTCTCCTTCTACTATTCGAATCAAACACACAAAAGAAAATCTTCTACTTCCTTCAGTCTACGTTTAATTCCTCCGTCGATCGCATCCAACCCAGAGAAACCCAGCATCTGCAGCCTTTGGAAGATGACGATGTTACAGAGGAGAGGATACGGATCAAAGACTCTCAGCTATCGGCGCTGTCTGCCTCCGAAGCCATCATCCTTAAAGATCTGACGAAGCGATACGGTCAGTTTGTGGCCGTCGACAGACTTTGCGCTGGCATCGGACAAGCCGAGTGCTTCGGGCTTCTCGGGATAAACGGCGCCGGGAAAACTTCCACATTCCAGATGCTTACTGGCGATGCAGTTATATCCGGTGGTACGGCGTATGTTCTTGGCCATGATCTGAAGAAGGACTTTGACAAGGTGGAGAACATCTCTGCTCTCATGTAGTGTGTTCTAGAAGTTTCTCTAGGAAGTCTTGATCCTGCTCGACATACACTTTCTGCGTAATTTACTTGTGTAAATAAGTTACTTGTGTAAATAAGTCACTAGTCTTTACTTGTATAAATAAGTTACTTGTGTAAATAAGTTACTTGTGTAAATAAGTTACTTGTGTAAATAAGTTACTTGTGTAAATAAGTTATGTATGTAAATAGGTTACATGTGTAAATAAGTTACATGTGTAAACAAGTTACTTGTGTAAATAAGTTACATGTGTAAATAAGTTACATGTGTCAATAACTTATCCATGCATACTCTGGTTTTGAGAGCTACTATACTATGTTGGGGATGTAAACGATCGAAAAGTCACACCCAACCAATTTAATTTCGATCAAGAGTTGACAGAAGACACATATTGGAAGCTTCTGGACCACGTTGAATAGAAGACGAGGAACAATGGACAGTGGGAAGAATATCAAATGTCTCTACACAGATATTCACAGATACATACACAGAGTTGCATTTAGCACACTCATGTAGCACCTCTGCATGAGGAACTGTCCAGGTTTAAATCATGGTTAAAGTAGATCATGGCATCAATTCAAACAGGCAGCGGTGGTGAAGTATCTCACCCAATCAATTTATTGAAGAATGAGATGAGTCGAGGCTATAAAGTCACTAGAAAAACGTTTATATTTACATATTTTTACATTGAGATAAAACTGTGTTGAACGATTGTGTGTTGTGCTTAGATTCAGTATGAGATTGGCTACTGCCCTCAATTTGACGCTCTTATCGAGCAACTGACTGGATGGGAGACGCTTCAAATGTATGCCAACCTTCGTGGCCTTGACAGATGGACGATAGCAGCATCTGTTAATTCGTTAGTCGATGCACTTCTGCTAAGACCACACATGGATAAACTCGTCAAGTCGTACAGGTGAGGTCATACGATTTTTCTAGCTCATACAGGGAGCTGTACTTTGGGAAACGAGAAACAACGACAGACCGTGGCTGTGCTGGCAGTTCAGTGACGAAATAAATGGGACATAATAAGACTTGGACAGGCACAAGAAAAACAATTGGACTTCACAAATAGCTAATAACAATGGAGTCAGCTATGTTTAATATGTTTATGGATATTTATGTGGCACCTTTCCTTTGCCTCTCAAAGGAAAGGTGCCAGATGTAGACATTCTACATCTGGCTGGCATCATAGACCAGATGATGAGGATTATTATCATCATCATGATTAGTATGATGATCACTGATCCATATTCCAGGGGGGGGTCGAGAAAGACAAGACCCCACCTTTGACAGTGGGGGAAACACAGTATACAGTTGACCACGCAAAATTTTGAAGAAACACCAAAAAAGTTAAAAAATTCTTTCACATATGAGAGCGAAACAAAAAATTCAACTCGTTTTTGACAGATCAGTTCAAAAGTTTCCTGTGTTCCCTCACCTGTCAAACAAGATCGCTGCCAGTGCTCATATTAGTTTATTTATAGCAATGTATGTGACATGCATATTCCATTGAAAAAGAAACAAAGGCAGACCAAGACTACGCTGGAAAGATAATATAACTGAGGACATAACATCACTTGGACTAACACTAAGAGAGCAGTGGACTTGACAAATGACCGAGGACAATGGAGATCATTTATTCGTACCCATTGCTGCCAAATGACTGGCATCAGGAACTGATGATGATGATGATGTGATGCGAAGCACACTGTTGTTCATTTCTAAATTTGGTTACAGTGAGCCTTTATTTTTTTCAGTGGTGGGACAAAGCGTAAGCTGAGCACGGCTATTGCGCTCATCGGTCGACCTCGAGTCATTTTCCTTGACGAGCCATCGTCGGGAATGGATCCAACCGCAAGGCGCCACCTGTGGAACACTCTGGCAAGAGTTCGAGACGCAGGCCGAACTCTCGTTCTTACATCACACAGGTTGGATGAATTATTTACGTCAATCCTCTAAATAATATTTCAGTATTTAGAAAATTATTTTTTCTTAATTGTTTAGAAATTTACACAGTTGCCAGAAGAAACACGGATTTTTGCAATTCATTTATTTAAAATGTTTATGTATTAGAGAACAAAGATTCTAACTCTAATTAGTTTAGAAACGTTATGAAATTGTAGTCGCTGAATAATAGTACTGTACTATTTGATGTAAACTAAGGAAATGATTGAATTTGAAGCTTAAATGTTTACCAGCAGTTTGCTGTTGATCTCTTCAAGTATTAGGTATATTTACAAAAGGCGTATGTGATAGTCTAGTGGTTAACATGCTAGACTGTAAACAGAGAGGCCTGGGGTTCATATCCCTACAAGGGCAGAAATTTGCTTTGAGATTTTGACTCCTTCTGCACCCCCTAGCCAACTCGGCTATAATGAGTACAATTACTGTTGGTGGGAAGATCTGATGGTGAGGGAGGAGACTGGCCACTCACCCTTATATGCTGAGGCTAAGAAAAGGAAGTCATTAACACTTCATACTCATGGCTGTCTCTCAAGCTAGCTTAAGGGTCTGCTCTTCTTTACTATTTACAAAAACAGTACATGTTTCAGTATTGTGCATACGTTGCATTGTACTGTATTGTATTTACGTTGCATTGTACTGTATTTACGTTGCATTGTACTGTAATCTATTTACGTTGCATTGTACTGTATTTATGTTGCACTGTACTGTATTGTATTTACGTTGCATTGTATTGTATTGTATTTACGTTGCATTGTACTTTATTGTAGTTACGTTGCACTGTACTGTATTGTATTTACGTTGCCCTGTACTGTATTGTGTTTACGTTGCATTGTACTGTATTGTATTTATGTTGCGCTGTACTGTATTGTGTTTATGTTGCATTGTACTGTAATGTATTTACATTGCATTGTAGTTTATTGTATTTACGTTGCACTGTACTGTATTGTATTTACGTTGCATTGTATTTTATTGTATTTACATTGCATTGTACTGTAATGTATTTACGTTGCATTGTACTGTATTGTATTTACGTTGCACTGTACTTTATTGTTTTTACGTTGCACTGTACTGTATTGTATTTACGTTGCATTGTACTGTTTTGTGTTTACATTGCATTGTACTGTATTTTACAGCATGGAAGAGTGTGAGGCGCTGTGTACGAGAATCGCAATCATGGTAAACGGCCAGTTCCGATGTCTGGGCAGCACCCAGCACCTCAAGAGCAAATTTGGCAAAGGCTACACTCTGATGATCAAGGTGAAGAGCAGCGAGCACTCGACCGACTCCACGATCAGACAGGTCCACGAATCCGTCGAAGCCAGTTTTCCGGGATCCATTCTGAAGGACGTCCACCAGGGACTGCTGCACTTCCACATCACCGACCCGTCCGTGAAACTCGGCCGACTGTTCGGCATCGTCGAATCAATTCGAACAAGATTTGCCGTCGAGGATTACTCGGTGAGCCAAACTACTCTCGAGCAGGTCTTCATTAATTTTGCGCAAACACAGGTGCCTCCCGAGGAGTCGGGTGGTAGACGCCACTTCTGTGAAAGTAAATGTGGTTGCTGTGGTCTATTTCGTCGACGAGAAATACCGGAAAACGAGTCGACGCCTTCAGCCGATTGTTGAAAATTTATTGTTTCTTGGTGATGCTTTTGTTTGAGATTGTACGCAATTCCATGCATAATGGGTGAAACGTTTACTATATGAGGCGTATAGTATTCTGTGATATTAGCCTATGGCAAGAGTTTGTAAGTTTTTTAAGACTAGCTTTTCTTAAGCCGCGGAGACACTTTGAGATGTTTGGTGAGACTTCTGATTGAGTTTGTTAGTATTTCCAATGTGGTTATACATGTACTTCTGTAGAACTTTATTAGCTTCAGTATTTTCGAGCGTGTACTAAACGTGACTGGGAACTAATGCAGCTCGTCGTTACAGTGTTAAAAGGCGCCATATTGTCTTGATAGATACATACATGCTAGGTAACGCTTTGCCTATATATAAGGGCAAGTAGAACACCAGTTTGAGCAGTTTACAGTGCATTATATATAGCAGTTTACAATGCATTATACATAGCAGTTTACAATGCACTATTTGTAGTAGTTTACAATGCATTATACTAGCAATTGGTATGTTGGGAGCAACTTTTTACTGTTTTTCTGCCTTCATACTTTTAACATGTCTGTGAAAATGCTTGTGATGTCTGGTAACGGCAAGTTTTCGTTAGTTTTGTTGATCTGCGATTCACATCAGTGTGGCCATCTGTGTTTACTTGTAACCTTATTTCTACCAATTTTTTGGTCATAATTGCAATTTTGTGGTAATAATAATGTTTTTATTTTGTAGTACATTATTATATAACTAGATTATTGCCTGTCCTAAGATGGTTAAAAACAATTTGAAAATGTATTTTCCAATGTGTGTGAAATTTATTATGACCTTCATAGTTTAATCAGAATGTCGATCACAACGAAAAACCATGTTGGCTATGGGCTGTGAAACACGTAACCTCAAAGCGGGCTCGTTCGTTAAAGACCGTTTTAAGCCGTTAGTTTAAAAGAGCAGCCATTTACGGTATATTTAAATTTATGTTGATTAAGTGTGAAACTAAAGTCCGTTGGAATGTCCTATTTGTAAACAAGTGACATCATCGGTCATGAATATTCATCAGTTGGAAACGGCCAATGAGAACAGCGTAACAAAAAGTTGACTTCATGAATGACTTCATAACATTTCTGTTCATGTATATTGTTAATTTGATACTTGGGGCAATTAGCTAGTCTGTAGAACAAAAACATCCAGAAATTCTGATAATGTACTTCTGTTTTAGAGCATACAGATTTTTTCTCATTTTATTTCATGTTCCTATCAAAATGCGACGATTGTCCACAGAACCGAGAATGTTTAGTGAAATTCAAACTGTTTAATCAATGTCTATTCATGAATTAATTGTCTGAACACAATTATGCGTTACCTTTTTACAGACACTTGGAGTGTTTAATGATACAGCTTCTTGTTTGCAATGACTGCAGATTACAAAACAATTTTATGATGGATGTATTATTTTGTTTGATGAGTTGTAACCAATTATTTACACACATTTGATTAAAGTTGAAACCAGTGTGGAAAAACATTGATTTTGTGTTTAATTAATAGTTGTCCATCATTGTAGTGGGTTCTCCACACAAAGTTTAAAATAATCGTTGAAAAGGAATAAATGTAGTTTTAACGATGTTAACCAGCTATGACACATATTAACAAAACACACCAGCTTTTAACTGGACAGTTAAACCAGAACATTTTATGACATCCTACTTCCGCAGCAGTTTTACGAGGTATGTCCACTACACTGGGTAAACTTTGAGCATTTCAGCCTAACTTACAACTACATCCAACAAACTAAGGAAACCATTCTCACTGGAATATTTTTCTCCTGTCAAAACACCAGTTTGTAGCCATCAAACTCATTGTATAAAATTGTTGGTGCACGCGAAGTAGCCAATCACGGTCGTACATTTTTTATGCATTTTATGAACAGATCCCTTTAGGAACACCAAGAGAGCAACGCCGTGAACTATTGAACGAAACAACGAACAGTCTGCTACATATCCAAATTTAAATTGATTAAGCTATCTGATCGCTGGGCCACAGGTGTCACACGCACTGAACTTAAATATTATTCCGATCCGTTTTGAAGAAATTCTTGACACGAAACAACTGCCATTATTCGTGAACGTCTTCCCTGTCCGCTATGTATTTTACAATGTCAGCTGGTCGCATCAGCTTTTCCGCCTCTGCATCAGGAATCTCAAAACCTAGTCAGAAACACAAAGGAAAACCTTCCATAAGATTAAGCCATGTTAAGCATTACACACCAGAACTTTACATTTACTTTATAACTGACGAACCCTCAGAAAACTGGTCAATTATTTGAACTAGCCTATCTCACACCGAGTTCCTGCATGCCAATTCAGTAAATAATACCCCTTTTGGGGAATAGCCCCGATACTCCCCATTTCTCCCTCTCCCTTCAAACTGAAGACCTCTCTCCCATTTTTAAAAAGGCATTAGATTAGACTAGCTTCAGCTGAATGGCAGAAAGCTATTTATAAAAGCAGTCGTATGTAAATTCTACACTGTACCACATTAACACTTCAAAGACGAGCTGCATTGGTTTCCCAGTCGCTTTTAGTACACTCACGTCGTTAAATTGTTAATAGACTTTTGCTGCTGCTACTAAAAAGGATTATTATTACAAACATTTTTAAAGTGCGCAAGGTCACACAGAAATGCGAATCAGAGGCGTGGTTAGTCAGTTGCCAGGTGAAGAGCTGTTAGATATCCAAATGTTTGAAAGCCAATGAGAAATAGTGAGTTCTGAGGCGTTTCTTAAAGGAAGAGAAAGAGTTAGAACTTCGGACAAACATGGGAAGTCGGTTCCATTCCTTATGGGCAGCAAAATTGAATGCATAGGAGTCCATATGAACAGTGCTACATCGAATGCACCAGACTTACCAAATTCATCTTCCATTGCCATGACGAGTTCCACCTGATCCAAACTGTCGAGCCCAAGGTCGTTCATGAAGTGACTGTCCTCAGTCAACTGTAAAAGCGTTACAATAAAAACCTTGTTAACTGCAGTCATTTCTTGATCACCAACAATTTAGGAAATACACAAACTTGTACAAGACCTCTATTATCAGGTGTTGAAGGAACAACTCGGGTCCCACATGCAGTGTCACAAAATCACAGCATCAGTTTGTACAGGTGGTAGCATCAGTATTCAGCTTCTTAACCCCTTTAGCGTGGATCCCGAGTATACTCGGGCTGTGGAATCCGTTCCCATAGCGTGGATCCCGAGTTAACTCGGGCAAGGATGGAACTCACCCCCTAGTAGGCGTGGAGCCCGTATAAACTCGGGATAAAGTTAGAAGGTCATGTCTGTTGTGCAGAGAGTGTCTTAGTACATGCTGTAGCAGCCCTGGGGTAACCTTGGCCTAGTCACGTGGTCACTGGCGACCACTAGCCGGCCGTCTTCATGGCCGTATTTTAGGTCAAATGGCAGGTCGCAAACGTGGTTTGTCTAGGGAAGAAATAACACGTTTGTAAGAAGACAGTGATAGTATGTCTGAGTTTGCAGACAGCGATGATGACATTCATAACAGTTCAAGTGAGTTCAGTGATAATGATGGTAATGGGAGCCAGGAAACAGTGGATTACTTCTGCCGAGAATGTGCAGAAAACTTATTTTCAAGTGAATAAAGAAATTTTGGGTGATGGTATAATGCAAAAAAACTTATAAAAAAATTTGTGGGTCACTGTATAAAAACTTATAGGATTACTTCCAGAACAATCATAGCATCATTATAACAACAATCTCTGAAAAAAATGTTACAAAAAAATTCCCTCCTAGCCGAAAGTTAACAAAAATTAATTCCACGCTAAAGGGGTTAACAGAGTGTACTAAAAGTGACTGGGAAACCAATGCAGCTCGTCGTTAAAGTGTTAAATAAAAGTTATTCTGTCAATTTCAAGTTTCTATTTAAACTTTAAAGGAAGGTGTGTTACACAAACCGCAATTCACAGAATGATTTAAAGGATCATTCATCTGAAGTCCAAGTATAACATTTGAAAAAATAGGAAATCTTTCTTTGCAGCATTCTTGGTTCAGCAAATGATTTCAGTTTCACACGACTTACTGGTATTTGAAACTGGTACAAAGCACGAAAGCACGAGCATCACTAAGCAACCAAAATCAAACTGCACAGTCATACTAATAACGAACGACGACTATTATTATTATTAGTAGTACTAGTAATGGCACTGTTAGTAGTAGCGTTAGTGGAAGTAGTAGTGCTAGTTGTAGTAGTATTGTTATTATAGTGTACTTGCTAAGGGCACAACATCAGTGACGGTGTGAAGCAATTGTGAGCAAGACTTGCTCAAGGTCCCTACACGATAACCGTCTCAGGGGAAGAGAAACTCATAATCTCCATACTACAAGCCAAGCACTATATAACCACTCAGCTACCATGCCCCACAAAGCACCAATAAAAACAAATTACCAGCAGCTTTCATTCCTCATTTACTTTTTCTGCATCAAAGTTCTCAAATGCTCTGCATCATCGACTATAACTACAGCAACAAATTAACTTTAATTATTCACTTACCTTTTCCGCATCAACCTTGTCAAATGCTTTACATACGTTGATGACCCTGTGTCGTATCAGTTCAAGCGTCAACTTGGTGTCGCTGCTATACAATCGAAAGCTTAGCGAGTCTAAACTGCCTTTTGTCGGAAAAATCTGCACAAATAAACCAATAACTTATGATGTTATTATAATGTTGTCTCCTCTGTATCTTCTTTTACTCAACAAAACACATGAACAAAGTGGCATTTTATATAAGGGGCCATCCATATATTACGTACGCATGGAGGGGTAACCGAAATGCATGTTTTGTGTACGCTTGCGAACGGGGGTGGGGCGGGGGGGTGGGGTCAACTGATAATGTACATATGCAAATTGATTGGCCTTCAAGTGAGCTACAGTTCAGTCCAGAGGAAGTAGGACTGTGGGAGAGGTGTCACTTGTATGCCACCTTACCTCTGAACGCTATTATTAAACTATCACACAACTCAACAGTGAGACCATGGACTACTCATCCTTCAATCTGGCCTAAAGTGCAGACAGTCGCTGCCTGAACCTGTGTAACTGACAAATTCTGCAGCTGGTCTTAGGGGGGTGCGTCAACTAAACGTACGTAGGTCGGGGGGGGGGGGGGTGGAAAAAAGTACGCGTGCGAACAGGGAGGGGTCCAATTTTCCCGGAATTTTAAGTACGTAATATATGGATGGCCCCTAAGCCTCAATTGTATTATGTTCTTCATTTTCATAAGATAGATTCAACATTCCTGAAGCCTGTAAAGGTACTATAAAAACATATTCAGTATACCTATATACATGCAATATACACATCTATATCTGAGGCCATTTAAACATACATATCTCGTCGCCACTGGTGAGTTTTTCTTTAAGTGGGGCTTTATTCAGATTACAATTACATACAGACATTTACTCATTGTAAGTTGATTTTCTTCACAGGAGACTACTTCATATCCCTAAATCTCTGTAGCAAAGTTCAATTGATCTACTTCTTTGCAAAATGACTAAGGCGTAAGTTCTCGAGCGTTACCCTAAGCCCTAAACGACCCCCACGACGCTTACCCTGACCCTAACCGACCCTCACCATGCAAAGACACCCACCCAGATAGTACATAGGCACTCGGGATTGTACATGTTCGCCCTCGAGCGTAACGCTCGTAACGCTGGGTTATAGGGTGTAATTCGACATTTCCGAACTATGTTTTAGCGCTATACTCGGCACTTACTTACTTCGTAGCACTCTAACCCTACGCAATTCTGGTGGGGCCATGATGTTTACGTTGTGCACCGACCCACAGTAAACGTTTACCGGACACCAGTATTCTAACTTGGGACGCTAAACCGTTTCCACTCTAACACTATGCATTTAAAATGCTCAAATTTTCATTCAAACAACTTGGAAATCACTCGAATATCGCACACGGCTAAGTCCGGGAAAGGACGGGACGCAAAACACTAACCGGTCGAAGACCAAAATTTGTCCGAATGGGCAATACGACAGGCCTTCCAGCCAACGAGCTGTTCCATCGTCCTTCTTGCTTATTAACCGCTACTAGCAGACGCGGGTGGAGATTTCCGCGGACAATTGCGGACTCAATTCGTTTGCCCAGTCCCAAACAGCACGTTCTAATCGCAGCCATGTTTTCTCCTTGTTATTTCACTGTCAAGGTTGAAAGCAACGATCTCTCGGATCACAGAAACAACATTTGACATCACGAGGGGAACCCTGTCGCAATGATTCATGGGAGTCTCTCAACCCTCAGCTCGAAAGCTCGAAATTCGTATAGCGCCATTCTCAGAAGACAAGAAAGGGAGACAGATCGGGAGGAATGATAGGCGGTGGAATGGATGGATGACGGTAAGACTTCTTGAAAAATACTTTTATTTCGTATCAAACTGGAAAGCCTGAGGACAGGGACGCACTAGACGCACGTACGTCCACCCACACAGTCAAATACACACAAGGAATAGGCATCGCATCTATATTTTTGTTAAATGTAAGCATACAACATGACAATTTCACCGTGACACTGTGCAAATTTGGTTACCATACAGTATGTATAATATCACATAATATCATATACATCTGTTATCCTGTACTTTTATGAGTCACTCTGAGTCATTTTCAGTGTATGAATACGAGCGGCGAACAGAGAACGGGTAGATGGGATGGAAGGAGTGTGCGTTCAATGTTTTAAGCCTGCGGGCGTCCCAGAGAAACTTTTAGAAGGCACCTCATAGAAATGTCGTTTAAGCGCAAACTACCGCCACCTAGGACCTACTGAATGGAGACTTAAGTGGAAGCTGGATTTTGCATATCGGCGATTAACGGTCTATTTTAGGTCTAGTCCATATATCTACACATCGTTGTCATCATCCTCTTCGTTTGTTCGACTTTCAATAAAACAAAACAACATCAAGGAGGATATGAATTAAACAGACTAGTAAACTGATTGGATTTATTTTTTGTAGCGTTAATTTATGTTTGACTGCTTTCATCCTAACGAGTAACGACCATCACTTAGGGTGACCACGTTTCCTTCCTGCCATTCCGGGACACCACAGTGCTCCAATCTAAGTTAAATTTAATTGGGAGCTGGCCTCATTACGAAGAGCGCTATGCATATATGTAAAGCCTTGACGGAACCATTTTTGTAAGATTTAAGGCTGAAATTAAGCAATTTATTTGTAGTTGTTTTAATGAGAATGAAAACGAGCCAAAAAATACAAATTGGTCAATTTACTGCTCAAACGCAAGATCAGAATTACTTAAAATCAAGATTCAAGCCTAGAAGTAAACATTTTATAAAGTGAGGGTCCGTCGTCGTCGTCGTCATCATCACCATAATCATCATTATTCATCATCACATTCTGATCGTTTCGTCCTCATTTATACAATCAACATTTCAGGGTGAGAATTGTCGGGGGGTTGGGGGGTTCAACCCCCTAGTCTTTCTTAGGGCCCCATAGTAAAGTCTTCATTGCACACCCAAACTCCACATAAATCAAGGTCTAACCCCCCAGTCTTTTTTCTACAATTCTCATACTGCAACATTTACCTAAAGCCGCAGGCGACGTGTGTGAAACCACGATATCAGTCCGTCCAAGGACCGAGGCGCCACCTAGCGAGTGATGCCTGGATACAGAGGGAGGAGGACGAAGAGGAAGACGAGGAGGACAAAAGAGGAGGAGGAGAAAGAGGAAGTGGAGGTGTCTGTCTGTCTGTCTGTCTGTCTGTCTGTCTGTCTGTCTGTCTGTCTGTCTGTCTGTCTGTCTGTCTGTCTGTCTGTCTGTCTGTCTGTCTGTCTGTCTGTCTGTCTGTCTGTCTGTCTATCTGTCCTTCCACAAATGCCATTGCAGGTCTTGAAATTAGAAACGGTGTCAGCCGTCTTATTAACACGTCATACGTGACATGACAAGGCTGGCTGATCTAATTGGACGTTTTAAGTCTTCTCAGGAGTCAATTACAACTGCCAGACAGATGATTCTACATCAGCTAACACTGGACCAAAGAGGCACAATGGACCAAAGAGGCACAATGGACCAAAGAGGCACAATGGAACACATTGGGCAAAAAATGGGC
>OY744607.1:5983818-5988676 GCA_963556255.1 Allolobophora icterica | reverse complement strand
TGATAGTTTAATAATACGCGTTCAGAGGTAAGGTGGCATACAAGTGACCATCCTCTCCTCAGTCTACTCTCTGAGATGAACTGTAGCTCACTGAAGGCCAAACTCACTTTGCATCATGTCATTATCAGTTGACCCACCCCCCCGCACCACCCCAGTTCGCCCAAGCGTACACAAACTACATGCATAATCGGTCTACCATCAATTTGACGTACGTAATATATGGATGGCCCCTAAGCCTCAATTGTATTATGTTCTTCATTTTCATAAGATAGATTCAACATTCCTGAAGCCTGTAAAGGTACTATAAAACATATTCAGTATACCTATATACATGCAATATACACATCTATATCTGAGGCCATTTAAACATACATATCTCGACGCCACTGGTGAGTTTTTCTTTAGTGGGGCTTTATTCAGATTACAATTACATACAGACATTTACTCATTGTAAGTTGATTTTCTTCACAGGAGACTACTTCATATCCCTAAATCTCTGTAGCAAAGTTCAATTGATCTACTTCTTTGCAAAATGACTAAGGCGTAAGTTCTCGAGCGTTACCCTAAGCCCTAAACGACCCCCACGACGCTTACCCTGACCCTAACCGACCCTCACCATGCAAAGGACCACCACCCAGATAGTACATAGGCACTCGGGATTGTACATGTTCGCCCTCGAGCGTAACGCTCGTAACGCTGGGTTATAGGTGTAATTCGACATTTCCGAACTATGTTTTAGCGCTATACTCGCACTTACTTACTTCGTAGCACTCTAACCCTACGCAATTCTGGTGGGGCCATGATGTTTACGTTGTGCACCGACCCACAGTAAACGTTTACCGGACACCAGTATTCTAACTTGGGACGCTAAACCGTTTCCACTCTAACACTATGCATTTAAAATGCTCAAATTTTCATTCAAACAACTTGGAAATCACTCGAATATCGCACACGGCTAAGTCCGGAAAGGACGGGACGCAAAACACTAACCGGTCGAAGACCAAAATTTGTCCGAATGGGCAATACGACAGGCCTTCCAGCCAACGAGCTGTTCCATCGTCTTCTTGCTTATTAACCGCTACTAGCAGACGCGGGTGGAGATTTCCGCGGACAATTGCGGACTCAATTCGTTTGCCCAGTCCCAAACAGCACGTTCTAATCGCAGCCATGTTTTCTCCTTGTTATTTCACTGTCAAGGTTGAAAGCAACGATCTCTCGGATCACAGAAACAACATTTGACATCACGAGGGGAACCCTGTCGCAATGATTCATGGGAGTCTCTCAACCTCAGCTCGAAAGCTCGAAATTCGTATAGCGCCATTCTCAGAAGACAAGAAAGGGAGGACAGATCGGGAGGAATGATAGGCGGTGGAATGGATGGATGACGGTAAGACTTCTTGAAAAATACTTTATTTCGTATCAAACTGGAAAGCCTGAGGACAGGGACGCACTAGACGCACGTACGTCCACCCACACAGTCAAATACACACAAGGAATAGGCATCGCATCTATATTTTTGTTAATGTAAGCATACAACATGACAATTTCACCGTGACACTGTGCAAATTTGGTTACCATACAGTATGTATAATATCACATAATATCATATACATCTGTTATCCTGTACTTTTATGAGTCACTCTGAGTCATTTTCAGTGTATGAATACGAGCGGCGAACAGAGAACGGGTAGATGGGATGGAAGGAGTGTGGCGTTCAATGTTTTAAGCCTGCGGGCGTCCCAGAGAAACTTTTAGAAGGCACCCTCATAGAAATGTCGTTTAAGCGCAAACTACCGCCACCTAGGACCTACTGAATGGAGACTTAAGTGGAAGCTGGATTTTGCATATCGGCGATTAACGGTCTATTTTAGGTCTAGTCCATATATCTACACATCGTTGTCATCATCCTCTTCGTTTGTTCGACTTTCAATAAAACAAAACAACATCAAGGAGGATATGAATTAAACAGACTAGTAAACTGATTGGATTTATTTTTTGTAGCGTTAATTTATGTTTGACTGCTTTCATCCTAACGAGTAACGACCATCACTTAGGGTGACCACGTTTCCTTCCTGCCATTCCGGGACACCACAGTGCTCCAATCTAAGTTAAATTTAATTGGGAGCTGGCCTCATTACGAAGAGCGCTATGCATATATGTAAAGCCTTGACGGAACCATTTTTGTAAGATTTAAGGCTGAAATTAAGCAATTTATTTGTAGTTGTTTTAATGAGAATGAAAACGAGCCAAAAAATACAAATTGGTCAATTTACTGCTCAAACGCAAGATCAGAATTACTTAAAATCAAGATTCAAGCCTAGAAGTAAACATTTTATAAAGTGAGGGTCCGTCGTCGTCGTCGTCATCATCACCATAATCATCATTATTCATCATCACATTCTGATCGTTTCGTCCTCATTTATACAATCAACATTTCAGGGTGAGAATTGTCGGGGGGTTGGGGGGTTCAACCCCCTAGTCTTTCTTAGGGCCCCATAGTAAAGTCTTCATTGCACACCCAAACTCCACATAAATCAAGGTCTAACCCCCCAGTCTTTTTTCTACAATTCTCATACTGCAACATTTACCTAAAGCCGCAGGCGACGTGTGTGAAACCACGATATCAGTCCGTCCAAGGACCGAGGCGCCACCTAGCGAGTGATGCCTGGATACAGAGGGAGGAGGACGAAGAGGAAGACGAGGAGGACAAAAGAGGAGGAGGAGAAAGAGGAAGTGGAGGTGTCTGTCTGTCTGTCTGTCTGTCTGTCTGTCTGTCTGTCTGTCTGTCTGTCTGTCTGTCTGTCTGTCTGTCTGTCTGTCTGTCTGTCTGTCTGTCTGTCTGTCTGTCTGTCTGTCTGTCTATCTGTCCTTCCACAAATGCCATTGCAGGTCTTGAAATTAGAAACGGTGTCAGCCGTCTTATTAACACGTCATACGTGACATGACAAGGCTGGCTGATCTAATTGGACGTTTTAAGTCTTCTCAGGAGTCAATTACAACTGCCAGACAGATGATTCTACATCAGCTAACACTGGACCAAAGAGGCACAATGGACCAAAGAGGCACAATGGACCAAAGAGGCACAATGGAACACATTGGGCAAAAAATGGGCTACACAAATCTTTGATCGTAAATCAGGTATGATATATTAGCTGGTACATGAGGCTAACCATAGTAGGGTACAGAGACTTTGACTCCGATTATTATGGTATACAGGGTACGTGAGGCTTCGATTGTAATCAGGTGTGTACCCTGAAGATATAGTGCACGGGGCGCATAAGGCTGACATCGTAAACAGATCAGTACACGGGAAGAGAGGCTTCTAAGGTACACAGGTACAGGCCATGGGATGCGTGGTAAGGCATCATGGATGCAAGTGGTAATACCACGAGACAGTGGCGGAAAGACCTAAGAGCGACTTCATTTTCTTAGCCTCGGCATATGAGGGCAGGTGATCAGTCCTCTCCCTCACCGTCTCATCTTCCCACCGAAACTGTACAGTCAGTGTGCTCAATATAGCTGAGTTGGTTAGGGCCTAGGGGGCGCAGGTGGAGCAGATATCTGGAGGAAATTTCTGCCTGGCGGGGACTTGAACCCCGACTCTCGTCTGACAATCCAGTACAATAATCACTGGGCTATTGCGCACGCCGAAATATAGCGCATCATAATTTACTAATCATGACTGCATACATATCCCTCTCTGGTGGACAACATCGTTTTGCTTTGAGTATGTTGCAATGCAAACTGACCACGAAATGACCCCAAATGACCACAGGTCAAATGGAGCCGGTCACTTGTCGACCCCTCCGTCAGAACTGCTCGCGTGCGTTGGACTTCCGCATAGATTCAGACCAATCGGAGCAATCGTGTTTGATATCAAAGGCGCCGCTGGTGGTGCGAAGAAAAGGGGAAAGAGGGAGGGAAGGAGGAAATGGAGCGAAAGGGAGAGACGGGGAAGTCCGTGTGCACTTTGGCCTCTTGTCAACACAGGCCGTCCCTTTCCAGGTCATCAACCGCCGAGGGAATAGGAAGTGCATGGCTGTTAGGCACACAATAATTCATCATCGTATTCTTCTTTGTTGCTGCTTCTTCTTCTTCTTCTTCTTCTTCTTCTTCTTCTTCTTCTTCTTCTTCTTCTTCTTCTTCTTCTTCTTCTTCTTCTTCTTCTTCTTCTTCTTCTTCTTCTTCTTCTTCTTCTTCTTCTTCTTCTTCTTCTTCTTCTTCTTCTTCTTCTTCTTCTTCTTCTTCTTCTTCTTCTTCTTCTTCCTCCTCCTCCTCCTCTTCTTCTTCTTCCTCGTCCTCCTCTTCCTTCATCTTCGCATTCTTCTTCGCATTCTTCTTTCCTGTCTTTCCTGTTCCTGCTCTTCTTGTTCCTTTTCCTGTTCTAGGTCTTGTAGTTCTTCTCTTCCCCTTCATCCCCTTCTTGTTCTTCTTCTCCTCCTCCTCGTCCTCCTTCTTCTCCTCCTCGTCCTCGTCCTCCTCCTCTTCTTCTTCTTCTTCTTCTTCCTCATTATCCTCTTCCTGCTGATGTTTCCTCTTCCTCGTTCTCCTCTTCACCAACCATTACCATTACCATAACAATCCTCTCTACTTCTCTTTTTCTCCGTATCTGCTCCTTCTCTTACTGCTCCTCCTCACAACTCCTCCTCCTTCTCTTCCTTCTCCTCTCCCATCTTCTGTTCGTATTCCTCTGCGCTCTTTGAACCCTGTTGCTTCCCTTTCTCCGTGCTCCGCTGGACTCCCACCATGCTTTCGTGTCGACAATAGAAACATTCTTAGGGGGTCTTGGCCATCCCTTTGGTGCTCGCTCATCCGTCCTTCCAGCGACGGGGCATAATCGCAGTCCTCCGACGACAGA
>OY744607.1:5943818-5978818 GCA_963556255.1 Allolobophora icterica | reverse complement strand
TACGATCTTTATCCTTTGCGGAAAAGAAGCAAAGAGAGGCTGAGAAGATCATGTCGCAAGGCTGTTATAACAGGCAGCTTGTTCCAGGAGGATGGGCCGACCACAGCCAAACTTCTGTGCTGGACCGTGGGGGTTCGGACCGGTGGACAAACAGGTCCATTGCTGGCTCAATAACCTACGAGAAGGAAATGAGCGCCTCTCCTAAATCCCATTATGGGACTCTGGACTCTTACTTTACCAGAAATGTGCACTAAAATGTGCATTAGCCTACCCCGTCAAAGTTAGAAGCAAAAGCAACCCTCTCCACACATTTCAGTTAGGGGCCGTGATGGCCCTCTGGCTCCCATCTGCCGACGTCTTTGTTGTTATCGGACAATTTATGATCGTTCTGGCCACCACAACAGTGTCTGCTGGCACAGGACATCGCTGTTAGGGCTGTACAAAAGAGCCGTGGGAGACAGAGTGTGGGGGTCTACACGCACCGTCTGCAGGGATGAAGCAAAAGAGGTTGGTGATGCGCAGGGCCGGAAGCGGGGTAACAAGGTTACACGCTTGACGGTCGTCTTAAATTAGGACCTATGGCACCCTCTGCTCACAGGGGGACAGTTGAGCGTGAGAGGGAGGGGTCCCGGACGGCCGTGGGATGTTCAATAGCCCGTGGGTTGTCGGACCAAAGAACCGGTAGAATTGGGATTGTAAATAACTGCAAGTGTTATCCAAAGCACGGGCATGCGTCTGGCAGTGCGTTGGGTCGTCCGCCGTCTTAGATACGAAGGCGTCGTTAAGTCAGCGACCGCAAAAGCCTTATTGTTCCTCGGGGAATAAAAGGGCGGAGCCTTGTTTAAAGCAGAAAATGTTGCCATGGCAACGATCTAGCCTTGACGCTTCTGGGACGGCAGCTTGTGTATGCGTGTGCGTGTGCGTGCGTGCATTGATTTTGCCTGCGCTGAGGAAAACGGTCTGGCGACCTCGTCAAACGCTAATGTGGCCTAATCTCCACACTTTTTGTCTGACAGTAAAACACAGAAACTGTACAAATGGTCACTGTGCGCTTTCTTGTTGATCAGACAAAATTGTAACCCTATAAATACTGACTTTCGGGAAGGCTTTTACTCCTCAGTTAGTTGATGCTGCTCATTTTCCTTCCTATATGTATAGTTTTTCTATTTTGTTCATGCACATTTTTGTATATGTAGGGTCTATATTTCCTTTCTATATGTATATTGTCTGTTTTTTCTTTCTCATATTTGTATTTCATTATTTTGTGCTGGCAGCTTGAGGCGAAATAAAGTTTACATATAAAATTATTGATGCGTTTCTAAGCGAGAATTAATGCGGCTATAAGGTCGGATGGAGGATGGTTGTATCCGGACTTGCCCCACTTCAATTTTTGGGGAGAACGCTATTGGCTCTCTCCCCAGCTGGATCGAGTGAGGGCGGCGATGTAACTGGGCAACTATAATGTAACTGGACATTTACTAACATCAAAGTTCTAAGAAAGATAGGAGCCTATAGGCCCTATGGACCTCTTTGAAAGCAAAACAAGGTCATGATGAAACTGGGAAACAAACAGAACTGGAAAATAACAAAACGGGAACTAACAAAACTGGAAAATAAAAAACGGAAACTAACAAAACTGGACATCAGTTAAAATGTGCTAAGTTATTGGCATGCCGTAAAAACCATTTGAATTAGCAAAGAAGTCGTGAGAATCTTTGAAAATTAAAAGGGTCATCAGAACTAAAAGGGTCAACATGAAGGATGCTTTAGGAAGTCAACAAAACATCGTAAATCTAAATGACCAGAAAAAGCTTGTGAAAAATCGTAGTAACTAAAACAGATCTTCAGAAACGTTTTCTGCTTATACGGCAAAGTATGGTGTCGTTCATTTTCGTTCTGTGTTTCTGCAAAATATCTGGATTCGCACATGGCTTTCTGATTTATCCAACCCAGTGCGTTTTAAGACATTGTGAAAATGTTTGCTACGTAGAGTCAAATGCGATTCTGCGATTGATTATCGACGTATTTCTACCATTAGTATTATTAAATAGTTCAACAATAGTATCTCCCTTAGTCAGACATCCCAAACCGACAGCGCACACTGATTTGCGAGCGCTCTGCGACATCTTGTAGAGCTTAGCAGCGACTGAGCCGCTTGTCAACTGTTTCCTAGACATTGCCTCCTCAGCAGCTGCGGGCCGATGCTGATGCTGATTCCAATTCCACTTCGCTTTTACGGTCCTTCGCTTAGTCAGTAAGTAAGTGGCCGGTGATAAAGTTTATACTCTGCGCTCTCCAGTCTGGACGCAGCTTTTATACAATTACTGTAATGTTGAAAGCTATAGTTCTACATAGAAATAAGAAAAAGAAAGAATGTTACATACGTACGTACAAACACGTACACATACATACATACATACATACATACATACATACATACATACATACTGTCAACCCAATCCTTCCGTTGACAATCCTTCTGATTAAATCCTTGTTCTCTTCGTACTTAACGCCTATTTAATGTTCACCTTTTGAACACTAATTCTACGTATAAGTATAACCTGAATTAATCAGCAACACAGTTTAATATCTTTTCAGTTTAATAAGAAACAAACAGACAGAACTCAATTCGATTACAACTCAACTAGTCAGCCACACTACTACAGCGAACACACTCGAATTCAAACTTCTCTAGTCAGCATAATTCTTCGCGCCTCTTGACACACCTGTCCTCTGTGCGCCTAAGCGAACTCTAATAATATACATATAGCGCGCCGCTGCCCAGATCGGCCGGCCGCGCGTGTCACTAAAACTAAACGTTATACATCTATCATATATACATATACACGTGAAACTAAAGTAAGCGCACTAAATATATACGCCAATATCTCGCACTGCAAGACTGTACACAAAACTCAGTTCACATTACCTCCTTCCTTTTTCTGGAATTGAGCAAATTAAATTTCAAAATTTGCGAAATTACCAAAATACATGAAACATATATATATATCTAAATAATTAATAAACAGTCTTACGATTACTTATAACCTTGACAAACAATCAGCAATAACATTCAATCTGCCCTTCTTGTACTTCACCTCAACATCAAAAGTTTGTAAGGTTAACGCCCAACGCACAAGTTTAGCAGACTTAGACATTGACTCAGTCAAATATGTAAGAGGATTGTGATCAGTAAAAATGAAAATTTTTGATCCAATTATAATTTCTTTTAACTTGTTTAAAGCCCAAACAATAGCATAGGCTTCCTTTTCCACAGTAGCCCATCTCTTCTGGGTATCAGTTAATTTCTGACTGATAAATGACACAGGGCGTTCTATTCCCTTGTCGTCCATCTGTGTTAAAACAGCACCGACTGCAAAGTCACTACTATCGCAGTACAAATTGAATGGTTTTCCCACTTCAAAAACATATAACACTACTTTGGATCGCACAGCCTCTTTAAGTAAATCAAATGCTTGCTGATGTTCAACAGTCCAATCAATCTTATCAGAAACACGTTTACTAGTTAAATCAGATAAAGGTTTCGCAATCTGTGCAAAGTCCTTAATAAACTGTCTGTAATAATTAAAAAATCCAAGCAGTTGCTTAACTTGCTTCTTAGTTTCTGGGATCTTCAAATTAGTCAAACTTTCAATTCTGTCTGGATTCATCTTTATCTTACCAGACCCAACCACATGACCGATAAACCTTACAGGTAAGAATGAGGTAAAATTCTATTACAAAACACATTTCTTTGATCTGACGTTCCACTTCTGCTCGATAAATCAAAGGAATTCGATACGCTGCAAATTCCTTTTCATGAAATCCTGGTTTTAGTTCAATTTCATGTTCAACCAATGTACATAATCCGGATTTTTCTGAAAATCTGTCACAGTATTTGTTCAAAACGTTCAACAACTGGTCTTGTTGAGTTACTGTCAAATGGCTAATTTGTTCAGGATCGAGGTTAAGTGAATTCTTGTCATCTTGAACCTCATTCCTCATTGGTAATTCAACCACTGAACCAAAATCTTCATCTTCTTCAACGATTAGACCACAACTTAATGCTCGAGTAACATATTTTCTGATCTTGTTGGCGTGAATTATTTTTCGACCATTTTCACCCATATCGACTAAATAAGAGTACTTTGATCTTCGATGTATGATCGTACATGGACCATGCCATCGAGAAATAAGTTTGTTCGTTGAAGTTGGATACAAAACTATGACTTTCTCACCAGCTTCAAATTCTTTGTGCTTTGCTCTCTTGTTATACTGATTCGTGTATTGTAATTGCTTTTCTCGAGAGTAAGATTCTGCAAACAATAATGCTTTCTCCATATTTTCTTTGAGTTCTTTTAAATACTTTTCTGGTTTAACTCCAACATGAGGTGGTAAGTTTATTTCTCTAGTCCAACTCTCTTTTAATATTGCCAATGGTCCTCTCGGAATTTTCCCATAGACAAGCATATATGGTGATACTCCAGTAGTTGCATTCGGCACTTCTCGTAATGCCCACACTGTGAAAGGAATTATCTTGTGCCATTTCCTCGGGTTGTCTATTATCACATGATGGATCATCTTTTTAAATGTCTGATTCCATCTTTCTACTAATCCAGCAGCCTCTGGGTGTCCTGGTGTGTCGAATCGTGGACTACAGCCCATTAAATTGAGAAATTCTCTTGTCAAACTGGCTGTGAAGTTCGTTCCTTGATCACTGGTGATCACGGACGGCACACCAACGTTCATGAATAGTTCCGTCAACGCTTCACACACAGCCTTCGCTGTCAGCGATTTCAATAAAAAGATTGTAGGCCATCTTGTGCACGAGTCCACAATGCATAAACAATACTTGTGACCTGCAGCAGATACCGGATCGATCGGGCCAACGAGGTCCATCGTCATTCTCTTGAAGGCGACCTCTTCTCTTGAGACTGGAGTGATAGGCACTCTATCCATCACCAGACTCCTTGCCTTTAATTGACACTTCTCACAAGACTTACAAAATTTCACAATGTCTCTTCTCATCTTTGGCCATACAAAAGATAATTTTATTCGTTCTCTTGTTTTCTCTTCTCCTAGATGTCCTCCAAATACCGATTCATGCGCCAATTCCATCACTTTTATTCGTCTCTCTTTTGGTAACACTAGTTGATATATCGTCTGGTCTAATATCTGATATTTCTTATGCAATAAACCGTTGATCACACAGAATTCAGATTCTTTCTCTTGTGCTAACTTCCACCACGGCTTCAACGATTCATCCTTTCTCTGTTGCTCTTCGAACTTCTTCGAATCAGCAATCTGCACCTTTTGTTCTTCATCCATTTCTTCATCTCTATACAAGTCTCCTATCCCCACATCACATTCATTGTCTTCTTCCGTTTCATTTAATTTACCATTCTCGCATGCAGCCATCTCTTGCTCATTCATCTCTGCTATTACACCATCTCGCGATAAGCTTCGTTGCTCATTACTTTCGTTTTCCTCATCACTTGAACTTCCATTTTCATTCTTCTCATCAACATCTACCATTTCCTGTTTCCGACTCTGCGCTCTCGTCATTACATTTGCTCGTACACTCACATCTCCTTGTATCGTTTTAACTTTCATCTGTGGTACGGCTTTTAATTCGGCAATTATCTCTGGATGCAACAAGAATCTTGCTGTACTGCCCATCTTTGCAATACTAGCACACATCAAGGTGACAAAAGGTGTAAGTGAACACTGGATTTTACGCGGAAATCCCTCTTCTTCCACGTCACTACCACACAGTCTAACATCGACTTTCACTAACTTCGCAGGAATGGCATCTCCTGCCACACATTGCAAATTCACTTTTCCAATTTGTTCCACCTTCATGCCTTCCAGTAATTCTTCACTAATCACCGGAATCTCTGCACCCGAGTCGCTCAGTGCTTTGACTTTCACTGGCTCTTTACCGTCTACTGCACGAATGTCAACCTCGACATATTGCAAGAACGATTTCTTCAATATTCGACTGTCATCTTTTCCTATGACTTCTCTCTGAATTTCAGCATCCAATAGAATTTCTTTTTGAATACCACATTTCATTACTGACTTTACTTCAGTCTCTTGGTTTTCTTGACTCGCGGTTTGATTATCTGTATCACTAACCACTTGAATCAAATTCACCCTTGTGTGTTCTTGATTTCTGCTAGAACTAGCTGCTGCCACTGGAACTGGACAAAATTTAACCAAATGTTTGTCTGAACCACAGTTGTGACAACGCTTCACAACCATGCCTCGTTGTTCATTTCCTTCATATCTCTTATACTGCGTAAACGATGTGTTGCCTTCCCTCTTGGCAAACGGCGCTGACGATTTGTTAAATCCCTGACGACCAAACGTCACTTCTCTGGTCTCATTGGGTACAGGGACACTAGCCTTGACTTCTTTACCTTTGAACTGATTCCCTGTTCCTGGATTACTTTTCCACTTTCCACTCTGGCTTTGGTTTACGGAACGTTGAGAAGGATAACTGTTTATATTTGGGATCGCAAACCCAATTCGATTGTTTACATGAATGTCTGCTAAGTCTGCCACTGCACTAGCTTGGAGACAGTCAGTTCCTTCCTTCGACAATACAAACTGTAGTGGACCTGGCGGTAAACATTCTTTTAGCTTATCCGCTACCAGCAAATCAAAGAGCGTATCATACTCTCTGTTCACGTTTCGACTTCTCACGTAATAGTTTAGCAAGTTCTTCAGTCTTGCCGTAAACATCGTATAAGTCTCTTCTGTCGTCTTCTTAGCATCCACAAATCTGGCTCTGTATTCTCTCGAAGTCAACTTAAATTCTTTTAACAAGTGCTGCTTGACTCTGTCATAATTGTCTAGATCATCGTATGACAATCTATTCAGAACGGTTCGAGCTTTCGGCGTCATCAATGGTAGTAATAATTTCACCCAAAACGGCTTTTCCACAGCAAAACTACGAAACGCGTTCTCGACTGTTTCAAAATATAATGGCACCTCCATCATATCAGTTGGCATTTGAGGCAATACATGCTTCATTGCATCACCTATTTTCTTAATTTTTGACACCAAAGTTCACTTTCTTGCTGTTTCCTTCTTTCAGCTTCCCGTTCTTCTCTCATTTGCGTTTCTTTCAATGTCAATTTTGATTTCTCCAGTTTCAGACGTTCTTGTCTTTCTGTCTCTGCCTTTTCCAAACTTTCTTTCTGAAATTTGAGTTCTTCTTGTCTGATCTGTTCTGCACGTTCTAACTCTAACGTTCGCGCTTTTTCTTTTTCTTCTTCACGCATTCTCTTTGCTTCAATCTGTTGCTGACGAACCTCTTCATCACTTTTTCTAGCTTTTTCAAATTCAATCATCTGCTCCAATCTTCTTCTTTCAGCATCTTCCCTATCTCTTTTCAACTGTTCTAACTGAATCTCAAACTGATTCTTTTGCAATTCAAGTTCTGCCTTACGCACTTGTTCTGCTTTATCTTCTCTCTCTCTTTGCAGACGCAATTCCTCTTGCCTTGCAAGTTCCGCTTTCTCTTCTTTCTCTCTCTGCAAGCGCAATTCTTCTTGCCTTGCAAGTTCCGCTTTTTCTTCTTTCTCTCTCTGCAGGCGCAATTCTTCTTGCCTTGCAAGTTCCGCTTTCTCTTCTTTCTCTCTCTGCAAGCGTTCTGCTTTCTCTTCTTTCTCTCTCTGCAAGCGCAATTCGTCTTGTCTTACACGTTCTGCTTCTTGTCTCAGCTCTTTCTCTTCTTGTCTCCGTTTCTCCTCTCTATCTTCTTTCATCATCATCCACTGTATTAACATTTCCATAGACATAGGCGCAGGAGGTTTTTCAATAGCCTTTTCTACGGCACCGCCAACGGCACCTTCTTCTTCGACTTCTTCTTTCACCCACACTTCAGCGAGTTCCTGTATCATGTCACCACGTGACATACCTTCTAATTGTTCTTCTTTAAAACCGGCTTTCAACAAACGCTGTTTTAGCCTTTCCGTAGACATCTTCTTAATATCTGCTTGTCTTTCAGCACTTAGTTTCTCCATCTTACTTGTTTACTTTGGTGATTTCTCTTTTCAAAGAAGTCACGGTTTTTCTTGTTGTGTGAATCGATAAACAAACGGGATTTCTTTTATATTTGTTCGTGGAAAACAACGAAATTTTTATACCGTTTCTCGTGTTCCACCGTCGTTGATATCGTAAATTCGTCACACAGTAACAACGCGTAGATTCTTCTAACACCGTCGTAGATTCTTCTAACACCGTTGTAAATTCTTTTATCACTGTCGGAGATTCTTCTATCCGCCGAAGGAGGTGATAACGTGAATTTTTATCCACTGTGAGTTTATATCCACCGTGAGTATTTATTCCACCGTGAGTATTTATTCCACCGTGAGTATTTATCCACACCGACGCTGCCACCAATAATGTCAACCCAATCCTTCCGTTGACAATCCTTCTGATTAAATCCTTGTTCTCTTCGTACTTAACGCCTATTTAATGTTCACCTTTTGAACACTAATTCTACGTATAAGTATAACCTGAATTAATCAGCAACACAGTTTAATATCTTTTCAGTTTAATAAGAAACAAACAGACAGAACTCAATTCGATTACAACTCAACTAGTCAGCCACACTACTACAGCGAACACACTCGAATTCAAACTTCTCTAGTCAGCATAATTCTTCGCGCCTCTTGACACACCTGTCCTCTGTGCGCCTAAGCGAACTCTAATAATATACATATAGCGCGCCGCTGCCCAGATCGGCCGGCCGCGCGTGTCACTAAAACTAAACGTTATACATCTATCATATATACATATACACGTGAAACTAAAGTAAGCGCACTAAATATATACGCCAATATCTCGCACTGCAAGACTGTACACAAAACTCAGTTCACACATACATACATACATACATACATACATACATACATACATACATATATACATACATACTTGCATACATACAGACATACATACATACATGCATACATACAAACAAACAAACAAACATACATACATACATGCATACATGCATACATACGTACATACTGACATACATACATATATACATTACAAACATTACATCACATTACTTCGCACTAGAAGACATTACACTGCAATGCATTACAATCGATTAATAAATATTGCAGCGGATTTCATGGAACATGGATTACATGGATTATATATGGAATTAGGTTACTTTACAAAGCACTATGAGTCTGAGGAGTCTCTCTGAAAGAGCCGCTATATAAATTTTTGAGTACTATTACAATTACAATTACTGTCAGTGCAATATATCACACTAAATGCGTCGCGTGACATCCACGCCATCTTATAAAAAATCTTATTATTCTACTACATTCCGTTTTCATTCCGAGAACGCTTCCTATTAAACAGTGGCGCAATATAAATTACTTTAATAATAAATAAATTATAAACTACTTATATGGCATTACATAATCAAACCGTCTGTCGATATCGATCCAGTAGAACATTCATGAATCAAATACTCTCGTCTGCCGTGCTCCGGAAGTTGGATTGCCCTGCTCCGGAAGTTGGGATGTCCTTTAGCGATCGAGGCATTTATCTGCAGCTCTACTACTGTTCATAACCGTTGGGTCAAGCACTGACAAGCAGTCTATATATAACAGGGGGATGGTAATTCGTGTAAGTAATTGTATGTCCGTCGTATCCTTGCTCATAGATGTCGCCCCACTTCAAATTTTTACGCCGACATTAAATATTATGTTCTAAATCCCCTCAGGCAATGTTTAACTCTGCAAGTGCAATTGTTTGTCGATTTCCTTCATAAATATAATTAGCTGAATGCACTTGTTATGTAGACGAAACGTGATACCTTCCTGTCCGCCAGAGGGCCGCGCTCCAAAATAGTCACACGATGCTGAATAAGGAGTTTTCTGCGCAATGAATATTGGTCCTTGTAGTCTAGGCTTGGAATCTCAAAATGACATTGTTAGAAGCAAATCATGTAACAATTTGCTACTCGGTGTTTCTAGACTAATTCGACCCTGCTGAAAACGAAAATAGCGGGTAGCAAGCTGGATTTTTGGCGGTTGCATGAGAAAACAAGATGGCGGCCAAAATGGCGGCCCGTATCTTCATATGGCTATAAGTAAAGTTATGTGTGTGATGGAAACATGATTTTAGAGTCTAAATTAACATTTTCTGGGTCAAAGAATGCGATGGAACTAAAGACACATATGTAGCACTGCCAGAAAACAAGATGGCGGACAAAATGGCGGCCAATAGCTTCAAATGGCTATAAATAAGGCCATGTATGTGATGGAAACATGATTTTAGAGTCTAAATTAACATTTTCTGGGTCAAAGAATGCAATGAAACTAAAGACACATATGTAGCACTGCCAGGAAACAAGATGGCGGACAAAATGGCGGCCAATATCTTCAAATGGCTATAAGTAAGGCCATGTTAGTGATGGAAACATGATTTTAGAGTCCAAATTAACATTTTCGGCGTCAAGGAATGCGATGAAACTAAAGACACATATGTAGCACTGCCAAAAAATGAAAAGTAGCATGTCCAGTCAGCATTTAGCTAACAGAGGCATCACATTTAATTATTGATGGACATGCAATGGCACAAGAAATAGGGAAACTTCCGATAGCAAAGACATGTGATGACCTGGCATATACGGTGGTTACACATGTGAAGAAACTTTCGATTGGCTACAAAAGGGTCGATATTGTCTTCGATCATCGATACTGGGCACTATCAGTAAAAAGTGGAACTAGACAGAAATGGTGTAAGACATTACGACCAATCTGTCGCTGTATACAGTGCGGCATAGTTGCTGGAAAATTGGCAGAATTTTCTTGCCATGCCTGAAAACAAGGCTGATCTAGCTGCATTCCTATCCATTCAGCTCTCAAGAGTCACATATGGCGATCTAGATTTGGTTTTTGCTGGTGGTTTCGTGGAAGACCATAAGGCATTGTCTTCTGCCGGTTCTAATGTGTCTACCTTTGCAGCAACACATGAAGAAGCTGAAACCAGAATAATTATGCTTGCTTCGCACCTAAAAACCTTGGTCATTGGTTTTGTGCAAGAGATACCGACGTGATTCTGCTGTTGCTGCATCACTATCAACGCAGTAAATGTTATGAGGTGTGGGTGATGGCAGGAACATCAGCAAAGCGGAAGTTCATACCAATTCACACAATTATTGTCCATGCAATTTACAGTTACATCTGGGCAAAATTGCATCAGAAGGTTTTTAAACGGTTTCCTGCTCAAGAACCATTGCTGTATAACGTATCCAAAATCCCCCTAAATCAGACCACGGGAACACCCCAAAAATGAATTTCAAAATGGCGGATTGGGGTTTCCTAACAAATACCAATTATAATACCAAAATTTGCAGTTAGACCTGGGCAAAATTGCTTTAGAAGCTTTTTAAACGGTTTCCTGATCAGGAACCATTACTGAATAACATATCCAAAATCCCCAAAATCAGACCACGGGAACACCCCCAAAATGACCCAATCCAATATGGCTGCCATCAACCATATTGGAAAATTTCTTGTTTTGTTTTTTTAGAGTATATGCACGTGTCTGTTGTTGTTATTCTTGTTGTGGAGGACCTGTAGTATGTGAGAGAGAAAGAAACTGATATATACTTGCGGCTACTGTCCAGGATTCTATGCCAATTTACTTGTTGGGGAGATTGAGCCTAGACTAGATCTCACCAAATGGCGTCAGGAGCCTACTCTTGGCCCACATGTTGTGGTAGATTTCATGTCTAAGATGCGGCAGATGCCAGTAGCACAATTCCCTTACCTTGGTGTGGTCATCGACACCATCATAACCTCAGCTTCATCCCCTTGCCAAATGTGAAATTCGTCCCTCAGGTACTTGCCTCCTACATTGAGATGTCTCAGCTGTTGAAGCAATGTTGTTGCAGCAGCTGGAATAAGTGTTAACATTTTTGTAGATTCTAGACATTAAATCTACCATAATGTGTGTGGCAAGAGTAGACTCCTGACGCCATTGGGTGAGGTCCAGTCTAGGTTCAATCTCCCCAACAAGGGGTGACTTGTTGGTTTGAGCTGGAAGATCACCATCGAACAGTGGAGATGCTGAGAGCAAATTGTGTGTGAGCATCTCACTGAGGTCCATGCCGCGCTCCTTAGAAATGTCCTCTGTGCCTCTGTCATCTCCTTGGATGACAGATCGTTCTTCTCCCTCTCCATTGTTGATGGTGTCTTCTGAGGATGAAGTCATGCTAATTTTCTTGGTCTTCTCAACTAATCTCTCCTGCCTGTGTGAGCGACAGGCATGCTGGCCATTTTTAAGAAAGTTGAGCAGGCGGGTAGCCACCTTTCGGTCAACATCCACCTTTGTGAGCAAGTTGAGCAGTTGGACGGGCACATTCACTGTCACCGAGTATGTATTCTCCCGCTCTAGCACAAAGTCTAACAGCTTAGAAACGTTATGGTTGAATGCGAGACGGCGAGTGGTGCTCAATGCATACGTCTTAATGGTTACAGTTTCCTGCCCATTTTGCTATGTATTCTAGCTCTGTTTTTACTGTATATCCATTGGATGCGGGTATCATGAGGTAGCTGTCGTCTGCATATTTAAGTAATTTATTTCTATGGAAAACTGGTCTAAGTTTTTGACCAAGTAAACACTATTTCAGACTGGCCGCCATTTTGTCCGCCATTTTGTTTTATTGCCAATTGAACATATTTTCCGCCATTTTGTTTTCTGGCAGTGCTGTATATGTGACTTTAGTTCCATCGCATTCCTTGACCCCAAAAATGTTAATTTGGACTCTAAAATCATGTTTCCATCACATGCATGGCCTTACTTATAGCCATTTGAAGATATTTGTCCGCCATTTTGTCCGCCATTTTGTTTTCTGGCAGTGCTACATATGTGTCTTTAGTTTCATTGCATTCTTTGACCCAGAAAATGTTAATTTAGACTCTAAAATCATGTTTCCATCACATACATGGCCTTATTTATAGCCATTTGAAGCTATTGGCCGCCATTTTGTCCGCCATCTTGTTTTCTGGCAGTGCTACATATGTGTCTTTAGTTCCATCGCATTCTTTGACCCAGGAAATGTTAATTTAAACTCTAAAATCATGTTTCCATCACACACATAACTTTACTTATAGCCATATGAAGATACGGGCCGCCATTTTGGCCGCCATCTTGTTTTCTCATGCAACCGCCAAAAATCCAGCTTGCTACCCGCGATTTTCGTTTTCAGCAGGGTCTAATTAGTCTAGAAACACCGAGTAGCAAATTGTTACATGATTTGCTTCTAACAGTGATTTCTAGAGCCCTTTTTAAATTCCAAGCCTAGACTATTGCCGTTGGGTCCGTAATACATAAGAGGTCGTTGGTTGGGTCATTGCGGACAACAGTTCATACACGTGACATTAGCGCAGGGAAGTAGGGAGTTAATTACCTCCATGCAGCGGGCTGCATTTTAATATAATTTCCGAAACTAATTATTCAGGTGTTGAAACTGGAATCACGATTCGAGATGCTAAGGATGTTGAATTACAGAACTTTTTTTTATCTGTCCTCTTCAAATTTGTAAAATATTAGTTTGATATGTTCGGATTTTCATGAGCTTGTGACGGAGAAGGAGACGCCACTGACCAAATTAGAGAAAGGTTAACTTTGACTAGGTAAAATATATTAAATTTACTTAAACTGTATCGATATAAAAGAGATTAAATCACTTTAAATCTGAGATTTAGTATAACGGGAATTTACCATACCGTGTGAAATGGCTAGTACTTACTTAGGACTTAGTGCAATACAATACAATGTTTAGTATTAATTGAGTAGGTCTATAGCCTATGAGATGATACAAGGATTAGAAGGATTTAGGAGCTGCTCTTCAGAAGATGGCTAATTGGAAGTTAGGCTTACTGTTACCTAACGGTTAATACGAATTTCGGTTAAGACGAAATTTTTACTCTGGTTCCCGTCTTTCGTGTTATCCAATTTACACTGTAAATGATAGGTCACATGCGCTAAGTAATACCAGACAATATCAACTCGGTGGCATCCTCGCCACATTAGTGCTGAAACAAACTGTGAAAATTGTCACAGCGTGCAATCTCTTAACCCAATTGGCTTCTGTTTACTACCAACGGCGATACTGCAGAATAAAATTGAAGCCACAAAATGGCGGCCGTAGTTCAGGTCACCCTTACGAGACAAGAAGTCGGACGTCCATGCTGCCTCTAAGCAATCTGAATGCATTTGAATCTTAAACGCCTCAACATTCACTATTATTCATTGGCTTTAAACAATTGGATATCTCACTGATGTTCACCTGGAGACTGACTAGCTGCGTCTCAGATTCGCATTTCTAGTAGTAGTAGTAATAGTAGTAGTAGTAGTAGTAGTAGTAGTAGTAGTAGTAGTAGTAGTAGTAGTAGTAGTAGTAGTAGTAGTAGTAGTAGTAGTAGTAGTAGTAGTAGTAGTAGCAGCAGCAGCAGCTGCTGCTGCAGCAACAGTAGTAGTAGTACTGTAGTAGTAGCAGTAATAGTAGTAATAAAAACAACAATAAAAACAACAATGACGATGACGATGATGATGATGATGATGATGATGATGATGATGATGATGATGATGATGATGATGATGATGATGATGATGATGATGATGTTGATGATGATGCTGATGATGATGATGAACGGTAAAAGACACATAGTGTTGCCGACATTCATAAGACTAATTATGTATGTATGTATGGATGCATGCATGTATGTATGTATGTATGTATGTATGTATGTATGTATGTATGTATGTATGTATGTATGTATGTATGTATGTATGTATGTATGTATGTATGTATGTATGTATGTATGTATGTATGTATGTATGTATGTATGTATGTATGTATGTATGTATGTATGTATGTATGTATGTATGTATGTATGTATGTATGTATGTATGTATGTATGTATGTATGTATGTATGTATAATGTATGTATGTATGTTCAGTTCAAGTCACAATGAATTATTGTATTTAGCTCTCGTGTTGGGATCTCAAGGGGCGCTATATGAATAACCAGATGGTGACCTGACAGTTGTCTGGCAGTTGGACACAGTATACCAGTGCGCGGTCATCGCATCGTTCACCATTCAGCTCAAGTTAGGTTGACGATTGCGTCCAATTCTCAGTCTGGACGAAAATAGTTTCGAAGACACAAAAAACCTAATTAGTTGCGATCACGTGGGTCTAATTAACCAGATGGCAATCCGTTAAGATTAGAACTGACATTAACCCAAAATAGGCGCTATAAAAATCTCGCCTTGCCTTGCAACGGAATTGCATTCCGGTTTCTAACATCGACAACTATTAAAGCAAAGACAAGTGCAGAAAGGTCAACACTAGCGGCATAGTTATACAACAGGTCTATTAATTATGCAATTAATACAATTAATTGGCATTAATAGACCATTTAAAGTTTAAAGTAAGGCTGCATGAATATAAATTCTGAAAATATGTGAAAATCTCAATATCCAAACGTATTACTATGTATTGTCTCGTGGGACGATTGGTTTGAATAGTGCTCGTCTTACAAACCTTTAAAATGGTGTCAACCGTTGCTATAATTAAAAGGACGGACATAAATTTACCTGTGATTAACTGCTTCGATCAAGGTCAGGGAAATGTTACAAAGAAACGCGCATACAAATTAAGGACTCTCTCTGTTTTAGACACCTTTATTTGAGGTTGAATGGCTGTGTATGTAAACTATGCATATGAGACACTGTATACGATTGGTAACAACTTAGAGTGCTCGCCTTAGACAACTTCAAAACGGTGTCAACAGCTGCTATATAAGCATTGGACCCGGTAGCCATTCGGATTATAAGTCGTAGAAGAGCTGTAATATGCCAAACTAATTTCTGTCGACGTCAACAAAATAATAATTAATAATAATTATATTCTTTATTATTTCAAACCGACAGACGCAGTAAGATTACATTGAAACATGAAAGTACAATCAATATCTTAATTAAACACACGGTTTGGCAGCCATGCAAGGTGCCGCCCTACAGGGGGGTTACGGGAGTCGATCCGCGTACCTTATGCTCTCCTGGCCATGAGTGTTACCACTACTCTATCCCCCCATCCCCAGCCTTTGTTGCTATACATTGTATACAATGTCGAACCATGGATCCTTCGATCCATCCGTCCAGCCATTCGGATTTGTACGAGATTAGATAAAGCTTCAATTTTACAACAAAACACGCATAGAAAATAAGATTTTAGACACCTTTATTTGAGGTGTTGAATGGATGGGTATATAAACTATGGGACGCTGTATACGATTGGCTAAAGTGCTCGCCTTAGACAACTTGCGCTTTAGTACGAAGTCAAGGTTTTGGAAAGGTTACATTCTAAAAAAACACGATGCACCCACATCCACACACAGACGTATACACCCTGTGTGATCCACACGGACACATACACTCGCAAGCACACATACGCAAATCCACGCAGACGTTTTGAAAAGCGCTATAAAAATTAAGATGACTTGAAATAACTGACGCAGAAGCTTTAAAAAAGACACAGGTCCTCACAGGAAGCATTTTAGCGAAATAAAATACTCTTCGAAGAGGGCGTGCTACACCTGAATTTTAAGAACATTATTTTATGGAAATCTTGAAGGACAACTATATCGCATTTCGTGTAGAAGGTCTTTTTCTGCTTTTTCGTCTTTCTGAGAAAGAAAGATTAAAAGATTAAGTTGCGAAAAAGAACAGTTGATAAAACTCATGTAAACCCAAGCGTATTATTGCCCTCCCATGCACGTTGGACTATTCATAGGGTTATAATACCCACCCACGTTGACCTCTGTCATTAATATTACTTTAAACTAAGCTTACAACACCGTTTCAGTAAAGGTATTAAGCCAGCCACGCTGACCCTGCATTGATGGTACTATAAGTCACCCATATTGGCCTTTCATTAAGGGCAGTGTTTAATCTAGACGTCTTTTGGGGGGAAATTTCCCCCCCAGGATTGAAGTTTCCCCCCCAGAACTCAGCAATATTGTAAGGCAGATACCTTTTTGGGGGGAAATTCCCCCCCGAGAAACCTTGTTTCTCCCCCCCCCAGAACAGGGGGACTAGATTACACACTGCATTAAGGGTACTAAGGCAACCCACGTTGGCTTCTCATTAAGGGCTGATAGGTGACAACCGTTGACGTGGCAGAAAGGCTACTATTAGCCATCCACGCTTGCCTATCATTAATTTAAGACTGTCCATGTAGGCCTAAATCAATAAATGCATACTAGGCCTTGCGTGTAGGCCTATCATTACGCGTTCTAGCCTTCTAGGCAACCTCTGTAGGCCTGTACATTGTTGACTACCTTTGCAAATCCCCTTTTTCTTGCGTGGAAAATGATGCACGGTTTCTCTCTATGTTTGAACGTCTTCAAAAGACGATTCCATTATTATCATCCTTATCATCATCATTGTATCATCATCATCATCATCATCATCATCATCATCATCATCATCGTCGTCGTCGTCGTCGTCGTCGTCGTCGTCGTCGTCGTCGTCGTCGTCATCATCATCATCATCATCATCATCATCATCATCACCACCACTACCACCATCATCATCATTATCGTCGTCATAATCGTCATATTTATCATCATTGTATCATCATCATCATCATCGTCGTCGTCGTCATCATCATTATCGTCGTTGTCGTCGTCGGTGGCGTCATAATCGTCATATTCATCGTCATTGTATCATCAGCAGCATCGTCATGATCACCATCATCATCATTTTCGTCGTCGTCGTCATAATCGTCATCATCACCCGCATAAACCCGACCAATGTTCTTGTCTATTTCGTGCACCGAAGTCTGAGACCACCCACGCTGCTCCATATGCGTCGTCGGTGGTCCATCACTTGATCTAAAAAAATACGGCAGAACCATATATATATATGAGACCACCCACGCATTAGTCGCATTAGTGAGCTATTGTCTGTAGTTTCGCATTTCTATGTTATTCTCTGTAATCACAGTCACAGATTATCATCATAATAGTGCCTACACAATATATAGGCCAACAGGCCTATGCAAGCAGCTATGAACACCGTACTGACGAACAAAGTGCTTATGCTGTGCAAGCAAGATTGTTTAGATATGTTTATTTATAGATACCATAGTTCGGTAGGTTTACCCTATAATTTACCTATTTGTTTTAATTCATATATAAAATAAATATATATCTTCAGAGAGATAGAATTTGACTGAAAGAGTGTTCACACTTTATCAGGATTATTATCATTATTATAATTATATTAGGCCCAATTAAGATTATTATAAATTAATATTATTATTATCATTATTATCACTATCATCACTATTATCACAAGTATCACTATTTTAACGATTATAATTATTGCTGTTATTCCTATTACTATGATTATTATTATTATTATTATTATTATTATTATTATTATTATTATTATTATTATTATTATTATTATTATTATTATTATTATTATTATTGCTGTTTTTTTGAGGGTTGTTCCCAAGGACTTAGACGTCTACCTTAACGGTTATTTGGTTTCCCATCTCATCCTCCATGAGTGATTTCTAGTATTTAACGACATCTTACAAGTAAGCAAGTTAGTAAGTAAGTAGCCTTTATTTGCATCAGACAAGCGCACATACACGTCGACCGTTTGCCACGACGTTACTTATAGCTGTATGTTAGCTTCAGTAGCCTGAGAAAATCTCTGAATGCACTAAGTAGATCTCTTGAAGACAGTGGCGGCGCGTGGGGGGTACAAGGGGGTGCGGTCGCACCGGGCGGCCACTTGAGGGGGCGGGCGGCACTTTCACTACCTGGAAAATTTTTTCTGTACTTCTTGTGGTCACCGTAGAGTTTCATTTGGAGTTATTACGTAATTCGCTGCTAGAAATTTCAATGAAACTTTGATACATAATTCAGTGAACTGTAAATCTTCACTGTTCATTTGAGCTTCAACGTATTTCTTAGTTTTAAGTTGATTTAGATCATCAATTTTTAGGCCTAGTTTCTAGCAGCGGCGTCGCTAGGATATTTTGAGCCCGAAAAGGAACTGGTTTGTAAGTAATGATCGAGGATATAACAGTTATAACTGGATATATTTGGGCGCCAAAATTAAATCTTATAACTTTATTTGGGGTACATTAGCTAAAACTGCATCAAAATTAAGAGTAAAAGTACTTCTCTTGACCCTCATTTTGGCTCCCTACCCTTGGCGCCCGGGGACACATGTACCCATCTGCACCCCTTAACTGCGCCTCTGGTTTCTAGAAATAAGGACTGCGATTTATTATATTGATAACGTGGTCTTACTTTTGATGCACACATCTCCTTGCCTAACCCCATCTTCAACCTCCTGCACTCCTGTTTCATGCACATTCGTGACCTCCGACGCATCCGGCCCATGCTCGACCTTAAAACTGCCTGAACCGTTGCTACCTCCATTGTTCATTCGTTTGATTACTGCAGTTCCCTCTTCCTCAACATTGAATACACCCAAATCAAGCGTTTATCCAAATCTCACTCTCCAGAGCTGTCACTAGAACGCCAAACATCGTCATATCACTCCATTGGTTAAAAATCCCAGAGCGAATTCACTTCAGTTCTATCACTAACCTACAACTCCCTGCAATACTCCCATCCCAAGTACCTCCGCAATCGCTTCACCATCCATGCATGCAACTCGCTCGACCCGATTATCCTTCTATCTCAGTCTTTCTCGACCGCCAGTCACTATACTCATCTCAAGTTCTCCAACCGAGCCATATTCAACACAGCACCACGCCTATGAATTAATTTTCCTCCTGAATTTTACAGCTTCTCAGTTCCTCCATCATCATTACAATCGGTCCTTCATCCTCCTCCTCATGTTCCTCTTTCACCATCTGGCTTTCCCCTCAAAACTGAAGTCTCACCTTTTCAAGTACTCTTACCCTGACTCGTTATTCTCGCCCTAAACGACACCCGCCTTGACAGCTGCTCTGCCTCTTCTCTTGATCTGACCCTCTGGAAACTGGACTCGGACCTCTTTTGAACTACTTTCTGGAGACCCACTCTGATTTGAATTGGCCTTCTGGAAACTGAACTCGGACTTCCTTTTGACTACTCTCTGGAAAACCTCACTGATTTGATTTGTTAATGCTAAAAGTACTTGAAGTACGCAGTACACAGTGACACTAGTAGCGAATCTGCATCATCTGCTACTATGCTCTATTATAATACTATAATATATTATATTATATAATATAATATATTATAGTATTACTCTATAATACTATATTATTTTATTTTATATTATAATATATTATAATATTATAATATAATAAATAGTCGGCTACTAATGGCTAAGGCTACTACCAACTACTATCATACAGACAAAATTTCACTATGGACTACTGGACAGACCTGCCGCCTTACGAGGGGGCAGCACACTGCTGCTTCGCACCACCTTTGAAAAATCCACGCGCCGCCACTGCCCTATATAAATCTACGAATGAATGAATTAACCCATCCATTTAATTCTGATGGGTTCAGGAGAATCCAGAGTTTTAACGGCATCTTATGGCATCAAAGGCCGTTGACGTTGGCACAAATTATTTTGGCATAATAAAGCCTTTTTCTCATGAAACGCAGTGATAGGAAACCGACGAATAATTCATTATAACGTTATGCACGAGTCTTATTGTAACGTTCATTACAACATTTTTTAAGGTGTCTAAGCAGAATTTTTATTTAATATTAAAGTATCAATGCATTATATTATTATTATTATTATTATTATTATTATTATTATTATTATTATTATTATTATTATTATTATTATTATTGCTATTTATTATTATAATTTTTTTTACCCGAGGTATATATGATCTCTCAGGTGCAAGATACTAATTAATGATGTTGACTCTGGAGTGGCCGTCCTGGTCAACATCCGGGAGAACAAAAGTGCTGTGGAAAGCGATTATTATTATTATTATTATTATTATTATTATTATTATTATTATTATTATTATTATTATTATTATTATTATTATTATTATTATTATTATTATTATTATTATCACCATTATTACTCACATTTATTACTCTATATTGTTTGGAAAGGTTTATTAATGTTGAGATGGTCGCTCTTCGGCTCCGGGCAACATCGACATAGTGCCCCGGAAGGCGACCTCATTATTATTATTATTATTAGGCCTATTATTATTATTATTATTATTATTATTATTATTATTATTATTATTATTATTATTATTATTATTATTATTATTATTATTATTAGGCCTATTATCATCATCATCATTATCATTATCATTATCATAATCATTAAAACAGATTGTAATTGATATTGTAATCTGACATTTATAAAGCGCCACTTCAAGATAAAACTCATCAGTGGTGATCCAGACTTAAACCAGTGAAATCAATGCAGTGGATCAGTGCGTGAAAGACTTGGACCGACACAAATATAACGTTGCCACAATCAACCCAGTTATATCCGAATGCATTCAACCGGGTTCTGACAGTTGGAGTTGTAATGTAAATCATCATTTTTGCACAGAAGTAGTGTAGACTGTATAGCCAAAATACTTGTAAAACTGTAAGAATTCATCTAATCCCAGTCGCGATCTATACGCAAACCGTGTACGCGTACAATCGTACATGTACAGTATATATGTACAGCCATGTACGACGTTGTACGTGTACAATCGTACATATACAGTAGGCTATATATGTACAGCCGTGTACGTGTACAATCCTACATGTACAGTATATATGTACTGCCGTGTACGTGTACAATCGTACATGTACAGTATATATGTACAGCCGTGTACGTGCACAATCGTACATGTACAGTATATATGTACAGCCGTGTACGTGTACAATCGTACATGTACAGCGGTGTACGTACACGTACAGATTGTGGTTAAGTAATTTTTCTCCTAAGGTCTCTCAAAGCATAAGAACCCGATCGCTGCAAGACACATGAAAATGGCAACCGCTAATTGAAAATGCGCCCACGATTGGCTGCATATCATTTCATCCACAGCTTCATCTCTGCTGCAGCAGCCGACGCCGCATCAGGTAATGCGATCGGCCAGCATCAGATAGGAGGAGAAGAGCGACGCTGTCTTCATCATCGAAATGGTTTAAGGCTATGTCTGCCTATCTTATTGTCGACGAGACTGAGCCGTCAGCAGCAGCAGCAGCAGCTCAACAAGCAGCGGAGATGATGGAGAAAAGAAGATGCTGTCTTATCGAGTCCACATGGCATCAGTCCTCTCTTTATCTGTCAGGTCTCTCTCTTTTCGCAGGCGGAAGCCGTTGAAAAACTCGGACGGATCTTGAAAGCCAGTCGACAGTTATTATAATAGCCACAGAGAAGGGATTTACATGCGACCTTTGCGGGCGGAGGGGTTTGAAAGGTCCCTGTGTAATCTCTCTCTCGGATCCGTATAATCTCCTGTTCCATTACATATGTGCTTGCTGTACGTATACCCAGAAACAGACCTAAGTACTATAAAAATTCTGTAACATGCTCGAATGAGTCTGTTGGGTACACTGTGCTAAGATTATAAGATAGACAATACACAGAGGAAGAAGAAGAGAAGAGGATCAGTCCCTCAAGCTAACCCTGAGGCAGCCATAGGTATGGAGTGTTAACGACTTCATTTTTCTCAGCCTCGGCATATGAGGGCGGTTGGCAAATCTTCTCGCTCACCATCTCATCTTCTTACCGACAGTTTACTCGTTATAGCTGAGTTGTCTAGGGGGCGCAGGTGGAGCATAAATAATAATAATAATAATAATAATAATAATAATAATAATAATAATAATAATAATAATAATAATAATAATAATAATAATAATAACAATAACAATAACAATAACAATAATTATACTAATAATAAATAAGAAAAAGAAAAATAATATTAATAAAAATAATAAAAGAATAATGGTAATAATAACGACTATGAATAGTAACAATGAAGATGATGATGATGACCACGATTATAATGATACTCGGGGGTGCGGGTACCCTCATACCCCCGAAAATTACGCCTATGGCGAGGCCAAATTGATTGTAGTCAGTGTTAATACATGTACAAGACTACAAGTGTGTCTGTAGGAAGCATTTCTACAACTAAGAAACATCCATATAGACGCTCCAACGTATCTTGCATATTGTCGTTTCCATTGTACTTTCCATTGTACTTTCCATTGTCTTTCCATCGACTTTAGATCGTTAAGACTAAAAGCTATAGGTGTACCTGGTAACAGACAGCCTTTCACGTCCATTATCTAAAAAGCACGCCACACACGCCCACCGTACACCATGTTATTCATACTATTAATTGATATATTTAAACCTGTGTCTGAGACACGGGCGCATGTTTATGTATCCAGCGTAATTCCCTGAGGGGCTCTGCGGCGACACATGCAGCTGAGCGCCGACAACAAAAAGGACGACGAAGCCTTGCAACCAACACGCTTTCAGCTGATTACGGATGAATGACCGGGTGTTATATAGTTCAACGGTCGACTGATTTTACAATACGACAAGGACACGCACGGTGTTTTAAGAGGCACGTGTCCATGCATTTATATAGCGCCTGGAGGGGAACCTTTCGAATGCGACTCCATGCATTGTCTTTCTGACAAAGCCATGTATGCATGTACATGTACATATACACAAATACATACATATATATACACAAATATATATATATATATATATATATATATATATATATTTACACCAATACATATACACTACTTTGTATATACCTATTTATAGATATACACAAATATAGATATATATACACACAATCACACATATATGTATACATATATAGTATACAAGGTCCAAGCATCATTCGATGGCGCTGATCAGTTGCGAGTGAAGGACTTGCTCGAAGTCCCTATCACAGTAACGACGGCTTCAGGGAAGAGGGCTCGAAGCCTCGAACTCCGCGTTACAAGGCGAGTGCTCTAAACCAATCGGCTACCGTGTCCTATTTTCCACTTACTGCATTTTCAATTTCTTGCTAAATATTTATAATCACTGAGCTAACTATTCGTTTCAAACGACCGCTCATCTTCTAACAGTATTAAAAATTATTGACAGCTTCCATTGAATAAGCTGATCTCCCTCTTCGGATGACGCTGAGAAACTTCAGAAATTTACATTAGGGCCTACATGATTTACATTTCATGATTTGCATTACATGCCATACATTACATGTTTTACATTACATGGTTTACATTACTTGGTTTACAACTTTACATTACATGATTTACACTGCATGGTTTACATTACATGATTTACATTACATGGTTAACATTACATGATATCCGTTACATGGTTTACACTACATGGTATGCATTACATAGTTTACATCACATGGTTTACATTATATTGCTACATTACATGATTTACATAACATGATTTACATTACATTGTTTACATTAATTGTTTAATTATATGATTTACATTACACGATATCCGTTTCATGGTTTACATTACATGGCTTACATTACATGGCTTACATTACATGATTTACATTACATTGCTACATTACATGTCTTACATTACATGATTTACATTACATGGTTTACATTACATGGTTTACATTACATTAAATCACATTGCACTCGACCGGATATGACAGACGTTCAAACGAAATATTGCCTGACACAACGACCCAATAAGGCATCGGAAGCCCTGGGGTCATCGGCGCAATGCAACTCACCGCAGAACGATACATCATCTCACCGGAGCGTGTACTCACAAAGGCCACGGGGTACCCGAGACCGCGTTCCCAACCCCAGCGTGCCTCTGCCAACCGCATCATATCGGGTCGCGGTCGGTTTATGGATATTTATTGTCTGCCGTCATAGCACCGACCAATTCTGCTCTCTCATTGTCTTGGAGTCGAGGAAGATGCACGTCTTTCGGCGGCATTAGAAGACCGTTAAACTCCGGTGTATACGCATAAAAGTCAACGCTGGCGGATGTGGCTATGATAATGCCAGATTAACGGCAGCTGGTGGGGGTTCGTCGACCCCGCGTTCGTTAGCCCTCTGGCGGTGACGCCGTTTGTGGCCCTCTAGTGTGCTCAGCTGACGATATCATTGGCCCAATTGGCAGCAGGTTATGGCTTCATTCTTCTGCGGGATCATCCCTTAAACCAAAGATTGGTTACTTACAAATGATCGGCCATTGAAGGGTTATATGCTGCCGAGCCGTCGTTTGAGTTTTACATCGATGTCAACCGGTATCAAAGCCTCACGATGCTCATCAACATACTCATGCATATGCCCGAACGAGAAACGTCATGAATATGTAGTCATATATTTACTTATAGACCATTTACATTATTCTCAGCTATTATACATACACTCTTCCCCTCTGTATCTCCTGAGGCGGTGTCGCTAGCTCTACACCAAGTCACACGACAGTCAGACAGACAAAAGTACAACCTAGACCTATATTGTTTGATCTGAGGAAACCCTCAAGATTCAATAAAATTACCGAGCATTATCATCGCTGTTATTATTATTGTCGCGATTATTTTTTATTATTTTTATTATTATTATCATCATCATCATCATCATCATCATCATCATCATCATCATCATCATCATCATCATCATCATCATCATCATCATCATCATCATCATCATCATCATCATCATCATCTTCATCTTCATCATCATCATTTATTAAGCCTATAATTATTATTATGCCTGTAATACAAACGATTAAGTAAGTAAGTAAGTAAGTAAGTATATCCTTTATTAATCCAACTGCTAATCGCATTTTGGTTTACACATGTATATCACGTCCAGATTAAAGTACTAAGGCCTATATTCCGGTGAAAATCATCCTAATTATGAAAGATTTACGAGCTAGACTGTCAGCAGTCGGGAGAACCCGATTATGAACACGGGGTCGCAAAGTATAACCCGTATGCTTAACAGGAGGTAATAGCACATGAAGCACATGTGTAGGACATGTAAGGACGGTCGTGAAAAGTTTAGAATCAGCAGTACGGATCAATTGTTCGAATCTAGGGTAGTCTACAGGAAGATAACCAGCTTTAATCAGTCTCCTAAAAATTGCCTGTCTATCCCCCCTAAGTCATTGGAGCAACTCCCCCTTTCTCCCCTCTTCTTCCCCTTCCCCTTCCTCCCCCCCCTTAAATGGTGGCACACACACTGACAGATCTGTCCCCCCTATTTCTTGGATGGAGCATTGGCTCCAAGGTTTCTGTGGTGTAGGCGCCCCTGCAAACGATGCCATTAAAATTATTTAACAGTCGTGAAGCTGAAACAATGCGAAATTTGGTTCCCCAACTTTCTAGACCAAAGTTACGCCCATAGATATCATAACCCACATTCCCAGATGCTATGTAAATGTAAATGTTCGAAATATCTCAGCGCCACACATAAGCCGCGTCAGGGAGGTAAACTTATTCACCGGCGCTCTATCAAATCAAGTCCGCAACAGCCAAGCTGCATGCCTTGTTCTTTCAGGTATCGTTGTCTGACTGAAAAAGGTTGGGCAACACTTCCATAAAATGTCGTTAAAATGTGGATATCAAATGCACAGCGTTCAACTTATATTAGACACCTTTTAAACGTGTTTGCCTTATGCTATTTATACCTCACTCGCTTTCAATTGATAGTCTCTTTTCCGTCAATAGTGCAAGGTCAATGTCAACGGCCTTGGCTGCCATAAGATGTCGTTATAAACACTGGATATTAACTGAAAAGCGTTCAACTATTAGACAAAAGAACTGGATTGGACACATATTAAGAGGAGACTCCCTCTTGAGAGAAATCATCGAGGGGACATTGAGGGGAAGGAAAAGGAGAGGAAGACCGCGACAGATGATGCTGGGATGGATGATGACCGAAGGATACAGCGGACTGAAGAGAAAAGCACAGCGAAGAGAGGAATGGCGTCATTGGAAGTGGAAACCTGCCGAAGGGCAGAGAACTTAAAGAAGAAGAGAAGATATTAGACACCTTTAAAACGTGTTTCATTTATGGTATTTTAATAATTGTACCTCGCTTACGTTCAATCGTACGATTTCATATATCATATTGGTGCTAATGGCCTTGGGTAAGGTTGATGTCAACGGCCGTGACTGCTACAAGATGTCGTTATAAACACTAAATATTAATTGCATGCGCTCAACTATATACGACACCTTTTTAACGCGTTTAGGCTTTGCTATTTATATCTCACTCGCGTCCAATCGTGAGATCATACTAAATTGCAGCGCTACCACTCCTTGGGTTTTTTCCACAAGATCTTGGGTTTTTCTATCCGAACTTGGGAAATGGGGTTTTTGTTGGAGAACTTGGGTTTTTTACTTGGGTTTTTTCTTGTTTTATTGAAACCCTATTTTTCATCAATTAAATCAATTTTTGCAATGATCTGGATGATCGAAGTCAATAAATAATGGCGCAATATGCGTGCAAGCATGTACTATACGAGTCTATTGAGCTGTATTTACTGTATTTAGAATATAATTCTAAAGACTGAATGTGCTTTATACTAGTCTATTGCTATATTTAGAATATAACTCTAAAGACTAAAGAAGACTACAGACTCAGACTGCACTTTTTCCGAAGTTTTCCTGAATAAAAATGTGGCCCTTTTTTAAAACTTAAGAAATAATATTTTGAGTTGCATAGTCATTAAGGTCCGCAAAGGTTCACCAGTCACTCTGTTGCAGAGTAAAGCAGGGAGGCGACCTGACCGACGTCTCTCATGAGCGTAGACTCGGATCCGACCTGGGGTGGTGAACCAAAGTCCTCCGTGCCCACCTTCACGTGGTGCGGACTGTTGGTACCCTTCCAAAGGAAGGGGAACTGTTGGTACCCTTCCAAAGGAAGGGGAACGAACGGGCACGGCAGGCAATACCAGGGGAAGGCAATGGCAAACCACCTCTGTTAACATGCCAAGAAAATCGTCATGAGACACACCAAACCACGCCGATGGTCGCTGATGGTGAGACTCCAAGGCCGGAGCGCTGATGGGGGGACTCCCAGGCCGGAGCGCGACTCAAGGGCTACTGGGGAAGTAGCAAGACGGCAAAGGAGACTGTGTGTCATGACGATCGCTAGGGCTCCTAGAGCCGACAGCACAAGACAAGACAATAGTCATTAATCTTTATTCTTACAAGTTAAAAATATAAAAAAAGTGTGCGATGAAAATAAAACATGTATAGAAACATTTTAAATTTGCTTCGATTATTGGGGATGGGGGCGTAGAGTAATGGATAACACACTGGCGTGAAGAGCAATAGGTACCAAGATCGAATCCCGTAGACCCGTAAGGTATGTTCCACTCGCTTGGTGGCGGCGGTGATTAAATGAATAGTAGACCGTGATTGGCGCCGTGTTGGATGTCGCATAAACAGTTATATTCGACTCCTGTAAAACTGTTATCATGTGCTTCTACTGTATACATGTATGTAAGGTGCCCTGTGTGGCTGCCGTTTCTACTATATGCATGTTGACTGTACAGCGCATTGCAGTTAGCAGGCTCTTAAGTAAAGAAAAGATTATTATTATTATTTTATTATCATTATTAACTAGGCTAATAATTTTTAGCAATTAACAATTGCCCATAAAATTGTAAAAATGAATGATTGAAATAAAAGACAGAACGACATTTTCATAACAGAAATGGTATAACTGCATTATATTATACTTATTAATATATATATCATCTTATAGTTCGTTTATTAATTTCCAAAAATCGGTAGAAAATCTACCTTGGGTTTTCTTGGGTTTTTTAACTGTCCAATCTTGGGTTTTTCATTTTTCTAAAGTGGTAACACTGCTAAATTGGAGTCTCTATAGCTGTAGGTTGATGTCAACGGCTGCGACTGATACAAAGATGTCGTTATAAACACTGAATATTAATTGAAATATTAGACAACTTTTAAGCGCGTTTTCGTTCTTCTATTTATAATTCACTTGCTCTCAATTGTAAGATCGACGAAAAAACCGTCTGTTTAGCCTGAGGTTGATGTCAACGGCCGCGGCTGCCACAAGATGTCGTTGTAAACACTGAATATATTAATTGCAGAGCGTTCAACTATATTCGACAACTTTTAAATGCGTTTCCGTTATGCTAACAGACGTCATGTAGCGGTATTTTGGGAGTTTTGGTGACTGCGCGGGCGAGGGCATTCTGGCCAATTTGTAGACGTTTTATTTGAGAAGAGTCAATGTTGTAGACAGAACGATTGAGGTGGTCAGAGGCGTCTATCCCCCCTAAGTCATTGGAGCAACGTCCCTTCCCCCTCTTCTTCCCCCTCCCGTTCCTCCCCCCTAAAATGGTGGCACACACATTGACAGATCTCCCCCCCCTATTTCTTGGATGGAGCATTTGCTCCAAGGTTTCTATGGTGTAGACGCCCCTGGAGGTGGTTATTATGCAGGCGGTCTTGTAATCAAGTATTGGGCGCAGTCGACGAAGGTCACGGATTTGCATTTAGCAGGTGCGAGATAGCTGGGTCGGCAAAGGTAAGGCTTTTTCTCAAAGACGATTCCAAGATTGCGGACAGGAGAAGAGTAAGGTACGGAAGTTGGCGAAAGTCTGTTAGCGAAAGGTCGGAAATATAGGTTAGTTTACTGAATTGGTCGCGGAGGCCAATGATAAGGAAGTCTGTTTTGAATGGTTTAGGCATATGAGGTTGGCTGTCATACAGGCTGATATCTGGGTGATAGTGTAATGTAGATGATCTAGTGCAGTGTTTAATCTACCCACCTTTTTTGGGGGGGGGTGGGGAACCCCGGGATTTGTGTTTCCCCCCGCAGAGCGGCAGAGGCCAGCAATATTTTAATGTAGACATCTCTTTTGGTGGGGAAATCCCCCCCCCCAGGATACACGTTGCGCTCCCTCCAGAGACGAGTAAAGGAGTAATATAAGAATAAAATAACAGAATAAGAGATATGAATTCCTAATAAAGGTCGTCAAAGTTTTAAGTTTCCCAAAAAGTCAGATGAATTACTAAAAAAGGTAATCAACTTGACGGATGAAATTCACCAAGAAGGTCGCCCTTGTTGCCCCTCCCACACCCCCTCCCCCCGACAAACCTTGTTTCCCCCCTCAAAAGAGGGAGACTAGATTAAACAATGGATCATTTAGTGTATCTAGAAGGGAGTGAGGGGAGAAAAATATGAACGGTTGTTTATCGTAAGCATAGAGGTGATGATCGACAGAGAATGAGGAAATGATTTTCCTGAGTGGGATGTGTAAAGAATGAACAGCAGCGGACCGAGAGCAGAATCTTGAGGAACAACGCAGGTGAGGGTGTGCGGCTTAGAGGAGTGACCAGCGGCATTAACGGTGAAAGAATGTGAGGAAAGGTACGCTTTGATCCACGATAGGGCAGTACCAGAGATTCCACATACAGAGGAAAGGCGTATAGTAAGGATAGCATGGTCTGTTGACGTGAGAACTGTTTCAGCGGAGTGATGTTTGGTGTGGGCAGATTGTTTTAGGTAAGATAGCCGTTGAGACGAGAGAGAGGACAAACCGTTCGGAGTGCTTCGATAGGAAAGAGAGATTTTTAAAATTGAACTGTAGTTGGAGAGGAGCGCCTTGTCTAGGGATGTTTTTAGAAGTGGTTAAACGACTGAGTTTTTGAAAAGCATAGGAAACGTACTGGTTGATAGTGACTAGCTTGATGATCTTGGTTATAGTATAGGAACGAGAAGGTTTGCACAGTCTTTGAGTAAGGATGTTGGGATCGGGTCAAGATCTCATTGTTTGTTTTGAGAGGCTTGAATGAGAGTAGTGATTTCTGCTTCAGTAGCAGGCTCAAACAGGTTAAAGGATGAAGTAGCTGGCAAAGTTTTGTCGTTGTGGTCGCTTGAGGGGGGATCGGTTTTCATAGAGGTTGATTTTGATAAGAGAGTCTGTAATGAGAGACGGAGGGAGGAAACTGTCAGCGAAGAATGATGTAAAGGAATCAGCAATGGACGCATGTGCGGTGGGAGTTTGGGAGGGGTGAGAGGAGCCACGGTGAAGACGAGGGAGGGAACTTTGTCATTGAAGACAATGAAGACAGTCGACAAGTGCGAGGGGATGAGAGGAGCCACGGTGAAGAAGAAGATTGTTTCAAAGACTTATAGGATTAGATGAATTAGATTGAACAGGAGACATATACATGAGCTAAATGAATTTCTAGCGGAAATGAAAATGGTTAGGCAGGGCAATAGATGAATCTCCACGCGACACCGTGGCTCATAAAAATTATGCCTCTCGCATTTATATATCTACGAAAAATTTGGAGAAACGGAAAAACAATTTCGTGTCGAATTTTTCATCCCTTTTAGTTGGTATGTAAACAGGAAAACAGCCGCAAGCTATATGCCTGCGTCAGAAAATTTCCGGTTAACGCCATCACTTCACATCCGGCTTCAAATAATTCTTTTTTCCGGTCGATATAATCACACTTCCGGTTTGTTTTCCTCTTTCTATCCTATCACATACCATATTATAGTCATTATACGCTCCATAGTATATAATATACTTAATATATATAATATTATATGTATGCTTTGAACATATATGACTAGTTGATAATTGTTGTTTTCTGGTTAAAGGTCTTTGACCTCAGTTTGTAAAACTGTTATTTTTATAAGTTGATGCTTGTTCTCGGCTTTATATATCCAGATATTACATCTGCTGCATCGTTCTTTCTTTCACGTATTCCCGTATAGTACTATATATATTTATCAAATGCTTATTGGCTATTACCGTCATCCTGGCTTTTTATCGGCCATTACCGTCATCCTGAAATCCTTATTGAATACTACCGTCATCCTACCATTCTAATTGGGTATTATCGTCATTCTGATCTATGCATTGGTCAATACCGTCATCCTGGCCTCCTTGTTGGCCTTTACCGTCATCCAGGGCTCTTCGTTTATTCTTACCGTTATCGTGCCCTTCTTATTGACCAATTGCGTCATCCGGGCTTTTTTATTGACCATTATCGTCATTCTGAAATCGTTATTGACTATTTACTGTCAACCTGCCTTTCTTATTGGGTATTATCGTCATCCTGGCCTCTTTGTTGGCTATTACCGTCATCCTGACCTCTTTGTTGGCTATTACCGTCATCCTGGCATCCTCATGGGCTATTACCGTCATCCTGGTCAAAGATGCAGAGAAAGACAATTTGCCATCGGCTGCTACGATGATTGTAATCTGCTTAAGGGCTTTTGTCTTTCTCAGTATATGTGCGCGTTTGTCTGTCTGTCTGTCTGGTTATATCTATATGTATGTTTGTATTTGTGTACTCATATTTTATATGCACTGTCTGTCTGCCTGTCTATCTGTCCGTCTGTCTGTCTGTCTGCCTGTCTGTCTGTCCGTCTGTCTGTCTGCCTGTCTGTCTGTCTGTCTGTCTGTCTGTCTGTCTGTCTGCATCTGTATTCTTCGTGTCTCAGTGCTCACGCGTGCATTTGCATATGTGAATAAGTCTGTTTTTGTCTGTCTTTCTTTGTTTGTTCGTCTGTCTGTCTGTCTTTGCCCGTCCGTCTGTGGATCTCTCCGTCTCTGCTGTGTCTGCATCTGCTGTAATTGTTTCTTAACTTGTGTATGGGCATAAGAGCGTGTGAGTGCATTGGTGTGTGTCTTTTGAGTGAATGTATATATGTATTATGTATGTGTGAATGTATGGGTGTTTGAATGTATGTATGTGTGGAATGATGTATGCATAATGGTGTAGGTTTGAATATATATATATATATATATATATATCCATCCGTATCTGTGTTTGCATATATATCCGTATATTTGTTTGCATTAAATATAATGAATAAATAATGAATATAACATGTATTGATTTTTGTGCGTATGTATGTATATGTGTATATATATATATATATATATATATATATATATATATATATATATATATATATATATATATATGCGGGCATTTGTGCACAACCTACCCACGCTTTTCAAGGGAACGTGCCTAAGCATCTTCGAACATATACATACAACTTCCGGTAAAGTGCTTCGAACCGATTAGCAACCGATAACCTGAGGCATCGGTAGATGTCGCATACATCTCGCTATAATCGAGGAAACGAATACATGTATGAAGCAGGTATACATACACTGAGTCTGTTGCCATTCGTGCTGAAGTCTTCTGTTTAAAGGCTGCATGCCGAGTGCTCAGTGGTTTTGGCCCAAGTCACCTGTCAAGTGCCAACCTGAGAATATTATATATCAGATAAACAAACGGCATTGAATTGTATTGTATTGTATTTACGAATTTATAAAGTGCCCATCGCAGTACAACCTAATCAGATGCGGTCCCAGTGTGAGGATCCCAGTGAGAAAAGGAAAGTCTTAAGACAGCGAGAAGTATAGCAGCAATGCCCCCAGTTAGGATCTGAGAACGATTCATGGAAGGAAGATCATTCCAGAGGGACGGGCCAACAGATGTGTAGGCACGGTGTTGGGCCATAGAGCCTAGAGGTCCGGGTCCGAGGACCAAGAGGTCATGTCGGTCTAAAGAACGGAGAGGCCAGAGGCAGCCGAAAGAGGTCGACAGATAAGATCACTGACATAACGAGGTGCTTGACCTTGGAACGCTCGAGAGGTCAAGCAACTGGGTTTTAAACTGAATACGCGCGGTGAACGGAAGTCAATATAAGTGCTCGGTCATAAAAGTTGAGTATGAGAGTAGCGTAGAGGGTGGGCAATCAGAGCAGCTGCCTTTAACACCGATTGAAGTGAAGACAGATGGGATTTCGGCAGACCGAAAAGTGACGAATTACAATAATGAATGCGTGAGCAGATAAAGGCGTGAACCGTGGAGGAGAAAGTGGAGGAAGGGACAGAACGCCGGACAGCACGAAGACGTCTTAGATGATAAAACCTAGCCCGAGAGAGGCTTTAGAGATGTGGTCAGCAAATGAAAGAGTGCCGTCATGAAGAATGACACCCAAGTCAATAACACTTGTCGAGAAGGAGAAAAGGGGAAACCGCTCAGCGAGAGTTCCATAATCAAGCTTGAGGAGCTGCTGGCAAGTGCTAAACCAGAACAGCCGAGTCTTTAGAGAATTTAGCTGGAGGCGATTCGAGGACACCCAGCAGTGAAGATCGGAGGAAAGTGACTCAAGTTGATGAACAGGAAGACCAAGAACCAGGGCCTGGACATCATCAGCACATATATTTGCCCCACTGCAGAGTACTTAGCACAGAGACGAGTAATATCAGCGGTAAACAAAATATACAGAAGGGGACCCAGCACGGAACCCTGAAGAATACCGAGTTTGACAGTAACCCAAGAGAAGAGAGAGTCGCCGAGAATGACCATCCGTTAACGGTCTTTTAGGCACGACCGGAACCAGCGAAGTGGAGAACCACCAATACCAAAGGAGATGTCAAGACGACGTAAGAGAATGTCGTGATCAACCATGTCAAAAGAAGCTGATAAGGCATCGATGAGACAAATAAGTATCTAGTGATGTATTAAAGAATTCATAGATATCTATATTATGTAACAATTTCTAATCACACACACACACACACACACACACACACACACACACACACACACACACACACACACACACACACACACACACACACACACACACACACACACACACACACACACACACACACACACACACACACACACACACACACACACACACACACACACACACACACACACACACACACACACACACACACACACACACACACACACACACACACACACACACACACACACACACACACACACACACACACACACACACACACACACACACACACACACACACACACACACACACACACACACACACGCGCATGCATATGTTGATCTATTATGTGTGTGTGTATGTGTGCGTGTGTGT
>OY744607.1:5891318-5941318 GCA_963556255.1 Allolobophora icterica | reverse complement strand
CTGAGGTTAATTGAAGAGACAAACAGGGAAAGATAACTGGAGACAGACGCAAGGACAGATACAGGTACATCGAAGAATACCAGAGGCAGAGAGACAGGTAGGCAGACATACAGACACAGAATGGAAAGCAGACAAACAAAGATACATGCATGGAAGTCTCGTCTTCCGATTGGACACACTAATACTTAACGCTGAAAGTCATAAATTATCTGGTGCATGCAAACAAAGCACAGTGGCTTTGGTCTGCAAGGAAGCTTAGCCTTCGGTTATTAACTATGGGCAATAATGAGGTCACGGCCAGGTCACGATGTAACAATAAATCTAGAGCACAATGATCTTGCTGTACTATGAGACAGCTAATGATCCAGTTTCAGGGTTACAGCTGAATGGAGACTAATCTGATCTGATCTGATCCTATTTAGTATCAGTCACATTCAGGTACTTCTGAATCTAGGTCAGATGCATAGAAATATCTGAATCTAGGTCAAGTGTATATACTTCTGAATCTAGGTCATGTGTAAATGGTTTGGCAGCTAGATCACGTGTGTCTATATTATGAATCTAGGTCACGTGTATATATTCACTTCTGTATCTAGGTCACATGTAAATGATTTGAGCATCTAGGTCACATGCATATAAATTACCGAATCTAGGTCACATTTACTTCTGAATCTAGGTCTCATGTATATACTACTGAATATAGTTTACATGCATATACTTCTGTATCTAGGTCACATGTAAAGGCTTTGACATATAGGTCGAACATATTAAATTCTGAATCTAGGTCACACGTATATAAATATCTGAATCTAGGTCAAGTGTATGTACTTCTACATCTAGGTCACATGTAGATGCTTTGGCAGCTAGGTCATGTGTGTATTTATTATGAATCTAGGTCACGTGTATACACTTATGTATACACTTCTGTAACTAGGTCATGTGTAAATGCTTTGGGGGTCTAGGTCACATGTATATAAATTGCTGAATCTAGGTCACGAGTTTATCCTTCTGTATCTAGATCACGTGTGATTGCTTTGACATCTAGGTCGCCTGTATATATATATATATTTATGAATCTAGGTCACGCGTACATTATTCTGTATCTGATCACATATATAATTTTCCACGCAAACGTAAGAGGCGCACAGAACGCAGAGTATACATATCGCGGAGGTAATTCATTTGGACGTCGTATCGATAACTGTCGAGTGGAAAATGAGGCAGACGCCAGAGGGCAGTTCATCTTCTGTATACGACCGCCAGGCGGCGCAAATGATCGAATATTGTAGAGAAAAGGGGGCGTTCTACCCTACTCAAAAACAAGATGTGGGGGTTGCTGAATGGAGGGCAACAAACATATACACATACGGCCGCTATAGGAAAGCGCGTAGGAGGCCTACATTTACATTTACATTTGCATTATCGTTGATGGAGAGAAAGCAGTAGGTCTATATAGAAATGTGTAGAGACAAGAGTCAATTGTTTTATGGTAGGGTAAAGGCAAATGGTGGAGCCGGGGGTGGTAGCGGAGGCTGGAAAGTAAGGAAGTTGAGACAAAGCCAGGGATCAGATTGAAAGATCTCGCACGCAGAACACACACAGATCATGACAAATAAAAGATTTCTCGCTGAAAAAGAACTAATATGATTTCATCCACACACTATCAAATACTATATATAAAGTATAAACCAACTAACGACAGTAATGATGTAATGTAATTAGGCTTTGTAGGCCTAATGATTATATATCTATTGTAGATTACTTTAGGCCTGCTGACAACACACTCGAGTATAATTTAAATAAATCTGATTCATTTTATATTTGTTGTCCCCCACCATGATGTCGAATGTTATTGTTGTTGTTGTTGTTGTTGTCGATGATGACGATGAGAAAGATGATGACGACGATTATACTACTACTACTACTACTACTACTACTACTACTACTACTACTACTACTACTACTACTACTACTACTACTACTACCACCACCACAACTACTACTACTACTACTACTACTACTACTACTACTACTACTACTACTACTACTACTACTACTACTAATACTACTACTACTACTACTAACAGAGTTGGTCCTACCACCACTATCATTATTACCACAACTACCACCACCACCACCACCACTACTACTAATACAACAACAACAACAACAATAACAACAACAACAATAATAATATTAATATTAATACTATTAATAATATTAATATACTTTTAATATATTATTAATATATTTTTAATATATTAATTAACCCGGATTAATAAAAATAATAATAATAATAATAACCGCAACAACAACAACAACAGAAAATCTCATTTCCGCCTCCGTCTCCCTCTGTCGACGCCATATTTTCGTTCGTACGTCTTCGTTTCCGCTTCCCGCTTCTCAAGTCGAAACACCCGGATTAAACACCCGGATGTAGGTGGCGCCACAGAACCGGAAGCGTGGCTCGCCTGTATGGAAAACATTTTAATGGAATTTCTTGATTCCCTTTAACAACAAACTATTTCTGTCGCACGACTAAGTCGGAAAACAAACGTCTTGCCGTCATATTAAACACATTTCTGTATAGGCATATAGTCATAAATGCAAATAAATACATATGTATATTTTTAGATCACGGGCAGATTGTTTTGGAGTGTATATAATATACAAGCATCCCCTAAACTTGTAATTGTATTTGGAATCGAGCATTAAACTGTATTATGTCAGAGGTAAGGCGAGAACTGTTCAAAACAATTACACACCTCTTTTAAGTGTTATATTCGCCATATAAAAGCGCCACTCCACGAGTAAGTTTGACTTATGTTTGATGACACGTTCCTGACTAGATACACTACTTTTCCTACCTAAATGTCAAAATCTTTAACCGCAATTAAAATTTATAATATCATTGTACATAGGCCAATACATGTAAACATACCGGACTCACTTGGGATCTCTGAACCACCTCTCTGACATGACGGAGCGCTCGTGAATGAGCTGATGCGCTGAGTTTTAAACGAGCGCTTTGGAAATTTTGAGGTTACGATTACGATTACATGAAGCATGTTAATACTTGTGTTCGGCTTATTTAAGAAGAATAATGGTCACACAGATTCAAGACACGTGGTTCAGTTACTCATTGCAAATGCTCTTAACTCTGGCTTATGAAGGCAAATAGCGTCGTGTATGCTAACGATCTGTGCCAGCGATTATGCGCACACGTAAACAGGAGGGAGAGGAATTTAGCCAGCGAGAGACATAGACGAAGAGAGTCAGCATGAAGAAAGAAAGGATGTATGACGGAAAGATGTATGAAGTAAAGAAAGGATATATAAAAGAAAGAAAGAAAGAATGAATGAATGAATAAATGAATGAATGAATGAATGAATGACTTAGGCCTATATTAACGAAACTCAGAAAACGAAATAAAGAAGCAAGGAAGAAGTACCAAAGAAAATGAAAGATTGAAGAAATACGAAAGAAGGAACAATAGAATAGGAGGAAGAGCAGACGCAGGAAGGAAGGAAAAAGGAAAGAAAGAAAGAAGGAAGGAAGGAAAGATAGACAGAAAGCGATAGATATGAGTTAAGAAACGAGAAACTAGGTTAGAACCAAAACGACAGGAAAGTCACAGGAAAAACAATTTAGAAAAATAAGAGAGAAAAACAGACAAGTGGAGACAATCAGAGAGAAAGGAAGACATCTAGACATACAAAAACGGTCGAACGTGAATGCCACGTGCGTTGAATCTTTCTGACATTGTCATCCAATCCCCAAGATCCTTAATTAGAATAATTATCTACGACTTTCTTACGTCATCCATTCGCAATAGTTCCATTTGTCACAAACACATACACACAAGCATACACACACACACACACACACACACACACACACACACACACACACACACACACACACACACACACACACACACACACACACACACACACACACACACACACACACACACACACACACACACACACACACACACAAGCATACATACACACACAAGCATACATACACACACAAGCATACATACACACACAAGCATACATACACGCGCAAGCATACATACACACACAAGCATACATACACATACAGGCATACATACACACAAGCATACATACACACACAAACATACATACACACACAAGCATACATACACACACATGCATACATACTCACATGCATACATACACACACAAGCATGCATACACATCTACTTATGTGCATACAAACGTATACACACATATACCGGCACACATACGAGCACACACATACACCTGTACAAGTACACGCACGTCGACATACACAAGCCCGCATACTCACGCAAGCATATACATACGCATTACGCACACTTATATTCACACACAAACACACACACATATACAAACACACATACAAACACACATAAAAAATCACACATGCACAATCACACAATCACACGCATACACATACAAACACACATACATACACAAGCACGGTGACTCTTCAAGTGAGCTGTGCGTTGTTTGTCTCGTTGACGTGTATCGTATACTCTCAACGACGTTTTTAAAACATCATTTAGGATTTTAACGACAGCGCTTCTGTGGCCTACAAAAGAGACGCTATATAATATTTCCGGATAACTAACTAACTAACTAACTAACTAACTAACTAACTAACTAACTAACTAACTAACTAACTAACTAACTAACTAACTAACTAACTAACTAACTAACTAACTAACTAACTAACTAATTAACTACCACGCATTATTTATAAAAAAGCATTATATATGAATCTATTTGTACGTCATTTCTTTCATATCTGTAAACATGTTGATATGTCTCCATGTATATATGAATAATATACGTATATATGTATATGCTTATACATGTATGTGTATATATGTATAAATATATATATATATATACATATATACATATATATAATGATAAGCCTTTATTAGCATGTTATTATTACTCGGTATAGTCGACCTGGTTTTCAATTCGATGTTCATCTACTATATATATAATTATATGAGTTCCACTTTTTTTAGATTCACTCTGTCTGTCTGGTTGTCTGTCTGTCTGGCTGACTGGCTGGCTGGCGAGGGTGTTTCTATTGGTTTTCATGTTTTATTTCTGGGCGTTTGTCTGTCTGTCTATCTGTCTGCCCGTCTGTTTCTCTGTCTGTCTGTGTGTCGGTGTTTAGTTTTCTGCATGGTGCCTTTCTGCCTGCGCATCAGACTATGTAAGTGTCGGTGTTCATGCCTGCGTGCCTGTCCGTCCGTCCGTCCGTCCGTCCGTCCGTCTGTCTGTCTATCTGTCTGCCTGTCTGTCTGTCTGTCTGTCTGCCTGCCTGCCTGTCTGTCTGTCTGTCTGTCCGTCCGTCCGTCTGTCTGTCTATCTGTCTGCCTGTCTGTCTGTCTGTCTGTCTGCCTGCCTGCCTGTCTGTCTGTCTGTCTGTCCGTCCGTCCGTCTGTCTGTCTATCTATCTGTCTGCCTGTCTGTCTGTCTGTCTGTCTGTCTGCCTGCCTGCCTGTCTGTCTGTCTGTCTGTCCGTCCGTCCGTCTGTCTGTCTATCTGTCTGCCTGTCTGTCTGTCTGTCTGTCTGTCTGTCTGTCTGTCTGTCTGTCTCCCTGAATGGCTATGGAAGATCATCCAGCGTCGTAGTGTCACGAGCAATTCTATGGCCGTGCATCCCAACTATACGCAGCCGAACATCCCAGAATCAATCACCAGCTTTTATCGACCGATATTTTGAAAATATATCTACAACGCAATGCGTATATATATATATATATATGCACAAAAACATGTACATATCTATGTTATAATATATATATATATTATTATGTTATGTTATATATATGTATATATTAGAAAGATGTTATAATTCCAGTGTATATATATATATATTGACTGATAGGATGTCAGATCAGAAGATTCAGTGAGGATTATAGCGCGTTGGCTGGACTGTGTAATCACTTAGCTACACATATATGGCATATATATATATATATATATATATATATCTTGGTATGTATATACATGAAAATCTTTCGTTTCTTAGAAATCCGGAGCTTCTGGATCTTTTGCCGGAAGTCGCTTCTCCCAAATTTACGATTGCGCAGGCGTTATTTATCCGCGCAAAACCAATGGATCACATGAGCACATACACACACAAACACACAAACACACACACAGACATATACACACACATATATGTATATATATATATATATATATATATATATATGCATCTATATGAAAGAATAAAGACAGAGTATAACGAGGTGATATTAGTGATTGAGACAGTAACATTAATAAGGCGATTGAATCATAGGTTCCTGTATACGTATACGTCGAATGTCGAGGGGTAATAGAAGAAAGATAGAAAAAGACAGAGGGACTGACAGAGGAAGAGTGATACAGAACGAAAGTGATAAGGACACAAAGCGTCAGAGAGAGATAGGAGAGATGTACAGGAAGACAGAGACAGACAAACAGACAGAGAGACAGACTAACAGGCAGATAGATTGAACAACAATCAGAGACAGACGGACTAATTCTCTCTGTATGTCTCTCTGTCTGTCTCTGTCTCTGTCTCTCCGTGTGTCTTTCTGTTATCTGTCTGTCCACCCGTCTGTCTGTCTGTCCGTCCGTCTGTCTGTCCGTCCGTCCGTCCGTCCGTCCGTCCGTCTGTCTGTCTGTCTGTCTGTCTGTCTGAGACTTGTGTCGTCCAGTCACGACAGTAGCTCATCTCATGAATATTCAGCGACCAACGTCCGATGAATAAACATGAGAGTCTGTCGAATCTTTTACCGGATTATCGTCGTCTGTGTATTAAACAAAACGCTGTGTATATTAAATGCCTTCGCCATTTCCTTCTCCTCTTCCTCTCACACCAATCATCCTCCTCCTATCGCTCCTCTTCGCTCCTCTTTACATCCTCGTCGTCCTAACTCAGCTTCCTCCCTGCTGCCTCATCCTCTTCCTCTTCTTGTACGCCATCACATTGCTTCTTTTTCTCTTATTTTCTCGTCCCACTCATCTGACTGTTATTCCTCCTCTTGTTCTGTCTCCTCTTTTCCCCTCTTACTCTTTTCCTCTTGTTCTTTTTTTGCCTCTTGTTCTTTTCCTAGTTTTCTTGTTCCTATTGTTCTTTTCCTCTTATATTTTCTATTTTTCCTTTTCCTCTTGTTCTTTTCCTCTTGTTCTTTTTCTATTTTTCTTTTTCCTCTTGATTTCTCCTCGTTGTTTCATCTTTTCCTTTTCCTCTTTTTATTTTTCCTCATTTCCTACTCCTATGCTTTTTCTCTCATTCCACCTCCTCTTATTCCTCTTGTTTTTTCCCTTCTTGCTCTTTCCCATTGCCTCATCTTACCATCTGCAACCGCAATTCCACAAGGTGCTCAGCAATTCGAACCTTGGTCTCGTTGTTCATGTACCGTTGTCTTTCCACTCGGCCACGCACCATCTCAGTATGAACCTGTGCGTACGTGCGCACAATTATATATCGCCCATTGAGGTCTCTTAGAGGCTGCAAGGAGACCCGAGGGTAGGCGGCGGTCGGCCAGAGAAGAGGCACGTTCGTCGATCGCTTGTTATTGTCGGCAGGCGGCGCCACCGTATTAAATACGAATCGGTTCTGTGAAGAAGACGATGACGATGATGAGGCGAAAAAGTCGAAGAGGATTCTTGCACGACTGCGTTGGCTCTCGAGGGAGCTTTTAATCGGACGATCAACGCCACTGTGTTCTCAAGGAATCGGTCGGTCGGTCGGTCATTCAGTCGGTCGGTCAGTCGGTCGGTCATTGGTCGGTCGGTCATTCGGTCATTTGGTCGGTCATTTTATGGGTCGGTCATTCGGTCATTTGGTCGGTCATTTTATGGGTCGGTCATTCGGGCATTTGGTCGGTCATTTTATGGGTCGGTCATTCGGGCATTTGGTCGGTCATTTTATGGGTCGGTCATTCGGTCATTTGGTCGGTCATTTTATGGGTCGGGCATTCGGTCATTTGGTCGGTCATTTTATGGGTCGGGCATTTGGTCATTTGGTCGGTCATTTTATGGGTCGGGCATTTGGTCATTTGGTCGGTCATTTTATGGGTCGGTCATTTGGTCATTTAGTCGGTCATTTTATGGGTCGGTCATTCGGTCATTTGGGCGGTCATTTTATGGGTCGGTCATTCGGTCGGTCATTTGACGGGTCGGTCATTTGGTCGTTCGGTCATCGGTCAGTTGGTCATTAGGTCATTCGGTCGGCCATTCGGTCATTTGGTCGGTCATTTGTTGGGTCGGTCATTTGATGGGTCGGTCATTCGGTCGTCATTTGATGGGTCGGTCATTCGGTCGTCATTTGATGGGTCGGTCATTCGGTCATTTGGTCGTTCGGTCATTCGGTCAGTCTGTCATCGGTCATTTGGTCATTCGATCGGTCATTCGGGCATTCGGTTGGTCATTTGATGGGTCGGTCATTTGATGGGTCGGTCATTTGATGGGTCGGTCATTTGATGGGTCACTAAATTTGAATTAGAGGAGAAATTCGAGGGTGCATAAAAACTCGTCCAGATTCGTTACCAGGAGTACACTCACCACACTCAAGATCGGTCATTTGGTCGGTTATTCAGTCGGTCGGTCATTCCGGTGATGGGATCTGATAGATTCCGATATGCTGATCTACTATGCTCCACCTTCCGCTCGTACGTGTGGATGAAAGGAAGGAAGGAGGAACGGGTGGATGGATTAATTAATGGATGGATGGATGGATGGATGGATGGATGGATGGATGGATGGATGGATGGTTTCGTGTAGCCTACGCGTGTACATCTGAATGAAGTGATTGATGGATGTGGGCATATGTACGTATGTACGTGTATATGCACGTGCGCATATCCTGGTCGATGTTGTCATTATCATTCGTCTGCACCCTGCCTCGGCTGGGTCCTGAAGAGAGGGAAGAGGGATGGGATGTTTCTGGGGAATTTCGATGAAGATGGTGGCTGTGGAGGTTATAGTGAACACGAAGAGGGTCTCGTGTCATCGACGGCGTCTCGAATATCAATGGGGTTTAAAGCCGAAATGAAATCCTCTCCCCGTCTGTCTGTCTGTCTGTCTGTCTGTCTGTCTGCCTTGCTGTCTGTCTCTGTCTTTCTCTTCGGGGCAGACGAGAGACAAGACTTCTTCCATCGCAGTCGATCCAAGTCTTTCTTCCGGAGAGTTCACGCTGCATTGACTTACCGTGCACGTGACGGACAATGCTGTTTCCTCCGTCTGTCCCTGTATCTGTTTCTTTGTCTGTCCCTGTATCTGTGCTTCTATCTGTCTGTCTCTACCTGCCATTCTATGTGTCTCTTTTTCAGTCGCTCTAGCTGTCCCTCTCGGTGTCCCTCTAGCTGTCCCTCCGTCTTTCCCTGCCTCGGCTGGGTCCTGCCATTCTATGTGTCTCTTTTTCAGTCCCTCTATCTGCCATGCTCGGTCGCTTTTTCTGTCCCTCTAGCTGTCTCTATCTGTCCTTCTATCTGCCTCTCCAATCAGTTTCCCGTCTCTCCATCTGTCTGTTTGTCCGTCTGTCTATTAGTGAGTCTCTCTGTTTGTCCGTCTACCTGTACTTCCTTGTGTGTGTTGGTCCATCCGTCTCATTATCTGTCTGTACGTGTGGTTACGTGCGCCTGATGCGTGTGTTCGTCTGCGACGATCTTCGTGTGTGTGTGCGTGTGTGCGTGTATGTCTATGTGTATGTGTGTTTGTACGCGTGCGTTCCCCTGTGTCTATGCGCGTGTAGTGGCCATCATTCAATGGCGGATTTTACGACTGGCTGACGCCCGACTCCCAAGATGGCGCTGCTGTCCGGCTCTTCCGAATCTCCTCCCTCCGCCAGATCCATCGTTTACATCCGTCGAATGCACTCCCTCCGACGCACGAACCATGACGACCGACCATCTGCAGCAGCAGCCGCAGCAGCAGCAGCAGCCACCGCATCCGAGGCAGATGATGTGGAAGAAGCATTCCAAGGACCTGCTTTCAACCGACACATCGGCTAGAAATTGTCTTAAGTCAGCAGATATAGAAAGATGGAAGAAACGCCAGAACAATCAATTTCTATATTATGCAATATATGGATGTATTTATGTATTATATACTTACGCGCATACGTGTAGGTGTATCGGTATGCAACGATAAGCATACAGTATGTATATAAATACATATCTTTGTAAGGGTGCATGTATGTATGTATGTATGCGTGTATACATACACACATACACACATGCATGCATACATACACACATAGTCACCTGCATTCTTGCATACATTTATTTATTTATTTATTCCGGATATTTCTATAGCGCCTCTCAAAGTCTACTACTACTCAGAGGCGCTCCCGAGTACAGCATTTGATACTGTGCCGGAATTTTCACGCCGAAGCACCAACGAGCAATCGTGAGTGAAGGACTTGCCCAAGGTCCGTACGCAGCGGCTAGAGTGGGATTCGAACCTGCAACCTCCGGTCACAAGGCGCTGAACTTACCACTGAGCCACCACGCCCCACATACATACATGCACACACATGCATACATGCATACGCACATAGTTACCTGCTTGAATGCATACATTTATACTTACATACATACTTGCAAATGTGCATACATACAAACGTGCATACACACATACTTGCATACATACATGCATACATACATGCATGCATACATATATATATATATATATATATATATATATATATATATATATATATATATATATATATATATACATACATACATACATTCATACATACATACATTCATACAAATCATTAGAATAGACCTCAGTGCTTCTCCGATTTACAAAGCGAACGACAGAATCAAACACTTATGTGTGCGCTTCTTAACGCAATATCTGCTGCATATTGCAACATCTGATGTGACCTAGATTTCTGTTTATAATTACTGTGATCGCCCTCCTCCTTCGGCCAAGGATTGGACTGGCACCTCCCTAAAACGGCACCGCGGAGTAACAGCCGATTCACTGGAGGCATTCAAACAGTTTGACACCAACTTATGGCATAGCAAAGAATTCCTGTACAATACAATATCATTATTGTACTGCAAGGGAACTTTTACATATAGGTCGAATCTTTAGTTTTAAAAGGTGTGTATTTATTTTGAACAGCTCTCATGGTTTCTATGCATAACGCCTTAACCTAGAGATATCTAGAGATTGAAGGAAACGAGGTCATATAACAACGTCAGAAGAAACGATATTAAGGTGTCTGAAAACAGGCCGTGAAGTGTTCTATAGTGACATATTTCGGCTGCTTGTGCCCGTAACGCCAACATTATCCCCAAAAGAGGAAACGGGCAAAACGTATGTCGATTGGTAGTTACTGTTTAACGGCGGAATACCGTAACGAAGACAATTAACGTCTTCCTTCTCGTTTAAACAAGCGTTGGACTGGCACAACTTGAAATGTCAGTGGCAGAGGCACACAATAATTTTGGTGTCAACAGGAAAATTTCTTATGCTGTTCTCGCCATTAAGGTTGAACGGATTGAGAATTTACGATTGGTAGGATATAACTGAGAGATTAACGACATCTTATGGCAACAAAGTTCGTATGGCATAATAAGCTTAAAATAGTAAAGATATTGAAGGTATGGAGGCAAAAATATTAGCGAACGAACGAAAATTGTGACTATAATGATGTTAGACAAACCGATATAAAGGTGTCTTAGCAAAGCCTACTATTAGTTTTACGTTCAGCGTCAAAAGGGGACTTTATAGTCAAAAGATAAAATCTTCAATTGGGAAATAGGATGTTTAAAGTAGCTGGTCCAGCTGTATGGAACTCTCTGCCAGAATCAATTCGAAGATCCACTTCAATAAACACTTTCAAAACTAAACTCAAAACTCATTTATTCTTTAAGTACTATAATTAACTACTGCATTGTAACGCGTCCTTTGAGTAAGACTGTTTTTATTAAGGCGAGTTATAAATATAAATTGTATTGTATTGTATTGATAGCAGGCCTTGTATCTGGTGACACCTTGTGGTTGCTCGGGTCGTTAACGTCGACATTATTCTTAAAATGGATAGGGTAGCCTAATGGGTAAAAAACAAAAACAAAAACATCTGACGAATACAGGCGTAGCCAGTATGAGGCAAGAGGAGGCAGTTGCCTTCTAACCCTACTACACCTGGATGTCTCCGGAGTTGCCTCCTCTTGAATTTAAGTCTGGCTACGGGCCTGCAGTGACGATCAGTACTGTTTACGGACGCTGTGTGATAACGAGGATGATTAGCGTCGCCCTCCTCCTTCATTCAAGCTTTGGACTAGCACCACCAGATTACACGGCCGTGGCGGAGTTATCGAATGAATGGATGGATTCCTAAGAGCTTAGCAAATCTTATACTAGTATCAAAGACCGTTGACGCCGGTTGGTTAATTGCTGTTTAACGACACTGTGTCGTAACATAGATGATTAGCGTCGCCCTACTCTTTTATCCACGCTTTAGACTGGCACTGTCAGAGTACGAGCAGTGCCATTGTGGTAAATGTAGAACACTTTCATGAACCCAATCGACTTAAGTGCACGCGGAATATATCGCAGCCTCATAAGGTGTTTTAAAGGTGTCTAATTCTGTAGCACGCTTTTAAATTGTTGTCCAATGTTTAACGACATCTTGTAGTTGATGTCGACCCCGTTTCATTTGTATAGATTGTCTGATATTTTTTATTTCGCATTCTATCGTTTTAGCGTGGCTGCTTATTCCACCATTATAGCCTGTCGTTTCATCGTCCTATATGAAGAATACAGACATACCGTTCCAGGAATAGGTGTAAAAGTTGTTTTATAATGCGTTAAAAGTGACAACTTCGCAAGAGAAATTCATAAATAGAATGGATTTATTACAACAAACGACCCTTCGAAATGGTATTCAACCCAAGAATGGAACTATCCAAAGACTTCAAAAAGCAGCCCTAACTTCTAATTTAAAGGAAAGTAAGTAAATAAGTAAGTACGTATATTCTTTATTAAACCTTTTGCTGAAGAGCCGCACTCCGGTAAACACGCATAAAAAAGTCATATACAGAATCAGTAAAAAATAGAGCATTCTTCCTATAAAAGTTTCCTCATATTATTGTCTAAAAGGTTTAGGACCCTGTCGTGAGAACGTGGTCTGAGAGAATAGAGAGAGTTTTCTATGTGGTAGCAGCGTATGTAAAACATGGTCTGGGAATTTCAGAACTGCTGAGAAGAGACTATTTTCAGCGTGCCGGCAGAGCTGGTCAGAGGTTGGACTGTCACCAGGAGGCACCCCAATCGGTTCAACGAACTTCAACCTGCCTATGCTGGGTAAATGGGTAAAAGAAATTGGTTAAAAAGCCAAAACATCTCACGAGCACTACTTACTATTTACGGACGCAAGTGATCACGCGGAATAGGCTATATCTAAGATTGGTAGCGTGTTTTAAAGGTGTTTAATTCTGTAGATAGCCGCCCTCCTCCTTCATCCAAGCGTTGGACTAGCACCACCCGAGTACATGGGGAAGTGGATAGAGTAATGGTAACACTCATGGCCAGGAGAGCAGCAGGAGAACAGCAGTACGCGGTTCGATTCCCGCAACCCCCTCGGGCGGGCGCCTTGCATGGTTGCCATAACATGTGTTTAGTTAAGATATTGATAATTGTACTGTCATGTCTCAATGTTATTATTATTTTACTACAGCCGTGGCTGAGTGCTACCCAATGACTGCAGGATGGATTAGCAAAATCTTATGGCATCAAAGGCCATTGACGCCGGTTGATTAGGTGCTGTTTAAGAACACTGTGTCATAACAACGATGATTAGCGTCGCCCTCCTCTTTTGTCCAAATGCTTTGGACTGGCACTCTCAGACTACGAGCTGTGCCATTGACGAAAAAGGCAAATACTGTTAAGAACCGAAATAACTATTGCGTTAAGCGCACGCTGAATTTATATAAGATTGGTAAGATGTTTTAAAGGTGTATAATTCTGTCTAGATATAGAAGTCAATGTCCTAAATGAAGAATACAGACATATCTTTGCAGGAATAGGTGTAACAGTTGTTTCATAATGCGTTAACAATGACAACTTCGCAAGAGAAATTCTTAGTTAGAATGGGTTTATCTTAACAAACGACCATTCGAAATGCTATTCAACTCAAGAATGGAACTATCCAAAGACTTCAAATATCAGCTTTGGCTTCTTATTTATTCATATTCCTCCTAATCAATTTTGCTTCTTGTCAATTGTGGACGTTAAAGCGAAAGATTACGATGCTGTGTCATAACAAAGATGATTAGCATCGCCCTCCTCCTTTGTCCTTAATTATTGTATCTAATCATATATGTAGTAATGCCAGAGCACAGTCTATTGTGGAGAATGATGACCTATGCAGCCTAAACATCAAGCGCACGCTAAACGTATATATATAATTAAAATGGAACATATTTTAAAGGTGTCTAATTCATCGGAAGGTTTCCTAACTGTTACGTAATGTTTAGCGCAGTGTTTCTTAACCAGTGTTCGACCGAACCCCTGGGGTTCGGTGAACCAGTGCCAGAGGTTCGGCAGAGGTCCTCTGAAATATATACATATTCAGGGTCAGTGAGTGTGAGTGAAAAATCATTTGCTATTTATTTTCATTTCTGGACTTTTATTTAATTAATTTTGTTTGCAACAGATTGCCTCCCAGGCCCTACCTTATGAAATTTAAAGCTGTTCATCCTGTTAACCTTAGTTATGTCTTATTGCACCTCCCGATAATTAACAGCTTCGATATTGCAACAGCAAATGTTAACGATCCATACCTGGACGTTCTTATCGAAGTTCAGCAGAGCCACATTCAACAATTGTTCTTTGGTACAACAACACGCTCAAGATTTTGGTGCCGCCAAATGGAAGGATATCCTCGCAGTGCTAAAGCTGCCCTTGAAATCCTCACACCGTTTGTCACATCATATCTCTGTGAGCAAGGATTCTCAAAACTGGTAGAGATTAAATCCAAGAAAAGGAGAAGGCTTGATTGCGAAAATGACATGAGAGTAAGTCTTTCCAAAACAGAGCCACGCATTTCTTACATTGTTTCCAAACGGCAACAACAAAGGACACATTAAGATGCAATTGGTAGTGTTGGTACGGTTAGTTAACTGTTAGTAGTTCATGTATTGTATTGAATGTATTAATATTGTATCACATTTTGGTACAATTTTTTTTTTCCTTTTGTTCCCATTAGTTAAAAAATTATTGTGTAAAACTTGAGGGGTTCGGTGAGTGGTCATGGATTTTTCTTGGGGTTCGGCTCCCTTGAAAAGGTTAAGAAACACTGGTTTAGCGACATCTTATGACTGCTGAGGGCCGTTGATGTCGATGGGAATTTTTACAGTTTCTGTTTCATAAAAGAAGAGCAAAAAGTAAGTTAGGCTAAGCGGGTTGGTTAGTTGTTGTTTAGGCCTAACGACGCTGTGTCATAACAAAGATTATTAGCGCCATCCTCCTCTTGGTACTGGCACTACCAGAGTAAGGGCAGTGGCTGAGTTTCACTACTAAATTGGATTCCAACAGTTTGGAATATAACAACAACAACAACAACAACAACAACAACAACAACAACAACAACAACAACAACAACAACAACAACAACAACAACAACAACAACAACAACAACAACAACAACAACAACAACAACAACAACAACAACAACAACAACAACAACAACAACAACAACAACAACAACAACAATAACAATAACAATAACAATAATAATAATAATAATAAATAATAATAATAATAATAATAATAATAATAATAATAATAATAATAATAATAATAATAATAATGATCTATTTAAAAATGGCAGTAGGGCCTAAGAATGATGATGTCGATCATAATACTGTAATGATAGTTGGGCAATTGTTTTGAGTCTTGAGGGCTCCTATATATATGAAGGCCTTCCTCCGAGAAAATAATAATGGGCATTGTTTCTTCTGGGTATGAAAAGTGAGGGCGCGGTATCCTCCAGTCCAAAAAAAATTGGGGCTACGGGTACCCCAAATTAAGCCTATAGTTTCGAGCAGATCTCGGTGATACTAGTAAACAGTAGCCTACATGTCGTGTCTAGCGTCATACGAACGACAGTTTGTGGCTGCTAAGGCCGTTGACGTCGACTTTAGCTTAGGCTATCTCATTTATCTTCTGTAGATTATTTCGTAGGTATTTTCAATTTAAGAACGCTGTGTTGTAATGAAGGTGCGGAGAGTGTTCCGTCCTTATTTGCGACGCTTCGGACTGGCACCACCAGAAAGCAGCAATGACGGAGTTACCTTAAGGCAAAGTGATGTCTGATGATGCAGCAAATACTGTGTACTACAGCTAGACACTGTCGTGGAATACCATGGTCTCAAGTAGAAACCGCTGTTCTAATGTTGTAAAATGTTGTATTAGAGTTAAGAGTTTTTTAACATAAAGGTTTATTTAATAGTCATATTATAATATTATTTTACTATTTTATTTTACTTTGTTATTATTATCATTATTAGGCCTCCTATATTATTATATCATTTTTATATTATTATATTATTTTCATATTTTTATATAATTTTTTATAATATTATCATTGTTATTATATATTATTACGAGGAGCAGCAGCAACAGCAGCAGCAGTAGTAGTAGTAGTAGTAGTAGTAGTAGTAGTTGTTGTTGTTGTTGTTGTTGTTGCACTACCTACACAGGACACTGCCGTATACACCATCAACTCGTTATTGGTTTCATAATCGGAAAAGGAATTTTATCGACGAGGTCCCTCACTACATCAATGTCCATCGAGTATCGAGTGTCCTGACAACATGAGTGCCTGCCAACCTCAGACATTGCTGAGAAGAAGACTTGCGTTAGGTTAGGTGTTGGTTATGTTGCTCGTTTTGTGGCGCCTTTGTTTATCGTCTGAGAGACAGAAGAGGTTGCCAAGCCTCGAATCATGCAAGCAGTTGGATTCTATTCATTTTTTATCACTTCGAACAAGTGCGGAATTGATTGCATGCAGTTCAGCGAAGCGTGACAAAGGATCCGCTGTTCGGCCTTGATTTGAAATCACTGAAGCGCGAAGGACGGATCAATGATGAGGAAATAATTACGTCATTTGCTGAGTAATGTGATGTAGGCTTTTGTTTTACGACGGTATGTAATGACCTGCTGTCGCATTGTAAGAGAAGTTTAATGTATCGCATTTATGGCACATCTCTATAGATAAGAAGCCTCTCTTCTTAGGGTTTGAGGATCTTTAGGATGAGACACATGCACGACTTCAGTAATCAAGGTTGTGGCTTCAACGGCATTTCGGTCGTTCATTCGTTCGTTCATTCGTTCGTTCGTTAATTCGTTCGTTCGTTCGTTCATTCGTTCGTTCGTTCATTCATTCGTTCATTCGTTCGTTCATTCATTCGTTCATTCGTTCGTTCATTCATTCGTTCATTCGTTCGTTCATTCGTTCGTTCGTTCATTCATTCGTTCATTCGTTCATTCGTTCATTCGTTCGTTCATTCATTCGTTCATTCGTTCGTTCATTCGTTCGTTCATTCATTCGTTCATTCATTCGTTCGTTCATTCGTTAGTTCGTTCGTTCGTTCATTCTTTCATTCGTTCATTCGTTCGTTCATTCATTCGTTCATTCATTCGTTCGTTCATTCGTTCGTTCGTTCATTCATTCGTTCATTCGTTCATTCGTTCATTCGTTCATTCGTTCGTTCATTCATTCGTTCATTCATTCGTTCGTTCATTCGTTAGTTCGTTCGTTCGTTCATTCTTTCATTCGTTCATTCGTTCGTTCATTCATTCGTTCATTCATTCGTTCGTTCATTCGTTCGTTCGTTCATTCGTTCGTTCATTCGTTCATTCGTTCGTTCATTCATTCGTTCATTCATTCGTTCGTTCATTCGTTCGTTCGTTCATTCGTTCGTTCATTCGTTCATTCGTTCATTCGTTCATTCGTTCATTCATTCGTTCATTCATTCGTTCATGCGTTTGTTCATTCGCTTATTCGTTCGTTCATTCATACGTTCGTTCATTCGTTCGTTCTTTCTTTCGTTCTTTCGTTCATCATTTTGCTCGTTCATTCATTCTCTTTTTTGATCATTCGTTCTTTCAATAGCGCATTACTTCGTTCAATATTTAGTTCGTTCATTCATTCATTCCTTCGCTTGTTTTTTCGTTCATTCTTTCATTCGTTCGTTCAAGCGTTCATGAAGCGGAGGCCACCTGGCGGCTATGATTGGATCTTCAGAAGAAGTTCATGAGTTTTTTCGTGTCATTAAAGACAGTATCTTTCCGAAGAGAGCAATCTTTGCCTTGCAGCCAAACTCAAGAGGTTGAGTCGTCTGCTCAGTTGCCTAATTGACTCACAGAAAGGTCAAAGGTCTACGAAGGCGTTGGACGAAACGGCATCACTCCTCCCGTTGATGCAACAGACTTAGTCTAGTGGTTAGCGTGTTTGACTGTAAATCGTAATGGTCGCGGGTTCAAGTCTCAACCGGGACGGAAATCTGTGGCGAGACTTCGGTTCCGCTTGTAGTTATGTATTGGTATTGTATTGTATTACAGTATAAGCTACTAACAGTCTAACAGAGGCTAAAGTAATGCAATGTATGCATCGTATTACATTATGGCCAAGAAAAGGTATGACATAGTAGTATAGGAATGGCAAGGGAAGGTAAGAATTAACATGATGTTAGACGTGGCAAGATATGAGACGTCTGATGTGTGTATGTATGCATGTATGTATCTATGAATGCTTGTATATGGGTATATGGATGTTTGTGGATGTGTGTATATATGTACGTATGTGTCTTTTGTATGTGCATATGTATGTATGTACATACGTACGTGCGTCTGTAAGTATGCATGCATACATGTATGCATGCATACATACAAACATACATACATTCATACATGTTAATATACTTACAAGCATACATACATTCATACGTGCATGCATGCATACGTACATACATACATAGATACAAACATACACATACATACATACACATACAAACAAGCACATACATACTTACGTACGTACGTACGTACGTACGTACGTACAGACATACACTTGGCAAACGCGACAAGGCCCCATAAACTTCGAAACCTAAATGCGCCCTTGCGATGCTGAATAGGTTTGTTGTTGCGTCATTGAGGAATGGAAAAACGCGACGCGAACTTTCCTTATGGGCTGCAAAAACAAATTAGGAATTTCATTGGAAACACTCGAGGGAAATTTCCTATAAGAAGATCTGCGTCAAGTTGGACGGTTAAACAACTCAAACTGAAGGTCGACAGCGTGTGACTAACCTTTAGTTACCAACTTAACCATTAGGTATAGGCAGTGCTTTTTTTCTAGAAAAAAAGGTTCCGGAACGGACAATAGGTGCCGGAACGCAACAATTATGGGCGGGCTAAAATCACGAGAAAAACGGGATTAGGGGTTGGGAGGGGTCTCAATAAACACTGAAAACAGTTCAAAAACACTTAAATTAAATTAAAATAACTAAATTATTGTTTTAATTATTAAAGTAAATAAATTATTTTTTAGGAGCTGAAAAAGGTGCCGGAACGCCGTACCGGCGCGTTCCGGCTGAAAAAAAGCCCTGGGTATAGGTTTAAGCTTTAGCTATGTGCATGCTTGATCTTTAGTTATAGGCTGAATCTTAAATAATAGGCTTAATCTTTAGTCATTGGCTTAACCATTAGTTTTTAGGCTCAATCTTTAATTGTTGATGTGATCTTCAGTTATAGATGTAACCATTAGTTTTAAGCTTAGGTGTAATCTTTTGTTGTAGGCTTAAACTTTAGTTACAGATTTAAACTTCTGTTACAGGTTTAACCTTCATTTATAGACTTGACCTTAGGTTATAGGCTAAATCTTTAATCATAGGCTCAACCATCGGTTATAAACGTAATGCTTAGTTGCAGATTTAACCTAGAGTTATAGGTTTAACCTTAGATTATAGCTTTAACTTTTTGTTATAGCCTTAATAGAGAGAAAGAGAGAGTGTGCGTAGGCTTGACCGAATCAGATACAGACAGACAGACAGACAGATAGAAACAGAGAGATACGGCGATACAGACAGACAGACAGACAGACAGACAGATAGACAGACAGACAGACAGACATATAGATAGATAGATAGATAGATAGATAGATAGATAGATAGATAGATAGATAGATAGATAGATAGATAGATAGATAGATAGATAGATAGATAGGTAGGTAGGTAGGTAGGTAGGTAGGTAGGTAGGTAGGTAGGTAGGTAGGTAGGTAGGTAGGTAGGTAGGTAGGTAGAGAGAGAGAGACAGAGAGAGACAGAGAGAGACAGAGAGAGAGAGAGAGAGAGAGAGAGAGAGAGAGAGAGAGAGAGAGAGAGAGAGAGAGAGAGAGAGACAGAGACAGAGACAGAGACAGAGACAGAGACAGAGACAGAGAGAGACAGAGAGAGACAGAGAGACAGAGAGAGAGAGAGAGAGAGAGAGAGAGAGAGAGAGAGAGAGAGAGAGAGAGAGAGAGAGAGAGAGAGAGAGAGAGAGACAGAGAGAGAGAGAGAGAGAAAGCGATGGGAAAAGACAGCTCGATTAGATACCTAATTTTGAAGTTGCATAATTGTTGGACATGCAGTTATCGTCATAGAAAAACAGAACTGAGTTATTGTATGTAGCAGGTGGACGACGGGAAATCCTGTTGGGAAATATCGACTGGAAAATTGGAAACAGTTCAGATATATCAACATTCCAATCGCTTTATGGCAAACAGAGACACGTCGAATTGTCGGAAATATTATTACAAGGAGGAAAGCGGTTTCTTCTATCAGAGAAACACTGAAGAATAATTCAAGAATTATGGGAAGTATGGGTTCTGGGAAGAAGGAAAGGCTTATGGGAAAAAGGGGCAACGAAAGGCTTTCATCAATATACAATATATAAGCAATAATATATGATAAATGAGCAATAAATTACAATAAATGATGAATAAAATATACGACAAAGATTATAAACAAATAAATACAATAGATAAGAATGACGATAATAAAACATACTAATATGCGATATATAAATAATAATAAATTATTAATAAGTGGGAAAATTTCGTCCGCAATGATCACATCGATTTTACCCCCTAGTCATCAACATTAGTTGGATCGAGAGATGATGGGCCGCATCTCGGGCTGCTGCTGATGGTGGTGATCGTGCTGATGGCGATGGCAGCGATGTATCCGGAGGAGCGGCTGCTGATGTTGGCCGGTGGCAGCTCATCGACGGCGATGGTGCAGAGGCAGAGTAGCAGCAGCAGCAGCTTTTGTGGCTCATTTGGCGCGTCAACATTGACGGTGCGTTGATGGCCGGCGCTTGAACTCTTACCCTAATAACTGTTCATCATCACCCGGCTGCTCAGAATGACCACCGCCCACTATTGCCTCCCCTTCTCTTGCTCCCCTCGCTCCCCTCCTGCATTGTCTTGTCTGATCTTTCCTTTGCTTCCCTCGCCTTGTCTTGATTCCCTTGCCGTATATATGGCCTTTTCTTCCCTTCTCTTGCCTGACCTTGCTTCCATTGCCTTCCCTTCCATACCTTCCCTTGCCTTCCACTGCCTTACCTTGCTTGCCTGCCTTCCCTTCCCTTCCATTGCCTTGCCTTGTCTTCCATTGCCTTCCCTCGCCTTCCTTTCCACTTCCTTCCCTTGCCTTCACCTGCCTTAACTTGCCTTACCTTGCATGCTTCCCTTACCTTGCCTTCCATTGCCTTCCCTTCCATTTGCGTTCCATTGCATTCCCTTGCCTTGCCTTCCATTGCCTTGCCTTCCCTTCCATTTCCTTCCATTACCTTGCCTTCCCTTCCATTTCCTTCCATTACCTTGCCTTTCCTTCCATTGCCCCTCCTTACCTTAACTTCCCTTGCCTTCCCTTGCATTGCCTTCCTTTGCCTTCCCTTGCATTCCCTTACTTCCCTTGCCTTCAGCTGCCCTACCTTGCCTTAACTGGCTTGCTTCCCTTGCCTTCCTTTTATTGCCTTCCCTTCTATTGCCTTTTTTTGCCTTGCCCTGCCTTGCCTTGCTTACTTCCCTTGCCTTCCCTTCCATTGCCTTCCCTAACCTTAACTTCCCTTGCCTTCCCTTCCATTGCCTTCGAAATCGATAAAACTACCCAAGCCTTACCTTCCCGTTACTTACAGCCGGGGGAAAATTGCGATCGATCGGGGGATTTACGACCGAGGCCATTCACCCGTTTGGAGATTGATCCGCCGGAACTTCGCCCGATCCGGCGGAGGGATTCCGGAAATGCACCCGACTTCGGAGACAAACGTTCTCTCAATGGCCGACTAATGTAACCCGCTCCGCGTGGCGCCACCTATAAGCACGCCGAATGGAAGCGTATTAAATCGGCAAATTGGTTAACAGTCCAATCGCCATAATGGCGCATTATAAATGCCGCCGATCTCTCCATTGACGACGATGAGAGTAGTGTCATTACAGATGCGTTTCTATAGAGCTATTATGGGCGTTTTGTCCTGCGCAGTGTGTATGGATGGGCGACGCTGTGGTCACGGAAGGACTCGTGTGCGAGGCGTTGTCTAATGGCGGGACAATGGTTGTGTGAGCGATGAACAGATTGTATTGTTTTGAGTGACTAGAGGAGAGGCGACGGTGTGTCTAGAGTAGGCTACTTGGTTTTATTCGCGTTCCTCTGTGTGTCTGTGTGTCTGTTTGCCCATGTCATGTTGCCTGTCTTTCTATATGTTTCTGTCTACCAGTCTCTGTGTCTCTCTCTCTATCTGTTTGTTTGTTTGTTTGTCTGCCGGATATTACGCTGTGCATTCGTCCATCTGTTTGTCTGTATGTCTCTTTGTCTGTGTCATGTTGCCTGTCTTTCTATCTGTCTGCCTGTCTGTCTGTCTGTCTGTTTGTCTGTCTGTTTGTCTGCCTGGAACCGACTGTTTGTCTACCAATCTATCTTTGTTCTGTTACCTCTCGCGTATTTTCTCACATCAGACTATTCGTTCATCAGTTGATTGATTGATTGATTGATTGATTGATTGATTGATTGATTGATTGATTGATTGATTGATTGATTGATTGATTGATTGATTGATTGATTGATTGATTGATTGATTGATTGGTTGATTGATTGATTGATTGATTGAATCATTCTCCTCTTGACGCGCTTCCCAGCCCAGCCTTAATGGAGGAGAAATGTCTTGGATCGTTGACGACATCATGTGACTATAGTGTGGCTCCGATGGTGTGACTCCTCTAGTCCCACCAGACACTACAATCTGTTCATCGGTCACAGAACCATTGTTCCGCTACTAGACAACGCTGCGCACATGAGTCCTTCCGTGATCACAGCGTCGCCCATCTGTAGACACTGCGCAGGACAATAATAGCGATAGAAGACCCGATGCAGCCAATAGAAAATGGAGAACACAGAGAAAACACGAAGAGAGGAGCATTAAGGAGCCATATAGGAGCTATATAAATGATGAAGTACACGCTCACGTAACAGGAACAGCGTCCGATTACGACGAACGTTTCGCCTTTTCTGTTTCAGTTTCAGCTTTTGTGATTTTGTCTCCGTCACTGTATGCTTGTCTCTCTCTCTCTCTCTCTCTCTCTCTCTCTCTCTCTCTCTCTCTCTCTCTCTCTCTCTCTCTCTCTCTCTCTCTCTCTCTCTCTCTCTCTCTCTCTCTCTCTCTGTCTCTACCTTCGTCTCTGTCTGTTCATCTCTGTTTCTGTCTCTGTCTATCTCTGTATGTGCCTCTGTCTCTGTATCTGCCTCCGTCACTGTCTGCCTGCTTCTGTCTCTGCCTCTGTCTTTGTCTGTGTCTATCTGTCTCTGTTTTTGTCTTTCTCTTTCTGTCTCTATCTCTAACTGTCTGTATGTCTCGGTCTCTGTCTGTCTCTCTGTCTGTATCTCTATTTTTGTCTGTCTGTATCTGTCTCTATCTCTATCTCTATCTCTGTCTATCTGTCCTGTCTGTCTGTCTATCTGTCTCTCTTCCTCTCGTGACGTGGGAATGGCCTTTGCGTTCTTAGAGCCACAAAAGGATCTCTGGTGGGTGCATGGCAGCCACTTCGTATATGCTTCTATGCCCATCCTACAGCGAGTCTCTTGCCCACTCAAGTGTCTGACATAACCAGATACTAACTCTCAGATCGTCGGCTGATGTTCCAAAGCGAAGTCTCAGGGACACATTAATCACATGGAGAAACACTGATCCTCTCATTCGGTTCCTTTGAACATCCTTAGGTTGCTGACGATAGAAAGCGCTTCGTTTAGGAAAAAACACCACAGAAGTCACTTGAACTAGATTCAGGTCCGACTCTTTGACCGCTGTGAAGTATTCCTGCAGAGGCGCTACATAATTTGATGACTACATTACAGTTACCTGTCTAAGCGACCGTGAAGAAAGTGGTTGTCTTGGCGCAAAAAAAATGGGCGATTGCGTATACGATCCCTACGCATTCAGAGTGTCTGGTTATTGAAGACGACAGCCGATGGGTTTTGTTAGCATGACGACAGTGTCTGCTATGACCAGAGATTCATTCAAAGGAAGCAGACACGTTGATCATTCCGTCGCCTGCTACAAAGGGTTTCAAGGCTGAACGTCGCCTCAAAGTCAACATACAACACATTCACATCCACAAGTCTATGTACACACATCGTTGTAATACACAGTATGCAAATATATAATACGTTTGTATGTTTGTACTGTGTAATTACTATGTATGCTTGTATTTGTGCAGCAATCTGTCCATCCGTCCATCCAACCATAATTCACTCTGCACGTCTGCCTGCCTTGTCTCGCTGTCTGTCTTTCTGTCTGTCTGCCTGTCTGTCTACATATCTGTCTGCCTGTCTGCCTGCCTGTCTGTCCGTCTGCCTGTCTGTCTACATTTCTGTCTGCCTGCCTGTCTGTCTGCCTGTGTGTCCGTCTGCCTGTCTGTCTACATGTCTGTCTGCCTACCTGTATGCCTTGTCTGGGTGTCTGTCTATCAATCTGTCTGCCTGTCTGCCTGTCTGCCTGTCTGTCTGCCTGTCTGTCCGTCTGCCTGTCTGTCTACATGTCTGTCCGTCTGCCTGTCTGTCTGCCTGTGTGTCCGTCTGCCTGTCTGTCTACATGTCTGTCTGTCTGCCTGCCTGTCTGCCTTGTCTGGGTGTCTGTCTATCAATCTGTCTGACTGTCTGTCTGTCTGTTTTTTATATCTACCCATTCGGCGAGGCAGACGTTAAACATTGCGCGATACATATGTATATTATATCAAAAGCAAATTAATGTATATCCACAGACACGAAAGAGAACTGAGGGGGAGTTAAATGGATCTGCCATCTTTGACATCGAATATCCCTCCCCCGCAGTCAGCCGACACGAAAAAAAAACCCGTCTCAGTCGACGACGGAAGCAAGATATGCTGGCGCAATATGAAGCAGCGATGAGGTGGCGATCAGAGTCATCTAGCGGCGTTATTTTCCCTTCAGTCTGACAACTCGTGATGAAATGAAGACTCCGATTCTCGCCTTGAAACCGTTCTTCCGTCCGTCCATCCATCCATCCATCCTTCCTTCCGATCTTCCTTCCTTCCATCCATCAATCCGTCGATCCATCTACCTATGCATCCATCCATCCATCCTGCCTTCCTATCTTACTTCCAGCCAGCCATCTATCCATCCATCCAGAGTGCGACCGTACGTTACCTACCGGAATAACGTACGCGTACCGTACGTACGTTATCGAAAAAAATAACGTACGCGTACCGTACGTACGTTATCGAAACAAATAACGTACGCGTACCGTACGTACGTTATCGAAAAAAATAACGTACGCGTACCGTACGTACGTTATAGAAAAAAATAACGTACGCGTACCGTACGTACGTTATCGAAACAAATAACGTACACGTACCGTACGTACGTTATCGAAAAAAATAACGTACGCGTACCGTACGTACGTTATCGAAAAAAATAACGTACGCGTACCGTACGTACGTTATAGAAAAAAATAACGTACGCGTACCGTACGTACGTTATCGAAAAAAATAACGTACGCGTACGCTAAAAATGCCACAAGTTTATCTGATCATTCACAAAGAGCCTCAATATAACTATAGTCATAACGTACGCGTACCGCACGCTAACGTAAAAATGGTTAGTTTAGCTCTACTGTATTAATCTCCCCGTACACAGGCCTAGTTAATTACGAACGTTACCGAAATTTAGTGTTACCAATAAAATGACCACTGGCACAGACCATCCTATAAAGTGTGCCGTAAAATCTTAATTATCTTCATATTATACATTAGACAGAATATTAGCAATTTGGAATTTAAAAGTTTAAAATTAGGGATCATTGAACAGCCACAGCTAACTGATGTACTGGCTAAAATTGATTACGACTGTAAATCATACCTATTATTAACTTTTCTTGTGCATAATGTCATGTATTTTATTTTCGTCCTGAACTGATGTAACGTACGGCATAATAACGTACGCGTACCGTATGTACGTTATAGAAAAACATAACGTACGTAACGTACGTACGGTCGCACCTTGCATCCGTCCATCCATCCATCCATCCATCAATCCATCCATCCATCCATCCATCCATCCATCAATCCATCCATCAATCCTTCCTTCCCTCCATTCAGGCATCCTTCTTTCCTATCTTCCTTCCATCCATCCACCCGTCCATCCATCTCTCTGCATCCATCCATCCATCCTTCCTATTTTCCTTCCATCCGTCCATCCATTCATTCATCCATCCATCCATCCATCCATCCATCCATCCATTCATTCATCCGTCCATCCATCCAGCAATCCATCCATCCATCCATCCATCCATCCATCCATCCATCCATCCATCAATCCATCCATCCATCCATCAATCCATCCATCCATCCATTGATCCATCCATCCATCCATCCATCGAATGATCCATCCGTCCTCCATCTTTTCTTCCTTCCATCCATCCATCGTTCCTTTCTTCCATCCATCCATCCATCCATCTATTCACGCATCCTTCCTATCTTCCGTCCTTCCATCCATCCACTCGTCACTCCATCTCTTTGTACACGCACTCATCCATCCTTTTTATATTCCTATCTTCCTTCCACCCATCCATCCATTCATCCGTCCCTCCATCTCTCTATTCATCCATCCTTCCTTCCCACCTTCCCATCTTCCTTCCATCCAACCATGGATCAATCCATCCATCCTTCCTTCCATCCATCCGTCGATCAGGCGCTGAAGCCGAGAGAGCAAATACCGTCAGAGAGCAAACAGTTCTTTCGATGACATTGGCTCCAAATCACCCGATGGACCTCGTGTCGCCTGTCATCGTGTAACAAATCATCGACTGCCACCCTCTCCCTCCTCATCCCCCTCCCTCTTCCACCCTCAAACCACCCCCACCCGCACCACTCCATTCTGATCGTTGCCATTGTCATTGCCACCACTCCCTCCACCACAATCACCATCCGAAACAATTTCACCGCCACTATCTACATCGAAGCTACCATCGCCAACCATCACGATCTTCCCTCCGCACTATCACCAACGCAAACACCACTTACGCCGCCGCCACGTCCACCTCCCACTATGCCAACACCTCCACCACCCACGTCGTCAACACCTCCACCACCCACGTCGTCACCACCTCCACCACCCACGTCGTCACCACCTCCACCACCCACTATGCCAACACCTCCACCACCCACGTCGTCACCACCTCCACCACCCACGTCGTCACCACCTCCACCACCACATCGTCACCACCTCCACCACCCACGTCGTCACCACCTCCACCACCCACGTCGTCACCACGTCCACCACCCACGTCGTCACCACCTCCACCACCCACGTCGTCACCACCTCCACCACCCACGTCGTCACCACCTCCGCCACCCACGTCGTCACCACCTCCGTCACGCTCAAAACTAAAAGGATCTCCTGTGAGGAAATAAAATTGCGCCAGCGCTATGAATTGATCTAAATGAACGAATGAACGTATGAATGGAAGAATGAATGAACGAATGAACGAACGAATGAATGAACGAATGAACGAACGAATAACTGATCGAATGAACGAATAAATGATTGAACGATAAATAAATGAATGAATGAACAAATGAATGAACTAACAAGTGAATTAACAATTTTTTTATTAATTAATTACTGAACCAATGAACGAATGAATGAGCGAATGAACGAATAATTGATTGAATGAACGAATAGATGAATGAACGAACAAACGAACAAAATGATGAACGAACTAACAAGTGAATGAACAAATAAATGAATGAATGAATTAATTAATTAATTAACGAGCAAATGAATGAATGAACAAATGAATTATTGAATGAATGTGTGAACTGAGTTTTGTGTACAGTCTTGCAGTGCGAGATATTGGCGTATATATTTAGTGTTCGCTTAGGCGCACAGAAGACAGGTGTGTCAAGCGGCGCGAAGAATTATGCTGACTAGAGAAGTTTGAATTTGTATGTTCGCAGTAGTAGTGTGGCTGACTAGTTGAGTTGTAATCGAATTGAGTTCTGTCTGTTTGTTTCTTATTAAACTGAAAAGATATTAAACTGTGTTGCTGATTAATTCAGGTTATACTTATACGTAGAATTAGTGTTCAAAAGGTGAACGTTAAATAGGCGTTAAGTACGAAGAGAACAAGGATTTAATCAGAAGGATTGTCAACGGAAGGATTGGGTTGACATTATTGGTGGCAGCGGTGGGATAAATACTCACGGTGGATATAAACTCACGGTGGATTAAAATTCACGTTATCACCTCCTTCGGCGGATAAAAGAATCTACGACGGTGATAAAAGAATTTACAACGGTGTTAGAAGAATCTACGACGGTGTTAGAAGAATCTACGCGTTGTTGCTGTGTGACGTGTCTACGATATCATCGACGGTGGAACACGAGAAAACGGTATAAAAATTTCGTTGTTTTTCACGAACAAATACAAAAGAAATCCCGTTTGTTTATCGATTCACGCACCAAGAAAAACCGTGACTTCTTTGACAAGAGAAATCACTGAAGTAAACAAGTAAGATGGAGAAACTAAGTGCTGAAAGACAAGCAGATATTAAGAAGATGTCTACGGAAAGGCTAAAACAGCGTTTGTTGAAAGCCGGTTTTAAAGAAGAACAATTAGAAGGTATGTCACGTGGTGACATGATACAGGAACTCGCTGAAGTGTGGGTTAAAGAAGAAGTTGAAGAAGAAGGTGCAGTTGGCGGTGCCGTAGAAAAGGCTATTGAAAAACCTCCTGCGCCTATGTCTATGGAGATGTTGATGCAGTGGATGATGATGACGAGGCAAGAAGAGAAAGAAAGAGAGGAGAGACGAAGACAAGAAGAGAAAGAGCTGAGACAAGAAGCAGAACGTGTAAGACAAGACGATTTGCGCTTGCAGAGAGAGAAAGAAGAGAAGGCAGAACGTCTTCAAAGAGAGAAAGAAGAGAAGGCAGAATTTGCAAGGCAAGAAGAATTGCGCTTGCAGAGAGAGAGAGAAGATAAAGCAGAATTTGCAAGGCAAGAAGAATTGCGCTTGCAAAGAGAGAAAGAAGAGAAGGCAGAATTTGCAAGGCAAGAAGAATTGCGCTTGCAGAGAGAGAAAGAAGAGAAGGCAGAATTTGCAAGGCAAGAAGAATTGCGCTTGCAGAGAGAGAGAGAAGATAAAGCAGAACAAGTGCGTAAGGCAGAACTGGAATTGCAAAAGCATCAGTTTGAGATTCAATTAGAACAGTTGAAAAGAGATAGGGAAGATGCTGAAAGAAGAAGACTGGAGCAGATGATTGAATTTGAAAGAGCTAGAAAAAGTGATGAAGAGGTTCGTCAGCAACAGATTGAAGCAAAGAGAATGCGTGAAGAAGAAAAAGAAAAAGCGCGAACGTTAGAGTTGGAACGTGCAGAACAGATCAGACAAGAAGAACTCAAATTTCAGAAAGAAAGTTTGGAAAAGGCAGAGGCAGAAAGACAAGAACGTCTGAAACTGGAGAAATCAAAATTGACATTGAAAGAAACGCAAATGAGAGAAGAACGAGAAGCAGAAAGAAGGAAACAGCAAGAAAGTGAAACTTTGGTGTCAAAAATTAAGAAAATAGGTGATGCAATGAAGCATGTATTGCCTCAAATGCCAACTGATATGATGGAGGTGCCATTATATTTTGAAACAGTCGAGAACGCGTTTCGTAGTTTTGCTGTGGAAAAGCCGTTTTGGGTTAAATTATTACTACCATTGATGACGCCGAAAGCTCGAACCGTTCTGAATAGATTGTCATACGATGATCTAGACAATTATGATAGAGTCAAGCAGCACTTATTAAAAGAATTTAAATTGACCTCGAGAGAATACAGAGCCAGATTTGTGGATGCTAAGAAGACGACAGAAGAGACTTATACGATGTTTACGGCAAGACTGAAGAACTTGCTAAATTATTACGTGAGAAGTCGAAACGTGAACAGAGAGTATGATACGCTCTTTGATTTGCTGGTAGCGGATAAGCTAAAAGAATGTTTACCACCAGGTCCACTACAGTTTGTATTGTCGAAGGAAGGAACTGACTGTCTTCAAGCTAGTGCAGTGGCAGACTTAGCAGACATTCATGTAAACAATCGAATTGGGTTTGCGATCCCAAATATAAACAGTTATCCTTCTCAACGTTCCGTAAACCAAAGCCAGAGTGGAAAGTGGAAAAGTAATCCAGAAACAGGGAGTCAGTTCAAAGGTAAAGAAGTCAAGGCTAATGTCCCTGTACCCAATGAGACCAGAGAAGTGACGTTTGGTCGTCAGGGATTTAACAAATCGTCAGCGCCGTTTGCCAAGAGGGAAGGCAACACATCGTTTACGCAGTATAAGAGATATGAAGGAAATGAACAACGAGGTATTTCACAACCATACCATACAGTTGTGAAGCGTTGTCACAACTGTGGTTCAGACAAACATTTGGTTAAATTTTGTCCAGTTCCAGTGGCAGCAGCTAGTTCTAGCAGAAATCAAGAACACACAAGGGTGAATTTGATTCAAGTGGTTAGTGATACAGATAATCAAACCGCGAGTCAAGAAAACCAAGAGACTGAAGTAAAGTCAGTAATGAAATGTGGTATTCAAAAAGAAATTCTATTGGATGCTGAAATTCAGAGAGAAGTCATAGGAAAAGATGACAGTCGAATATTGAAGAAATCGTTCTTGCAATATGTCGAGGTTGAAATTCGTGCAGTAGACGGTAAAGAGCCAGTGAAAGTCAAAGCACTGAGCGACTCGGGTGCAGAGATTCCGGTGATTAGTGAAGAATTACTGGAAGGCATGAAGGTGGAACAAATTGGAAAAGTGAATTTGCAATGTGTGGCAGGAGATGCCATTCCTGCGAAGTTAGTGAAAGTGGATGTTAGATTGTGTGGTAGTGACGTGGAAGAAGAGGGATTTCCGCGTAAAATCCAGTGTTCACTTACACCTTATGTCACTTTGATGTGTGCTAGTATTGCAAAGATGGGCAGTACAGAAAGATTCTTGTTGCATCCAGAGATAATTGCCGAATTAAAAGCCGTACCACAGATGAAAGTTAAAACGATACAAGGAGATGTGAGTGTACGAGCAAATGTAATGACGAGAGCGCAGAGTCGGAAACAGGAAATGGTAGATGTTGATGAGAAGAGTGAAACTGAAAGTTCCAGTGATGAGGAAAACGAAAGTAATGAGCAACGAAGCTTATCGCGAGATGGTGTAACATCAGAGATAAACGAGCAAGAGATGGCTGCATGCGAGAATGGCACATTAAATGAAATTGAAGAAGACAATGAATGTGATGTGGGGATAGGAGACTTGTATAGAGATGAAGAAATGGACGAAGAACAAAAGGTGCAGATTGCCGATTCGAAGAAGTTCGAAGAGCAACAGAGAAAGGATGAATCGTTGAAGCCGTGGTGGAAGTTAGCACAAGAGAAAGAATCTGAATTCTGTGTGATCAACGGTTTATTACATAAGAAATATCAGATATTAGACCAGACGATATATCAACTAGTGTTACCAAAAGAGAGACGAATTAAAGTGATGGAGTTGGCACATGAGTCGGTATTTGGAGGACATCTAGGAGAAGAGAAAACAAGAGAACGAATAAAATTATCTTTTGTATGGCCAAAGATGAGAAGAGACATTGTGAAATTTTGTAAGTCTTGCGAGAAGTGTCAACTAAAGGCAAGGAGTTTGGTGATGGATAGAGTGCCCATCACTCCAGTCTCAAGAGAAGAGGTCGCCTTCAGGAGAATGACGATGGACCTCGTTGGCCCGATCGATCCAGTATCTGCTGCAGGTCACAAGTATTGTTTATGCATTGTGGACTCGTGCACCAGATGGCCTACAATCTTCTTATTGAAATCGCTGACAGCGAAGGCTGTGTGTGAAGCGTTGACGGAACTGTTCATGAACGTTGGTGTACCGTCAGTGATTACAAGTGACCAAGGAACGAACTTCACAGCCAGTTTGACAAGAGAATTTCTCAATTTAATGGGCTGTAGTCCAAGATTCGACACACCAGGACACCCAGAGGCTGCTGGATTAGTAGAAAGATGGAATCAGACATTTAAAAAGATGATCCATCATGTGATAATAGACAACCCGAGGAAATGGCACAAGATAATTCCTTTCACAGTGTGGGCATTACGAGAAGTGCCGAATGCAACTACTGCAGTATCACCATATATGCTTGTCTATGGGAAAATTCCGAGAGGACCATTGGCAATATTAAAAGAGAGTTGGACTAGAGAAATAAACTTACCACCTCATGTTGGAGTTAAACCAGAAAAGTATTTAAAAGAACTCAAAGAAAATATGGAGAAAGCATTATTGTTTGCAGAATCCTACTCTCGAGAAAAGCAATTACAATACACGAATCAGTATAACAAGAGAGCAAAGCACAAAGAATTTGAAGCTGGTGAGAAAGTCATAGTTTTGTATCCAACGTCAACGAACAAACTTATTTCTCGATGGCATGGTCCATGTACGATCATACATCGAAGATCAAAGTACTCTTATTTAGTCGATATGGGTGAAAATGGTCGAAAAATAATTCACGCCAACAAGATCAGAAAATATGTTACTCGAGCATTAAGTTGTGGTCTAATCGTTGAAGAAGATGAAGATTTTGGTTCAGTGGTTGAATTACCAATGAGGAATGAGGTTCAAGATGACAAGAATTCACTTAACCTCGATCCTGAACAAATTAGCCATTTAACAGTAACTCAGCAAGAACAGTTGCTGAACGTCTTAAACAAATACTGTGACAGATTTTCAGAAAAACCCGGATTATGTACATTGGTTGAACATGAAATTGAACTAAAACCAGGATTTCGTGAAAAGGAATTTGCAGCATATCGAATTCCTTTGATTTATCGAGCAGAAGTGGAACGTCAGATCAAAGAAATGTTAAAAACAAACATTATCAAACCATCATCGAGCAGAATGGCAAGCCCTTTGGTTATTGTTAAAAAGAAAGACGGATCTTTAAGACTTGCCTGTGACTACAGATACATTAACTCATTCACAGTGGATTGTAAATATCCTATGCCGATTGTCAGAGACGTTTTAAACAAAGTTGGAAAGTCTAATGTGATTTCTATTTTGGACTGTCGAAGTGCTTATTGGACTTGTCCTGTAAAACAATCTGATCAATGGAAGACAGCTTTTGTAACACATAATGGACTGTATGAATTTACTCGTGTTCCTTTTGGAATGATAAATTCAGGCCGAACTTTTGTTCACCTTGTCACCTTGTGCTGTCAGCTCGTGGAGCTCTAGCGATCGTCCTGGTGAACACACTCCACCGTCTCCTATTCGATGACAAGTCTCTCAATTCCGCCAAATTCATGCCAGTTACATCTTGTATCTCATCCATCCATCTCCTCCTTGGGCGACCCAGTCTTCTCCTCCCCTCACCGCACGCCAGCATCATTTCCTTCTCCAGACCATCAGATCGCATAACATGTCCAAAGAACCTTAGCTTCATTCTTGTCGCAGTTTGTTTTAACGACTCTTCATTCTCAACTCCAATCTCCTCTCGTATTGATTCGTTCGTTCTTTTCTCAGTCCAAGATATTCTCAGCATCTTCCTCCATATCCACATTTCACAAGCGTTAACCTTATTTTCCATGTTCTTTGTCATTGTCCACGTCTCGCAACCGTACAGTACCGTAGGAAAGATTAGTGCTCTCACGAGCCTTTTTTTGGTTTCTATGCTCACATGTTTGTCTTTCCATATCTTTTCCAGTCCGGTCATTGCAGCTTTCCCTATAGCAATCCTTCGTTTTATTTCTGGATCACACTTTCCCTCCTTTCCAACCAGTGATCCTAGGAATGTGAAGCTTTCTACCACCTCTATTTCCTCTCCGTCTATCTCAAAACTATCCCAATCTGCTGTTGTCATGACCTTTGTCTTCTTTATGTTGAAGTATAAACCAGCTTTTTCACTTTCTCTCCTGACCCTTCTTATCAGTTCTGCCAGATCCTCTTTTCTTTTTGCCATTAATGTTGTGTCATCCGCGTATCTAAGGTTATTCAGTGTCTTTCCAGCAATTTTTACTCCCTCAATTGCCCCCTCCAGTTCTGCCTTTCTCATTATTCTTTCAGCATATAGATTAAACAGGAATGGAGACAAGATGCATCCCTGCCTCACTCCTTTCTTGATTCTGAAATTGTCAGTGTCTCCGTATTCTGTTCTTATCACCGCTATCTGGTCTTCATATAAACCCTTTAGTAACATTATCAGGTGTTTCGGAATTCCCATTTCAAGCAGGGTTTTCCACATTAAATCATGGTTAATGCAGTCGAATGCCTTGCTATAGTCAATGAAACAGATGTGAACCTCCTGTCCATACTCCCTTTGTCTCTCCATTATCCACCTCATGTTGGCTATATGGTCTCGAGTTCCACGAGATTTCCTAAACCCTGCCTGGTTCACCGGAAGTTCTCTTTCAATTGTGCCTTCCATTCTTTTGTGAATTATTTTCAGTAATATTTTACTAGTGTGTGATATCATTGCTATCGTCCTAAAATTTTCACACTCCCTCGCATCTCCTTTCTTGAATATAGGTATAAAGATCGACTTCTTCCAGTCCTCCGGCCATTCTCCAGTTGCCCATATTTGATTGCACAATTTTGTTATTGTTTTTATCATCGCATCATCCCCTGCTTTTATCAGTTCTATAGGTATCCCATCTTGACCGGGTGCCTTATTGTCCTTGAGTTGTCTGATTGCCCATTCTACCTCCGCTTCCATGACCTCCGGTTCCTTTTCATACTCTGTTACATCAATTTGTTCTTTTTTGACTCGTTTGTCTTCCCTATACAACTCCTCCGTGTATTCTCTCCATCTATGCTTTATCCCTTCTTCATCGCAGATTACATTTCCATCTCCTGCCTTCATTGAGCCCATTCTAGGTGCAAATTTTCCCGTGATTGTCTTTACTTTTGAGAACATTTCCTTGGTTCGTCCCTTCCTTCCCTCGTCTTCCATTTCTCTGCATAATTCGTTTAGATGTATTTCTTTATCTTTCCGTGCTTGTTTTTGGAAGGCACTGTTCAGTGCCCTTACCTTATCCTTTTCTCCTGCCTTCTTTGCAGCCTTCCTATCAACCGCCATGCATATGGCTTCTCTCGATAGCCATGTCGTTGTTGTGATTTTCTTCTTCTTTGGAATGTGCTTATCTGCGACTTCGACTATTGTTTTCTTCATCCTCTCCCATAGGTTGTTCGAATCCTCTTCCTCTTCTATCTCATCTCTCTCTAGTACTTCAAACCGATTCTTTATTTCCATCCTGTATTCCAGTGTGATACCCTTGCAGTCGTATCTGATCAATCGATCTCCTTTCTTTATCTTTTTCAATTTCGTTCTCAGTGTTGCTACCAATAGCTCATGGTCAGTTCCACAGTCCGCTCCTGGCCTTGTTCTCACATCTCTTATTGTGCTTTTCCATCTTTTGTTTATCAGTATGTAGTCAATCTGGTTTCTATGCTTCCCATTCGGTGACGTCCATGTGTACAGTCTTCTCTTAGGCTGTTCGAACCATGTGTTCATAATTCCTAAGCCATTCCCTTTGCAAAACTCAACAAGTCTTTCTCCTGCTTCATTCTGTTCACCCAGGCCATGACTACCTAATGTGTCTCCATCGCCTCCGGTGCATTGACCCACCTTCGCATTGAAGTCACCTATGATCACTAGTACGTCGCCCTTCGGAGTTCTGTCCACTGTACTTTGCAGGCTGGTGTAAAAACCCTCGTGTTCCTCTTCTAACGATATCGATGTTGGAGCATATACCTGTATAATGGTTATGTTGACCTTTCTTCCTCTGAATCTTACACTCAAAATTCTATCACTCACTGTATCATATCCCATTATCGCATTTGCGCTTGACTTGTCACACATGATTGCAACTCCATTTTTTCCTCTCTCTTTTTGTCCTGACATTATTATCCTGTATCCATTCCAACTGAAATGTCCTTGTCCCTTCCACCTTGTCTCACTTAATCCTAGGATTGCTATGTCTAATTTCTTCATCTCTCCCTGTATCACGTCCATCTTTCCGCTCTGCATACTTCGCACGTTCCATGTGCCCAACTTCATCTTCTGCTTACAGCTCAGGTTGAGTCTTTCCCCTCCGAATCGATCCACCTCTAGACGTCCTTTCGGCTTTAGTCCTGTTGCTTCATTAGATCGAGGGGCCCTTGACTCTCCGTCTTGCTCTTCCCCAGTAGCTTCTAAGTCACGCTCCGGCCTGGGAGTCCCACCATTCGCAACTATCACCGTTTTTGGCTTAGTGTGTTTCATGACGATTTTCTTGGCAAGTTAACAGGGGTGGTTTGCCATTGCCTTCCCCTGGTTTTGCCTGCCGTGCCCGTTCGTTCCCCTTCCTAGGAAGGGTACCAACGGTCCGCACCACGAGAAGGTGGGCACGGAGGACTTTGGTTCACCAGCCCAGGTCGGATCCGAGTCTACGCTCAACAGAGACGTCGGTCAGGTCGCCTCCCCGTTTTACTCTGTACTAGAGTGACTGGTGAACCTTTGCGGACCAACTTTTGTTAAGGCGATAAATTTAGTTTTACAGCCTATAAGTGACTTTGCAGAACCGTATGTTGATGACATTGCTGTGCATTCTGACAATTGGAAAATTCATTTACAGCAGTTAGATGCATTTTTGATGCAAATGAGATTGCATAACGTTACCTTAAATTTGAAAAAATGCATATTTGGTAAGTCTGAAGTAAGGTTTATCGGTCATGTGGTTGGGTCTGGTAAGATAAAGATGAATCCAGACAGAATTGAAAGTTTGACTAATTTGAAGATCCCAGAAACTAAGAAGCAAGTTAAGCAACTGCTTGGGTTTTTTTAATTATTACAGACAGTTTATTAAGGACTTTGCACAGATTGCGAAACCTTTATCTGATTTAACTAGTAAACGTGTTTCTGATAAGATTGATTGGACTGTTGAACATCAGCAAGCATTTGATTTACTTAAAGAGGCTGTGCGATCCAAAGTAGTGTTATATGTTTTTGAAGTGGGAAAACCATTCAATTTGTACTGCGATAGTAGTGACTTTGCAGTCGGTGCTGTTTTAACACAGATGGACGACAAGGGAATAGAACGCCCTGTGTCATTTATCAGTCAGAAATTAACTGATACCCAGAAGAGATGGGCTACTGTGGAAAAGGAAGCCTATGCTATTGTTTGGGCTTTAAACAAGTTAAAAGAAATTATAATTGGATCAAAAATTTTCATTTTTACTGATCACAATCCTCTTACATATTTGACTGAGTCAATGTCTAAGTCTGCTAAACTTGTGCGTTGGGCGTTAGCCTTACAAACTTTTGATGTTGAGGTGAAGTACAAGAAGGGCAGATTGAATGTTATTGCTGATTGTTTGTCAAGGTTATAAGTAATCGTAAGACTGTTTATTAATTAGTTAGATATATATGTATGTTTCATGTATTTTGGTAATTTCGCAAATTTTGAAATTTAATTTGCTCAATTCCAGAAAAAGGAAGGAGGTAATGTGAACTGAGTTTTGTGTACAGTCTTGCAGTGCGAGATATTGGCGTATATATTTAGTGTTCGCTTAGGCGCACAGAAGACAGGTGTGTCAAGCGGCGCGAAGAATTATGCTGACTAGAGAAGTTTGAATTTGTATGTTCGCAGTAGTAGTGTGGCTGACTAGTTGAGTTGTAATCGAATTGAGTTCTGTCTGTTTGTTTCTTATTAAACTGAAAAGATATTAAACTGTGTTGCTGATTAATTCAGGTTATACTTATACGTAGAATTAGTGTTCAAAAGGTGAACGTTAAATAGGCGTTAAGTACGAAGAGAACAAGGATTTAATCAGAAGGATTGTCAACGGAAGGATTGGGTTGACAGAATGAATTAATGAATTTATTAATTAATGAGCAAGTGAATGAATGAACGAATGAGTGACCGAATGAATGAATAATGGCACTGCATGTGCTTGCAGGCATATGTCATCCATTCTCTTTCATCCTTTATTTCTCATCTATTTAAGTATTTTTACAAATACGCCCAACTGATTTCTAGTTACCTGTTCAAAGCCGTCAGCACATGCAGTGCATCGAAACATCTTGACGCCTCATAAAGCGCATTTTTGGTAGCTCTCGAACGTTACTGCTCCGAAGAGATTCGACCCTGCACGCCTCGCTTTGCACGGCATGCATTATAATAATAATAATAATAATAATAATAATAATAATAATAATAATAATAATAATAATAATAATAATAATAATAATAATAATAATAATAATAATAATAATAATAATAATAATAATAATAATAATAATAATAATAATAATAATAATAATAATAGACAGCCTGCAATACACGGCGCAAATTGCAGCCTACAAAGCATGTCCGCCTATGGGACTCGATCTCTGTACCTCTCGCACTCTACGCCAGATGATATCCAATGCGCTATCGGGCCCCGCATACCCTTACCAGTAAGTTACCATAAGCTAAGGTCAACCTTCTTCGTTTTCATATTATTATTATTATTATTTATTAAATTTGTAACGCGCTCAAGGTCACACCGAAATGTGAATCTGAGGCGCGGATAGTCAGCCGCCAGGAGAAGAAGCAGTTAGATATCCAAGTGCGGGTGTGGGTATATATATTCATGTGTGTACGATGGAGTGGGTGTGTATATGTAGGTCACAATACGTATATATATATATATATATATATTCATATGAATGTATTGTGAGTATTGAGTCTCTTTTTGCAGGTAGGAAGTGAATTTGAGCTACGAAGAGAGTGGCAGTCGATTCCATTCCCTGGGGGCAGAGACATGTAATGCACGCGAGCCCATAACTGTTCTGCACCGTGGCGAAGCTAAAAGACCCATACTTGATGATCGCAGGCAACGAGGAGGGATGTTATGAGTTAGTAGTGATGGAGGTCGGGAAGGGTGCTGGTGCTGAGGGCTCTGTGGGTCAAACAGGACTAATACACGCCTTGTTTCGGCTACAATTCTCGGAGGTCTGGTACTGCATATGGGCTCAATAGTACTAAACCTTCCCACTGTAGATCGTGACTTGGAACCGTACCGGGTCATAACCTGCCTCTTCGATTTTGGTTTTCATCTAAAGCTGTAACCTACCCTCGTGATAACCCTACTGTTTTAATGCTAGACAAGTGTGGCTATTTCTCTGTTGGGGTTTAGTTACCGCGGTAAAATTGTGGATATTTCTGTGGTGGCCAGACACTATTGTCGAGAGGCATCGGCCGCGTCTACTGTCTCGTCACCTAACGATCAACGTACTACATCAGAATTCTATATTACAATAACATTTGCAATTCTATATCCGCAAAATTTTCTCCTAATACCAGACACTATTTTAATATGAGTGTGGCCAAACGACCCCCCCCCCTGAACAACTGGCCCGATGTTCGCTCGGATGATACGTTGCCTCTTGGCAATTTGTATGTGATAGATGGCAGTATAGGTGTTCACGTACACGACCCCGTGACATGAGGTCAGGCGGGGTCAACTTCATAAAAACGAACTTAGACAGAGGATTACATGCCACAGAGCAGCCAACGTCTTTGGTCTTTCGACGTATAACGGATATTTATAGCCATCTGACAAACGCCTGTGCCTTTATATTGGCCTCATCTGATTAAACTATATACATATATATATATATATTAGGGTGGTGCGAACGTAATGGTAAAAAAAATTTTTCTTAATTAATAATTGTAATAGCGTGAAAAAGTTGTGTCTGTAAGAGGTGAATACATGGCTAAATTTGTTAGTTGCTAGTGCCATGTCTTGAACTGCCCCAACGACTTTGAAACTGAGCAGTAACAGATGCTTGTAAATACTAATAAACGATTACTTACCATAACGATTAATACACGTTATGCAAGTTATTACCAATGTTTCCGTCACTAATGACTAAACAATCCTTCACAAAATTATACATTTGGTTACTGAACATGTCTAAACACAAATTTTAAGAAGTTGAAGATCGTTGTTATGGAGTAATATGGACAGTTTGGACAGTGGACACTGAACACACAAACGCTGTCCAACAGTCAAAGTAATTAAACACGTGAAGACGCTTGAAACAGAGACATAAATGTCGATTAAATTATCCAAAACCCATAGATTACAATTGTCACACATTATGGAAGACATATTAATCTCTTTTGTTATCCAAAGAAGCCACCTGTTGCCATGACATTGTTCTGTGTATCATTAATCTAGTTGGAGCAATTTCCAGGCAAACCGCTTGACATGCTTCGGTTACTAGTTTCACTCCTCTCTTACAGCACCCAGTATAGAGTTGGTGGCACCAAATATTCTGCCGGATCAACTGGAATCTTTGACAGCAGCGGTGGGGCGGTAACGGTCAAATCCATACAGTTTATTAACTCGACGTAACTTTCGGCGTTGAAGTTCAAAGTCGGTATGACAAACTGTCTGATACCCCTCGGTTGCTGTTGGCGAACTTTCAAAGTTGACGTTTATATGTTCTTGTTCATCTGTTATCATTGCTAATAAGATACCCTCTGGGTGTGCAAGGGTCCCATCAAAGTACAAGGTCTCTATTGAATCCCTTGTTTCACTTGCTTGCATTGATGTACGCTTTCTAGTAATTTTTCTTTCTCGGCGAAGCTTGTAGCAATCGATTAGGCCTACATGGGTTGATTCGGTCTGTGAAACAATACCAAAATCTTCTAGTAGGCCTACAGCATTGGCAATTAGCGCAGCTGCTTTGTCCAATATTCCATATTGGTGATAGATTTTTGACAACTTCGGTAAATATTTTCTCGTTTGCTTAGTTTTATTCACTTCTTTGTAGGTACTTGGTTTTCTGGCGCAACCATGTCTTCTTCGTCTGCTACGCTTTGACTCTGTGCTGGATCTATCTCTCTTTCCGCTGCGGGATTTTGATCAGTACTGTCTGCTAATGTTTGTTCATTGCTGAAATCCAAATGTTTGCAACATCTTAGGTGCTTGGTCAGCTTTCTGTCATGCCGCTTTTTAGTTTAGTTGATGCAATCTTATCTTGTCCGCCAATAATCATTACTCTAATCGTCCGCTGATCATGTAGGAACTTATGTTCATCGTTTGGCACCTTTCTGGCGTTTTTCTACAATTGTTATTGGTAGGCTACATTTGCAAGCTTCGATGTCAACAACTTTTTCCCTACATTTATGTTAAGAGTTTTGCAATTTTTACGATATATACTACTACTTTTTCGACCTTTATAGGTCGGCGATCGAAATTCACCGTGGAATGTTCTTATCATCTTCAGAACTCTTGTATGTGAAACTGCCACGAAGGAAGCTTTTTTCGGTATAGCTTCGATGTGTCTTGCTACGATTTCTGCTGTTTGAGTGACAATAGATTCTTTGGTTCCGTCCGTGTTGACTCTCGTGAGATTGTGTTTAACATAATTATAGTGCCTCGTAACGTCTTTATAAGTTGGCAAGAGATTTTTCGGTAACTCGCACGAATATCCAAAATCAGTAGGCTACATTTTTCAGCGGTTCTTGTTTTTATTTTGGATAACGACTTAGTAACTGATCGAAAAGACCTCTTTAAAAAAATTGCGATTATCGGATTTCTACAAACTTTTGTACATGCCATTGATTATATATTATACAATTAACATGGTGCCCTAAATATGACACATGACGTGGTGGGCAGTGGCGTAACTTTGGTCTAAAAGTGGGGGGATACCAATTTCTTACATACACGAAGCAAGGCAAAGACTGCGATTTCTTGGATGGCTCAATAATAAAATATTGATTGGCTTTGTTTGAAAAGTGGGGGTGCGGTACCCCAGTCAAAAAATTGCAGGTAGGGGTACCCATCGTACCCCCCAACAGCAAACTACGCCTATCGTGGTAGGCCCACTACCGGTTCGCTTAAATTTGGAGGATTGAACAAATGAAGGACATTGAAGGACGAAGGTTCGCCTTAATGTGAATTGGCTAATGCATTAGCAACAGGGGTATATGGTATCGAACTTCGACGACGCAGTTGGGGCACCTCTGAACTTCAAAATAATTCAACCAAATTTTACACAGTCATTTACTTTCACCAAATGCAACTTTTAAACACTATTACGTTTGTAAATTCGCACTTTAATTTTTTCGCACCACCCTAATATATATATATATATATGTGTGTGTGTGTGTGTGTGTGTGTGTGTGTGTGTGTGTGTGTGTGTGTGTGTGTGTGTGTGTGTGTGTGTGTGTGTGTGTGTGTGTGTGTGTGTGTGTGTGTGTGTGTGTGTGTGTGTGTGTGTGCGTATGTGTTTGTGTGTGTGTGTGTGTGTTTGTGTGTGTGCTTGAGTACGAACGTGTGTGCGTGTGCGTGTGTGTATATGTATGTTGTGTAGGTGTATCTATAGGTGTGTGGGTGTATATGTGAGTGTTTAATTGCATATGCATAGATGTGTGTGTATAGATGTGTGTATAGATTTGTGTGTGTGCGTGAGGGTGTAATTTACGCTTAATATATATATGAATTATAAAGGGGGAAGAAAAGCTGTCCATTGGCAGCCACTGGTATGCAATGTTACCGACTTCATTTTCTCAGCCTCGGCGTACGTAAGCTATAGTGGTGTGTCCTCTCTTTCGCCGCCTGATCTTCCAACCAACAGTGTACAGTCGATGTGCTCATTCCTAGTTGGATAACCCAGAGTGTCGTCAGTGTACTTAACTGCTTCTCTAAGTTCATCTCTGCTGCTCCTATCCCTTCCCTTTCTTTCTCCTTCTCCTCTTCCGCCTTTTCTCTACCCCTCCTTCTCCTTTTCTTCTTCCCTCTGCTCCTTCTTTACCATCTCCTCTTATTCCCCCTCCTTGTTTGGCTTCTCCTCCTCCTCCTCTTCCTTCTCCCACCCCTACTCCTTTACCATCTCATCAGTTTCCATCTTTCCTCCTCATCCTTTCCCTCTTCCTTCTCCTGCCATTTCCTTTATCATTTCCTCATCCTCTTTCTTCTCCTTCCCTACTGCTTTGCCACCTCCTTCTTCACTTCCTCCTGCTCCTTCTCCATCTATTTTTCCATCTCCTCCTTCTTTTCCTGCAACTGCTGCTGCTGCTGATGATAATCTTGCTGCTGATGACTTGCCTCTGGTCTGCCCATCAACGCACCTCAGCCGTCAACAAACACTCCGCGACACGCAGCCATCTCCCCCACATCTCTCTACCTCTCTCACCCACCCACCCATCCACCCTGCCTTTTTCCCTACTCTAGACCACCACCTCCCCACCCTTGTCCATCGCGATGCCTTGTCATTTGAGCGTTGACGAGGGAAAAACGCATCGCAGAGAAACACTTCTGGGTAATTGCATGATGATGATGATGACGATGATGACGATGATGATGATGATGATGATGATGATGATGATGATGATGATGATGATGATGATAATAAAATTAATAATAATAATGATAATGATAATAATAATAATAATAATAATAGTAGTAGTAGTAATAGTAATAATAATAATAATAATAATAATAATAATAATAATAATAATAATAATGATAATAATAATAATAATAATAATAATAATAATAATAATAATAATAATAATAATAATAATAATAATAATAATAATAATAATAATAATAATAACGTTGGGGCCAATCAACGCTGCCGGGGCCGATTTCATTCGCGAGGTCGGCCGGCGCCTTTCGGCCGCTTCAGGGGAGCCGAGAGAGGGCACCTTTCTTTTCCAGCGCCTTTCCATTTGCATTCAACGTTATAATGCCATCGCATTCCGTGGCACATTCAGGGACTCAACGGAGGACGAGGCCTGATCTCCTGGAAATAACATAACAACAAATTAATATCTAAGTCCCCAAGGGATCATATGAACCTTGGGGCAAAAAAAATAAATAATGTACGCAAAGCATAGACTAAATCTAGTCTTAATACTTCTATCGCGCCATCATAATTAATGCATTAATTGATGGCACTGCAAATGTAATAACCTTTCGGGAAAAGAGCCAAAAGCAGTAATATTGTTATTGGATCTTATTGCGCTCCGTGCGATTGTCTGTTTGCCCTGCGACCGACCAATCACCCTCCTCCTCCCAACCCGGCGTCCTTTGCACCATTTGGTAGCAAACGAGAGACAACGGTCCCTAATTAAATGTCTAGTCAAAAGATGGACGCCTTTAGAAAAAGTATTCCACAGGAAGACGGAGATGAGAATTGCCACGCAAGGTTAACTTAGGAAGCTAGACGACAGTGAGTCGCCGTTTCTTCAGCAGTCCATTGATTTTCAAGGCTGCGGTTTGTTACCTGTTTGCAGTCGTGTATTAGCAGTCCATGGCTTCCTCCTTCCCTCCCTGGCAGCCTCACTTCTTCCTCTGTCTCTGTCTCTGTCTCTCTGTCTCTCTCCATGTGTGTCTCTCTGTCTGTCTGTCCGTCTGTCTGTCTCTGTCTTTGTCCTCTGTCTGCCTCGCTCTCTCTATTTCTCTCTCTCTCTCCTTCCACCCTCCCTCTCTGTCTGTGTCTGTGTCTGTGTCTGTCTGTCTGTGTGTGTGTGTGTGTGTGTCTGTCTGTCTGTCTGTCTGTCTGTCTGTCTGTCTGTCTGTCTGTCTGTCTGTCTGTCTGTCTGTCTCTTCCTATCCCCTACAACACCCCACGGGGATTCTTCGCACCCTCCTTCGGGACGTGCGGGAGACAAAATGAGGCGACGATTGGGGAAATAGATGGGGGAGGGGAGAGAAATCGTTAAGTTATTAACCTTGGTCAGACGGACAGGAAATTATGTGAGTCGGCTGAAAAGAGTTCCTGAAGGTCGCAGTAGGCACACAGATCCATCCGCCAATTTACGTCGCTTATTACGCATGAGAACATTTGCATCTTCACCGTGGGTGTCTGGGTGTCTACAGTATCTATGTATCTTACTATGTTTGCGGGTGTGGGTGTATATATTCATGTGTGTACGATGGAGTGGGTGTGTATATGAAGGTCACGATACGTATATATATTCATATGAATGTATGTAAACATAGTAAATTCATATATATATATATATATACACATATATAATATATATGTTTATATATATACATATACATATATATATGTAATACATATACATACACACACACATATATATATATATATGTAATATATATATATATATATATCTGCAAATGCATAATAAATGTGTGTGTACCTAATATGTATATATATTTGTGCGGCAGAATAGTTTCTATTAATTTAATCGATGCGAAGTACATTTCGGCGCTCGAGAAACTGTGCAATGATTTTGTAAGTTAATGTTTACTTTCGGGAAAGCTCAAAGCGAAGGACTGATCTGTCTCGTGTTCCTTGCTGATCGATCGATCCTCTTCTCTCTCTCTCTCTCTCTCTCTCTCTCTCTCTCTCTCTCTCTCTCTCTCTCTCTCTCTCTCTCTCTCTCTCTCTCTCTCTCTCTCTCTCTCTCTCTCTCTCTCTCTCTCTCTGTGTCTGTCTCTCTCTGTCTGTCTCTGTCTGTCTCTCTGTCTCTCTGCCTGTTTTCGTCTGTCTGTCTGTCTCTCTCTCTGTTTCTCTCTCCTCCCATACATCCTTCCGTCCTTTTGCATGTTCGCCATCCATCCTTTCTTCCTTCCATCCTTTCTTCCATCCATCCTTTCTCCTTCCATCCATCCATTCGTCCTTCTTTCCGTCCTTCCATCCTTCCGTCCGTCCATCGTTTAATCGGAATCGAACCCCCGTTGTCCAGTTGTGGTCAATGGAATTATAGGCGTCAACTGTTATCTTTTGTGTCGAAGGAGAGAGAATCAGATGATGCATTTGACCAGATGCCGATTCAATTGTCCATCAGCAGCAGTTACAGCAGCTTCAGCATCATCATCTCGGCCACAGAACAGACATAGGGGTAGCCAAAGACAGAGTTAGATAGGCAAACAGACAGACCGATAGATGGAGAAACAGAACAATGGATGATGGATGGATGGATGGATGGACGGACGGACGGACGGATAGATAGATAGATAGATAGATAGATAGATAGATAGATAGATAGATAGATAGATAGATAGATAGATAGATAGATAGATAGATAGATAGATAGATAGATAGATAGATAGATAGATAGATAGATAGATAGATAGAGAGAGAGAGAGAGAGAGAGAGAGAGAGAGAGAGAGAGAGAGAGAGAGAGATGGATGGATGGATGGATGGATGGATGGATGGATGGATGGATGGATGGATGGATGGATGGATGGATGGATGGATGGATGGATGGAGGAAAAGGCGGGCGTAGGAATAGATAGACAGATGGAAAAAAGACAGAAAAAGATCAGGGACAAAATAGAATACCGCATAGAAAGATGTCAGAATGACGAGCTGTGAGCGACAACCGGGAAATACCACAGAGAAAAGCACGACAGAGACTGAGGAAGACAGACACACAGACAGATAGATCTCAACACACGCATAGACAAGCGCATAGACAAGCGAACAGAGAGAGACACAGGCGCATCCAAACAGCAGTACAATCAAAAGCAGAACGACAGTCACAGACAGCGAAACATACAAGCGATGGCACAGCGGTGTAACACACGCGAACAGACGCAGGGAGATTTGCCACTGGAGCCGGGAAATCGAGCGCGCATCGCCCGCGCGCACCGACCGCGTCGTTGAACCACAGCGCATAGGAGGCGCCAGAAGACGAGAAACATTGCGAGGCGCATTTGTCGGTGGTTCTTGATCAGACGGATACGGCCAAAGACACGGTGCTCGGTCAATCGAACGAACGCCTTCATCTCCTTAAGGATTAGAATTCGTCTTCCGGTTTGCGTCGCTTGTAAGTAGGTTCTCGGAAAGCCCGACAAAAGACGCCCGGAAATGACGCGTCAAGGTAAGAGCATTAATCGTTGCGACTGCGCGACGGAGGGCGACAGTTCCTCCTTAGACGGAGCTAGGATCGGCGCGCTGGTGTGCACTTCGGGTTGCATACGGTCGCAGGTTTGTTCGAAATCTCAACTGTCTGCTTGGTGTCGAGTTTCTCCGACGTCTACAGCTTGTCAGAGTTCCCCAGCTTTCCCGAAGTTGCCAGATTCCCAGAGGTCACAAGCTCATCCGATATCGCTAGTTTGCCCGAAGTCCCCAGCTTCGCAGAGATCCTCAGTTTCTCGGAGGTCTACGGATTGCCAGAGGGCCAAAGATTATATGACGTTTCCAGTCTGTCACAAACCTCACGTTTCCCCAAAGGCTCGAAAGTGGTCGCCATTTTGTTCAAATTTGTGGCCCCAGATATCCCAAATATTTCCGTTATACTCGGTTTTACCTAAGTCCTCAATCTGCCAAAATACTCTTCCAACTTACCCAATGTCTTGCCAAAGGTCTGTAGTTTGTCGGACGTTCCCGGCTGGCTCTAGTTTCGCATCTTGCCAAAGGACCCCAGCAGGGCCAATGTCTTCGGTTTCCTCGAGGTCCACAGTTAACCCAAAGTTCACAGTCTGCCTTCGGTCGCTCGTCAACCTGAGATTCTTAATCTACCTGGTTCTGTTGAGCGTCTCCGTCGTGGCAATTGCTGGTGAAAGGGAACCAGTTCTTCAGTGCTATATCGTAGAAGAGCTGCCGCCAGGAACTCCGACCGGCTGCACCATCGTTTCGGACTACGGGTTGGACCGGAAGTACAACTCGTCCGTCTTGACTCAACTGCGCTTCTCCTTCCTCGTCCAGCCGCCACCTGACCGCCACCTCTTCTCCATCGACGAAGAGGGTGGAACCATCCGAACAACGAGGAAGATAGATCGCGAGGAACTGTGTCCCAGAATGGAGGAGTGCTGCGTGAAGTTCGACGTCGCCGTCAGACCGATCCAGTATCTGCTCATCATCAAGGTCCGCGTCGAGATACTCGACATCAATGACCATTCGCCGACCTTTGATCAGACCGGCGTCTCCTTTGATCTCTCCGAATCGTCGGATCCCGGAACCAGTTTTCCACTTCCGTCGGCCGACGACCTTGACCAGCCGAGAAACGGAGTGCACCACTACGAGATCGTCCCTCCGAGCGACGTCTTCGAACTCTCGCTGCGGCCCAGACCCGATGGCAGTTCCAACATCCGGCTGGTACTCAAGACGAAGGTGGATCGCGAGACGAGGGACTTCTACCAGTTCAAAATAGTAGCCTTCGACGGCGGCGAAACGTCTCGAACTGCCATACTTCCGGTCAACGTTACGATCCTGGACACGAACGACAACGCCCCGGAGTTCGACAACTCGACCTACGAGGTCCGGCTGAGGGAGGACGTCGCCCCAGGGACCGCTATAGTCAAGGTCCGTGCGGTAGACAGAGACCTCGGTTCGAACGGCCTCGTCGTCTACAACTTCACCTCGGACACGCTGCGCTCCTACGACCGGGTGTTTGGGATCGACCCCGACAAGGGTACGATCTACACGAAGGGTGGCCTTGACTATGAGACGCAGGCGGTCTACGTGATCTACGTCACGGCGAGCGACCGTGCGGACAGCGTGCAGCTGACGTCACAGGCGTTGGTCGTCGTCCGATTGGACGACATCAACGATAACGAACCCAGTATTCGGGTCAACGCGCTTGCGCAGAACAACGACCAGCGACGACGTCACCAGCCGGAGGTCATCGAGGGCTCTGACGTAGGCGCCTTCGTGGCGCATGTCACCGTCGATGACAAGGACAGCGGTGTCAACGGAAAATTCCACTGCTACATACTCGACAGCAATCTCTTCGAACTGCGCCAGATGTACCCGACCGAGTTCAAGGTCGTGACCTTGGCCCGCTTTGATCGGGAGGTACGCGACGAGTACGCATTCAGTATCACGTGCCGCGACAACGGCCTTCCGTCGAAGACGTCGACCCTGCAGATCCAGGTCAAGGTCACGGACCGCAATGACCACGCCCCCGTCTTCCTCCAGGAATCCTACCGTGCCGTCGTCGATGAAAATAACCCCTTCGGGGCAACAGTCACACGGGTCGCCGCCATCGACCGCGACTCAGGACCCAACGGCCAAGTCACATACACCCTCGACGCTGAAGTCCGTCACCTCTTTAACATCGACTCGTTGACTGGCGTCATCACGTCCAAGATCTCGTTCGACTATGAGAACTCGTCTGCGTATGAGATTGGCGTTGTCGCGTCAGATGCCGGAAGTCCGCTGCGATCAGCTGACGTCATCGTCTACGTCACGGTACGTGACCTTGACGATGAGATTCCTGTCTTCCAGCAAACGCAGTACACGTTCATCGTCGAAGAGAACCAGTCTCCCGGAACGGAGGTCGGCACCGTGACCGCAGTCGACCGTGACTCGCATCCGTTGAACCGGATCTTCTACTTCCTCGACCATGTCGACACGACCTTCAGGCTGTTCCAGATCGACTCCACATCCGGTCTGATCACGCTCGTCG
>OY744607.1:5883818-5886318 GCA_963556255.1 Allolobophora icterica | reverse complement strand
GGGAATGGAAGGGAAGGGAATTTTGTCTTGCAAGGCATGCAGAAACGGCTTGTGGGAGAGGGCAAAGGAAGAGAGCTCCCTCGGCAGCAGCAGTAGCAGAGGGAAAGATGTTCGGTGCGAGTGATGTATTGTCCCGTGACAACAAAGGCCACAAAGGTCGCCTCGATTGATTGCCAGGAGATTCTTCTGTCGAAACGTACGGTTCTTCTGGCTTCTTCTGAATCAATCCACGAATCGTGGATACAGAGAGAGAGAGAGAGAGAGAGAGAGAGAGAGAGAGAGAGAGAGAGAGAGAGAGAGAGAGAGAGAGAGAGAGAGAGAGAGAGACAGACAGACAGACAGACAGACAGACAGACAGACAGACAGACAGACAGACAGACAGACAGACAGACAGACAGACAGACATACAGCCATACAGACATACAGACATACAGACATACAGACAGACAGACAGACAGACAGACATACAGACATACAGACATACAGACAGAGACAGAGACAGACTGAGACAGACAGAGACAGACAAGAGACAGACAAAGAGAGAGAGAAGTGAGGAAAAGGAACTCGGACCTTCACTTGGTATCTCTGGACAACCTCTATGACGTGACGCAGTGCTAGCGAATGAGCTGCGCTCGAAGTATAGCGCTTTAGAAATATATGAAGTTTACGGTAATTTCCATTACGATTACGACGTTGTTACGGCGGAAGGACTTCTGGATATTGACCTATTGATCTGGATATCAACCTGTTGACCTGGACATTGACCTGAATAATGACATGTTGACCTGATATTGACTTGTTGACCTGGATATTGATGGGTATTGATATGTTGACCTGGATATTGACAGGTTGACCTGGATATTGTCATATTGACCTGGATATTGACCTGGTGACCTGTTTTCTGCGCCATTGGTTACTGTTTTATGCATTAGATACCGGCGCGCAATAAGAAGTTGTAAATTAGAATTACAGTTACCCTGTTATTATGTCTGAGCATCTTTGAAACTGTCGGAACCTTTCATCTTCTAGAATTTATGAATCGCGGCCTCGTCAATCTTCGAATCATTGCACAAGACATGGTTTTCATCTCCTGAACCAGTAAATTATGTATTTATGTGTGTATTTTACCCATGTGTGTATGTATGCATGATGTGCGTATGTATGTATGCATGTTTGTATGCATTTATGCGTGTATGTATTTATGCATGCATGTATGTATGTATGTATGTATGTATGTATGTATGTATGTATGTATGTATGTATGCATGCATGTATGTGTGCATATGCATATAAATATTTTTTCTGTATGTATGCATTGCATGTATATATGTATGTATGCATAGGTGTCACCTGTGTACCCAAACTACAGAAATTGATTTGCCTATTTTTGTTTGATTTGTTTACCTGTTCAGTTTGAATACCAAATAAAAGATTGATTGATTGATTGATTGATTTATGTTTGTGTGTATGCATGTATGTATGTGTGTATGTGTATGCATGAGTGCATGCATGTTTGTATGTATGTATGTATGTATGTATGTATGTATGTATGTATGTATGTATGTATGTATGTATGCATGCATGTTTGTATGTATGTATGCATGTATGATTGTATGTATGACGTGTCGTATCTTCGGGCATTTCCCAGTTAAGGAACTTCTGGCTTAATTCACCAACCCATTTCCACAACGCCTGTGAGAAGTTCTATCGAGGCGCTATATAAATGAATGGACAGAGTTTCGAATCCGTAGCGCAGAGCTGGTTAGGTTCGACAGGTTTCACCACTTCACCACTTCCTTATCAATGCGCACATCACGAAGAAAAGCCACGAGATGTCGTGACACCGTACAGGAGCGTGCGTTCGCAATGGAAATCGGGTCTTAACGCAGGAGAAGCGCTCACCGTTGTTCTAATGCTCTGGTACGGTAGCAGTGGTTGTGCCCTGTCTTGCGAAAGGCGGATCGGTCATGAATAATGAATGACGTGAATGAATAATTAATGAATTGCTCATTCCGTAAAGCCGCCTGCCTGAATATTAACCGTTCACAGGGTCAAGGCAGCTCCCGTTGTTTCACGCAGAGACGATATATCGTAGAAGAGTACGCTAATTTGACGTCATATCGACGCTGAATGTTACATGATCTAAGGGAAGCTTAATTTCTTAAGCGAATTAAGGGATTGTAATTTATCCTATTGTCACATTACTTCGTATGTGAGATAATAGGAGAAAGAGTGATCAAAATTAATCGTTTTGTAGTTGATTGAATTTTATTAATAAATTGATTTAGAATGATACTTAACGTGTTGACAATTTGATAAAAATTCCTCAAGAGTCTTTCTCAGCGGCATCTTGAAACCGCTTAACGAAAACTGGCGCTATACCAATGCAAATTATCTAACTAAACTAATTGACGAGGAACTAGTTTATAGTGCAATTGGTTGAGAATAATTCATTTTCAGAAATCTGAATCTCAGCTCCTTACAGTGGCGCCGCCAGACG
>OY744607.1:5876318-5878818 GCA_963556255.1 Allolobophora icterica | reverse complement strand
AACGTAACATAGCTTAACATGGAACATCGCATCCTAACATAACATAGCTTAACATAAAACAGCAAATCCTGACGTAACATAGCTTAACATGGAACATATCACCACCTTTATGCCCGCATCCAATTTAAGGTCCTCATCCTTGTCTCTAAGGCTCAGCTTGGTTTCGCTCCAAAATATTTATGTGACTTATTTCATCGCCCTCACTCTGCGGCTTCTCTTCGTCCTCTTCGTTCATCTGACCGTTTGGACCTCCTCGTTCCCCGTGTCAGGACTTCACTGGCTCAATCTAGGTCGTTTGCTTCCATTGGCCCTGCTCTTTGGAATGGGCTTCCTCCGTTTGTTCGTTCTTCTATTCTCTCAGGTAGCGTCTCTTCCTCTTTTACCTTTCTTAAAACTTGCTTTTTCTCTCGGGGTCTATCGCACTGGGAGCGCTTCTGAATGGCCCTCCCGCTAGAAGCGCTTTATAAATATCCGAATACAATACAATACAATACAATACAATAACGTAACATAGCTTCACATAAAACATCACGTCCTAACGTAACATAGCTTAACATAGAGATCACATTCTAGCGTAACATAGCTTAACATAGAACATCACATCCCAACATAACATAGCTCAACATAAAACAGCGAATCCTAACGTAACATAGCTTCACATAAAACAACACATACTAACACAAAATTCAATTGTAACAAGTAATTTCTAATTCACAATATATCGGTTGTCTAATTCATAAGGCATATACCGATGACGCGCCAAACCAAGCCGTGGTAAGTCCAACATCCAAAACACAAGGCCACTCAGACAAAGAGGAGGCAGCCTAAGGAATCTGGAAAGATAAACCCCTTAAATTGAGAACAAAATGGTATGTGACTGAGCAACTTGGCAATCAACACAAGACAACCATTCTTTCCACGCCTATTGCGATTGTCACTTTCTTACCATCACGATCGAGGCGTTACCATGGCCACCCGTGCGCACGCGCACTACCATCGGTCATCGCACAGATGATGCAGCGCCCGCGAAGGCTTTCGCGTATGGCTCGCCGTTACCATGGCAACACGTTCGCTTCATTGACGGACATTTCAATGATCTGCGACTAATAAAGATAAAAGGTTTCTTCTTAGGATGCTTAAGACAAATGCAGACGCACAGCTGTTCAGGGAAATAGCTCCAACTATTAGATATAGTATAGGGTCGTGCTCTGATTTACGCAAACGCTTCACATAACTATATATGCGCGAGTGTGCATGTCTATATGTATGTTTGTATGTATGTATGTATGTATGTATGTATGTATGTATGTATGTATGTATGTATGTATGTATGTTCTTCCACGGCACAATCCAGAAGTTTCGCCTATGTTGGCCCCTCTGCTTGGAACTGTCTCCCCTTGTTTCTCCGCCAAGAGCTTCTTGCCCTCTCTCCTCTCCAGTTCCGTAAACGCCTGAAAACTTTCCTTTTTGCCGGTGCTGGCATTGATGCGGGTTGAAAGCGCCGCTGATTTGAGTGGCGCTATATAAGTTTCGGTTACAATTACAATTACAATTATGTATGTATGTATGTATGTATGTATGTATGTATGTATGTATGTATGTATGTATGTATGTATGTATGTATGTATGTATGTATGTATGTATGTATGTATGTAATTATGTATGCATATATGTATGTATGATTATATGTGTGTATATGTATGTATGTATGTATGTATTTCTGTATGAATATATGCATGTATATATTTGTGTATACTGTAAATCTATGTATGTATGTGCATTGTATGTATGTAGTATGTATGTCTATATGTGTTCATCTGTGCATCTGTACAACATTGTACATGTATACACTATGTCTCTACCTATTCTACCTAAGTATAATCTATTTATGGATGTGTGTATATAATCGCATATGTATATGATGCAGGGATGCACAATGATTATGCCATAGTGTGTGTGTGTGTCTGTGTGTGTGCGTGCGTGTGTGTGTGTCACCACCACCACCATCACCATCTCGGCCGCAGTGACAGATGTATCAGATGCGTATTGTCACCGTATATGGATGAAGGCACTGTATCCATCAAGCCTCTCCCTCATCCCTCTCCCTCTCCCTCATCCCTCTCCCTCTCCCTCTCCGTCTCCCTCATTCCCCTTTCCTCATCCGGATGCCATCCATCTTCCGTTTCAGCTATTTTTACGGTCAAAGCGATCCGTCTGAGCGCTGAGACATTCGCTGGAATCGCTGACCAGCGTCTATTGTCTGACGAAAGCGGTCAGTTGAAGATGGACGGTGCTTTCCTGAGGGTTTTGCAGACGACATTCACTGACCAGTCTTACTATTCCACGTTGTACCGTATAAATGTATGTATATGTATGTATGTATATGTGTTTGTGTATGTGTAAGAGTGTATGTATTTGTGTACGGCATACATACGTAAAATTTATGGATGCATGAAGGTATGCGCATAGGTCTGTATCTGTGTATGTACGGTATGTAGGC
>OY744607.1:5868818-5873818 GCA_963556255.1 Allolobophora icterica | reverse complement strand
AGAGAAAGACAAAGACAGAGACAGAGACAGAGAAGGACACAGACACAGACAGAGAAAGACAGACAGACAGACACAGGCAGGCAGAGAAATACAGAGAGACACAGACAGAAACAGACACAGACAGAGAGACAGACAGGGAGAGAGACAGAGACAGAGAGTGAGACAGAGACAGACAGAGATGCAGAGAGGCAGAGGGACATAGAGTCAGAGACAGAGAAGCACGCAGAGAGGCAAACAGAGAGACAGACACAGACAGACAGGCAAACAGAGAGAGACAGACAGACAAGGTTGATTGAAGAATCGGTCTTCTTGTATAAACAGTGTTCATCCATGCACGACCGGCAAACAACGGCGGCTCACTGGAGCATGAAAATCATTATTAAGTCTGGCCGGACGAACAGACATGCATGATCGCACATGAGTGGTCTCTGTCTGATAGACGAGCTACATGGTTTTCAATAACACAATACGGAAGTCAATAGAGGCGTGCATTATTGGCGCCAAAACGTAGCCTTACTCTATTACAACTTTTCTCTAAACCCATATTTTTGTAGACAATTAATGAAACTATAACACCTACAAATCAACGTATACACCTCTTCTAACCGTCGTGACTTCCTGTCGAAAAACAATAACTTGGCAACAACAGTGTCTAGAAATATTAGACAAATAATGTAACTGTGGCATGCAGGGTAGCCAATTGGTTAGAATGCTCGGCCTGTAACGCGGATCGCATGGGTTCGAGTTTTCACTTAGGGCAATCATTGTGTGTGAAGCTTCGTTTCAATCACTACTACCCCGATTAATTCAGAGTTATTCTGCCCAGTGTTACACAGTTAGACACCAAGTGCAGATAAAATAATGGAGTTCAGTGTAGAAGACTATTTAAATTAATATCGATTGATTAAAACTGTCTAGCTAACAATTATACATCTCTTTTGGACTATTAGGCTAACCGTATTACGAAAGAGGGCTGCCAGGATTATTGCCGGTAAATTAAGTCCTTTATCTTCTCATTCTGTGCTACAAAAATTGAAAATCCCACATATTGAACAGGTTAGAAATCAGCAGTGTGATTCTCGTTAACGTTAACGATAACGAAAATGTTCGTTAACGAACAAAAAATGATTTTGTTAACGATAACTATAACTGTAACTAAAAATATAATTAACTATAACTATAACTGTGACGAAAATAACACTAACGAAAATTCATCGCTATTTTCGTTAACGAAATAAAAAAGTGCAATATCGATAAACAAGAGAACGTGAAAAGAGCAGTCTTTAAATTACCCATTAGGCCTACGTCCATTAATTATATCAACAAAATGGGGCGAGGGATTTGAAAAGTTTGACAATTCTTGACAGAGGAAGGGGTGTTCAAGAAAAATTGACGTCAGCAATAATTTAATCAAAAAGCTACCATCAGTGGCGTAACAACCTAGCCGGGGGCCCTTGGACATTTTAAGCTTGGGGCCCTTTTTAGCAGTCATGGGCGTTCGCAGGAATTTTTGTTGGGGAGGAAACATTTTGTAGGGGCTGGGCAACATTTTTTTAGGGGGTGCAAAATGACGTTTTGCATGCTATTCATGAACACAGAACACGTGACAACTCACAATTTTTAAAATAAATAATGGTCGATGACTTATCTTAATAATTAAGCGTTTTTTCTAATCGAAAATCGTGTTGGGACTGTTGTAATAATCATAATAATCAAAAGATTTTATCTGTGCAAAATATGCGCAACATCCGGGGGGAAAATGCCCTTGCCCCTCAGGACCCCATGTTAGCAGTCCCTTTCTAGCCCTGAGTATGAAGTGTTAGGACTTCATTTTTCTTAGCCTGGAGATATGATGGCAGGAGGCCAGTCCGTGCCCTCGCTGTCTCATCTTGCCACCGACTGTGCACGGTTCTACAGTCAGTGTACTCATCACAGCTGAGTTGGCTAGGGGGCGCAGGTGGAGCAGAAATCTCACGCATGTAAGTCAGTTCAGCAAATGCCATGTCTGGTAGCAGCAGATAGGTCTATTTGGACTGATTGAGATGCAAAGTCAATAAAATTGTCAGTATTTTTATAGCAATCGTTCCCTAATGATAATAAACACTAGGGCCTATGAACTCAATTTTTTTTAGTAAACAAGCTTGGGGGCCCTTGCGACCTCGGGGGCCCCTGGACTTTGTCCACCCTCGTTATATGGCTGTTACGCCACTGGCTACCATAGATTCAGAAGGTCTTTATGAGTGATCTATTTCATTTTTGTTTGTAATTTAATCAAACGCGATATTTTCTTCGTTTTAAATTATCCTGTTTATTGTTCCCAGCCAAAATGAGAAAATGTGTTATATTCTCTTTGCGAATATCCTGGGTTCTTTTCGAAAATCTAACATTTCAAGTTTCGTTTTGATGGAAAGATAATTTTTTCTTTTGATTATTAATATTAAAGAGTGAGAAACTTGTTTTGATTTTAATTTTCTATGTTAAAAGGAATATCATAAAAAATTATCATGTTCATGTTCAAATTAGAAATGTTCATAATAAAACTCAAATTGAATACACATTTAAAAGAAAACGAGATTGTACCATTAAATATCTGTAACAGACCACATGTACTGTAGCCATTAAGTATCAAATTCAAATCTGAATAACAACATTTTGCTTTTTCGGCAATTTCAGTTTTTTTGCATTTGTTAGAGTCACAGAAATTTTCTGGGGTTGGGCTAATTTTCTTTGATATAATTTTGTTAGGGGTCCTTGAATGTTTGAGAGTTGTTGACAAGGGGGAAGAGATAAAAAAAACTGCCTAAAATTTGTTGACATGATTAATCGAAGACCCGATCCATTGGTACCAGGCGTAGCGCCATTGGGGCCTATGTACTAACTAAAATTAAATAAATAAAAGTCCAGTAGCTATAAGTCTATAACCATAACTAAAAAAAATAATGCTGATTATAACTGTAACTATAACTAAAATAACAAACCATTAAATATAACTGTAACTATAACTAAAATAAAATCTGTAAGGAGAATCACACTGGAATTCAGCAAACCTTCGAATTCATGTTCAGATACATGTACAATCCTCTGCCGGGGCACTTATTAACTTTTTAGTCTGATATCCCCTATAATATTAGAACATCTGCCAATTTTAGATGAGTTGCTACCAGAACGAAAACACGAAAATTCTCAATTAAAACTGCCGATCCCGAGGACCTGAAATAATCTTCCCGTAACCATACGAACTCTTCCTAGTATCTCCAATTTTAAACGAAAACTCCGTGGTTATTTATTTGCCGCAGGTCCTTGGCCCTCTCCAGGTTTGATAATTATATTAAGTGGCCAGTTACTATCATTTTTATGTACAAGGGTACATAGCGGGAACTAGGTTCCTTAAGGGTTTCTTTCCCTTTGCTTCCTGTAAATAATGACAGCAGCGTGTTACAAGAGGTAGTAAAATTTATAGTTATGGTTTTGGTTATATATACATACATACACGCATGCATACATGCATAGTTGCATACATATATACATACATACATACATACATACATTATAAATAAATACATATATACATAGTACATGTATTTGAACGTCCGTGTCTGTTTTTGCGTGTGTTATGAAATCTAGTGTTTCACTTTCATTTTAAAGAGACTGCTATAAAAAAATTAAAATAATGATATAATATACACACCTTTATTTTACTCGAGTTCCTCTTAGTTCACGTGTGTGTGTGTGTGTGTGTGTGTGTGTTTGTGTGTGTGTTTGTGTGTGTGGGCGTTCGTGTGTGTGTGGTTATCACGTCTTAACTTCCTCATCGGTGAGTGCGCATGCGCGATCGTGTGGCCGCACCGAGCGACCTCTGGCGACGAGACCGTGAATTATTTTGCCTTTGTTTTCAATCTGTATTGGTCGGTGCTTCTAATCCAGCGAACGAAAGGCAGATGACAATGGAGCACGCGACTTATTCTACGACAACACAAAACAACACAATGGGACGTACATGTCACCCTATTTGTCTGGTTCTCTATCCTCGCTGTCTCTTATACCTCTGCGTCTCTCCATCCGCTAGCTTTCTCGCTGTCTCTGTGTCTCTGTCTCTGTTTCTCTGTTTCTCTCTCACTCTCTCTCTCTCTCTCTCTCTCTCTCTCTCTCTCTCTCTCTCTCTCTCTCTCTCTCTCTCTCTCTCTCTCTCTCTGTCTCTGTCTCTGTCGCTTTCTTTGGTTCTTTCTGTTTTTCTCTGTATTTATCTTTGCCTGTGTGTGTGTCTCTCTCTACCTCTTCCTCCCTCGATCAGCCTATCTCTCTGCCTCTCTGTCTCTGTCTCACTGCCTGTCTCTGTCTCTCTTTCTCTCTGTCTCTTCTGTCTGTCTCTGTCTGTCTTGTCTGTCTGTCTGTCTCTGTCTTTGTCTGTGTCTGTCTGTCTGTCTGTCTGTCTGTCTGTCTCTCTCTCCATCGCTGTCTGTCCATCTCTCTCCGTCTATCTACCCTCTGCCTTCCCTCTAAGATCTCTGTCTCTGTGTCTCTTTGTTTGTCTGTTTGTCTGTCTTTTCCATCTTCTCTTCTTCTTCCTTCTCTCCACAATTCTTCTCGACCTCGATTCGTCTCCCTACACAACATGATCGATGGAATCACTCAAGTCCTCCCAATATGTGTTTCATTCCAGTGAGCTCCGTTGCTACGATGGCACTGATTGAGTCAGGCTACTGCAGCAGACAAATGCTACACTCCTCATCCATCTGCTCAGCCTCCGAATCCGATTCTCCATCCCGTCTGGCGCATCTCATCGTCACCCAGCCCCGCTGCTCCTCCCCCTCGTCATCGTGCTCTACCGATCGTCAGCCACACGTCAGCATCCTACGTAACGAATTCCAGCCTCCCTTCGATCCGCATCTGAGCTGCAGCCACCTCAGCCTCCTGCTGAGCGAGGCATCCAAAGACAGCCGCCTCTGCAGCGCCCTCGTCTCCATACCACACCCCTACTCTGGCGTTGCCCGCACCCCGCA
>OY744607.1:5706318-5861318 GCA_963556255.1 Allolobophora icterica | reverse complement strand
CAGCTATCCAGCTATTGATACTGCCATCCATCCATCTATCCATCCATCCATCCATCCATCTAAGCATCCATCCATGCATCCAAACATCCACCAGCCCATCCGTCCGTCCGTCCGTCCGTCCGTCCGTCCGTCCGTCCGTCCGTCCGTCCGTCCGTCCGTCCGTCCGTCCGTCCGTCCGTCCGTCCGTCCGTCCATCCATCCATCCATCCATCCATCCATCCATCCACCTATTCATCCAAACATCTATCCATCCATCCACCTGTATAACCAAACATCCATCCATCCATCCTCCTATCCAAACAACCCATCCGTACTTCCATTCGTCCATCCATCCATTCATCGTCCTTCTTCATTCTGTGTCTTCAGTCGTATTCCTAAAAAGACCCGTTTATACTAGGCACGAGATCTAAACTAATCCCCTAAATCTCTGAAGACAGTTCCCAACTGCCTTCACAACTGAAACAGACTCTCAGACTCAAACAAAACTATCCACACAGGACGTAACTGTTCACTCCATACTTCAATGTGGACCCAAAATTTAGTCTCGCTCTATAATAGGCCTACTTCAATCTGCACCCAAAATTTAGTCCATCGAATAGGTTTTTTAAACTCGTTCCATACACCACGACCCATACGCCCTGAAAAAGCTCCTGGGATTTTTGAACACATTAAGATCCCATTATTAGGTTGTTACGCGGTTTTTAGACCTAGACTATCTTTGCCATAATATTTTAATACCTCGCCCTATAGCACACCATGCCTATAGTAAGCAACAACGCAACAAGACATTCGCCTCTACGTAATTTTTATTCGCGCCCACCCGGGAGATAATAAGTGCTGATACGACCACGAGTGTATACTAATCTGCGGCCATTGCCGAGTCATCGGCAGATTTCGACTTCGCCTGTGGGCGCGTAACATTGCCGTGATTAATATTGAAAGTTATGGTTATTGTTTTACGTTCGTCTGGGGAGAGCTACAGTCGACAGCCGTTCGGTGTACTGTGCACATAAGTCAAGCACAGTGTCTTGTTTACAGCGACGCGTTAAGACATTTTCCCAGTCCACTCGGTTTAGGACCAAATCGCGCAGTCGTTTTCTTCTCCGCGCAAAAACATAGATCTTGGAGTGTACTATTTCGTATCCAGTCGCCATTTTGAACAGCTTGGGAACGTCAATTTTTCGTGGCAGAGGCTGGAAGTGTTGCTTTAGAACGCAATTGTCTTGAGTTTGGAGATGTAGTGAAGTTGCTTTAAAACGAAAACAGGAGTTGCCATGGGAATCTGCGTTTTAAACGAAGACAGGAGTTGCCATGGGAATCTGCGTTTTAAACGAAGAAGAAAGTTGCTATGGAGAGCCGTTGCTATCGTATCAAAGCGGGATTTGGAATGGAAAGCCAATGTTTTCAACGAAGGCGGTATAGTTGCTATGGGAAACCGTTGTTTTAAAAGAAGGCAGACGTTAATACAGCATGACGTTGTTTATGCGAAGGCGGGAGTTGCTATGGGCGACCTTTATGTGGATCCTTGGTCTATAAAGGTGACATGACATCGCCAATTTTAATCCTGATCACGCGGTAAGGGAACCAATAATTAAGAGACGTGACTAATTACTTTGATCAAGGTACTGGGCATTGAAGCCGCCTTGAATTTTGTTCGGATTTCTGGGGTCATATGGATGGCGTGTGAGCAGATCATTTAGAGCAATTAATTAACTCTCAGTGCGAATTTTATTCAAAATTAATTTTTGATGAAGAACAACGGCTATAGAGATAGGCTATATTGTTTTAGACGGGGCTTAGAGTTAGAGGCTTTCATCTATACATATAGTTTCCTTATATGCAAATTTGTCCGTCGTAGGACGCTACGTCACAAACGGCTTCTGTTCTATTGTGAAACCGTTTGTGACGTCAGTACTGTCGTCTTGACGACGGCTGTCTTGACGACGGCGATCAACGACCAACGATATACACTGTCGTCATAATCATGACGGGGAAATACACTAGTTTGAATATAATAGTTCACTATGTATATATACATGCGTATGTATACATATGTATATATGTATATGTATATACGTACACGGTGGTGGACAGGAGGAGACTGCAGGCAGCACATCACAGATGGTTAAGAGGAATTCTTCACGTATCATAGCGGGACAAAGTAACCAACAAGACCATAAGAGAAAGGACAGGACAGGAGACCCTGGAAAACATAATCAGAATAAGATTGAGATGGATAGGGCATGTCTTCCGCATGGACGACGGCAGGAGAGCGAAGCAGGTGATGAACTGGGACGCTGGAGGGAAAAGGAAAAGAGGAAGGCCGAGAAACGACTTATAAGATATCTGGAGCTGACATGGGAGGAGGCGGAGAGGCTGGCAGTGGACAGAGGGGAGTGGAGGAGATGCGTCGCCCGATGTGCAGACCTGCACGGGAAGGTCTATATATACGTACATGTGTAAACGTACATGTATATAGTCATAACCATAACCCAGTTTATTGGTCTATCATGAGACCATTTACAGTACAAGTTATACATAAATCATCTTACACTATGACTGCTCGGATGGGGTCAATTGGGGCATCTGAAAGGACCTAAATCCCTATAATTATTAGAGTCCCAAGTAAATGCATACAATTAGGCGGTTATTCAATAGTTTTTCACTAGTAGAGACAGAAATTTATGTAGTGACAGTCCAATGATAGTAATCCACAATTATTTTAAGTATAGCAATACACTGCTGTTTAGAAGATCAATAACCAGATGCATCCTAAATAATTCCACCTAATCTTCGTTGGATAACCTACGTATAGGTGTGTAGATGATATTAACATATCTATATATACCGTATGTATATGAATATATGTATATATGTGTTTTTGCATGCATTCATCTATACATATAGTTTCCTTATATGCAAATTTGTCCTGGTATAACGCTGCGTCACAAAGCCTTTCTGTTCTATTGTGAAACCGTTTGTGACGTCACTATACTGTCGTCTTGACGACGGTCGTCTTGACGACGGCGTTCAGAGCATTTTAACCAACGTCATATTTATGACGGGAAAATACACTAGTGTATGTATATTATGGATATAGGGCCTAATTATATATAATGCGTGTATGTACATATGCATAGGCCTATATGTATATATGTACAAATGCATGTATGTATACATGTGGGTATGTATTGTATATATATATGTATGTGTGTAGTTACATGCACGTATTCATGTAGATATGTATACAGTAATGTGTATGTACTTCTATGTAGGCCTGTGTATATGTGTGCATGTATGTGGAGTTTCTGTATGTATGATGTGTCAAGCATAGTGCGACCGTACGTTACCTCCCGGAATAACGTACGCGTACTGTACGTACGTTATCGAAAAAAATAACGTACGCGTACCGTACGCGTACGGTAAAAATGCCACAAATTTATCTGGTCATTCACAAAGAACCTCAATATAGCTATGGTCTTATACGTTACGCGTACGTCAAAATGATCAGTTTAACTCTACAGTAGGCCTATTAGTCTCTCCGTACGCAGGCATATTTATTTACGAACGGTACGGAAATTTAGTATTACCAATAAAATGACCATCCTATAAAGTGTGCCGTAAAATCTTAATATTCTTCACATTAGACAGAATATTACCAATTTGGATTTTAAACGTTTGAAAGTAGAGATCATTGAACAGCCACAGATGACTGATGTAATGGTTAAAATTGGTTACGACCGTCAATCACCAACTATTATTGACTTTTGTTGGGCATAATGTTATGTATTTATTTTCGTCATGAATTGATGTGAACGTAGGTAACGTACGGCATAATAACGTACGCGTACTGTACGTACGTTATGGAAAAAAATAACGTACGTACAGTACGTACGGTCGCACCTTGGTGTCAAGTCCTATTTGATCCGGGTCTTTTGTTGTAAGATCGGAAACACAACCGAGTTTTTGTTTTAAACAGGAGCTATATAAAAATGCAATTACGATTCAGGCCAACAGAGCCATTGTAGTATTTACAACAATGTTTAATTAGTCTTTAATATTGCTTCTAATTAGCTCTTTGCATTAGTATTATTTATATTGTTATTGTGTAACAGTACCTGCAGTTATTTGGCCTACCAATTAGAAATTTGTTCAGCCTATATACTTTAATTGTGCCTATTAGTAGGCTTACGACTAGCTGGCTTTGCGAGGGTTAGGCCTCTTCGTGCGTTGCGGGAGTGTATGACGGTGGAAGAGCGTCGTTGTTCAAACATTCGCTAGGTGGCGCGGTAACGACTTCATATTCACCAGGTGGCGCATATAGATCCTCTGCGCTTTCGAAAGGTCCATTGTAGCCGCTGGCTTCGTTGACAAGGTCCTCGTACTTTGGAAGATCCCGCGTCACGGTCTCGTAGCTCGGAGGCTGCATGTCATAATTGAAGTCTGGGTCGAAATGCAGGTTTGCGTTACGCGCCACTGAATCTGGAAACGTAGTTATCGAATCTAAGGAGGAAGCGGCGGCTGAAATATCAGCAACGATCCTTTATTATCAGCTGAAGTAAAAATCAGGTCGACTTGAATAGCCACGGCAGCCGTAAGATGTCGTTAACACTAGATATTAACTATAAACTTTAACTATAACTGCGAGCTGTAGTGCACAGCACTGCACACAGGGGCGTAACTTTAGTCTAAAAAGTTGGGGGTACCGATACTTTGGTCTAAAAAGTGGGGGGTACCAATTTCTTCTCCACTTTCGCTTTTCGCATGGTGGCCATTTTGAGCATATTCCCTGTCAGTATTCTCATTAATTTTGGCTCTCGGGTTACATGTTCATCTAAGTACTTTCGCACTTTGGAGGAGACTGCATTCTCTGGGAAGGCACAATAACAAAAATATTGATTGACATTGTTTAAAAAGTGGGGGTACAGTACCCCCCAGTCCAAAAAGTGGGGGGGGGTACGGGTACCCCTCGTACCCCCACAAATTACGCCTATGACTGCACACCTTTAAAACACATTCCTCTTTTTCTATATATATATATATACATTGCACTTTCGCCCTTGATTTATTAGGATGTTCAAAAACAAAGGAAACGAAGATAATCAACTATTCACAAGAACTGATAGGAGAATAAAAAAAGAAATTCTAAACTAAAACCAGATAAAAACGAAAATAAGATGTTGCTGAACGAAATAAACGCGAGAACGATAAAGAGAAAATGGACAAAATCGTGTAATTTTAAAATCAGAACTTCGACTAAAACGATCATATCTTAATTAAGTAAGAACCAGAATAAAAGAAATTCCCAGAACTATGTTAACACTGCACTATGATTAAGTTTCTCAACTGTCGTTAAGTTAAGATGTTTTTAAACTCGGAGCTTTAATGGAATTTTGCAATTGCTTTAAGGTGCCAGCCACAAGATCTTCGTCAAATTCTGCGCCATTTGTGAGATGTTGCATACCGTACCGATTCTGTTGTCTGTTGTTGCGTTGGCTGTTGTCTTTTTGCAACATTTTTTGCAGATTGTCTGATGCCAGCACTGACAGCAGCAGACGGCGATAATCAGGAAGAAGGCAAGCGGTGCAAAGAAATAGAGAAAATACTCCCATCTAAAATGTAAATAATATGTAAATGTACGCGTTTTTCTATAGCGACCTATATGGCCTCTCGACACTGCTCATCTTTCAATGAGTTGATCGGGTGAGATCCTTCACCAGCGTTGCCCGTTTGACAGGGTACCACTCCGTGTAAGGTCCATCTATGCACGAATCAAATGATGGGGCCTACATGATAGGAAACTGATTTCCGAATCAAAATATAGGGCCTATTAATTTAGGCAGGGAATTAAGGAAGATAACGCAAAATACGAAAGATGAAGATCTGAAAGACTCAGATATGAAAGATCAAAATCTGAAAGATGAAGACCTGAAAGATGAAAATCTGAAAGATGAAGATCAGAAAGTTGAAGATCTGAAAGATCAAAATCTGAAAAATAAAGATCTGAAAGATGAAGATCTGCAAGATGAAGATATGAAATATTAAAACCTGAAAGACGAAGATCTGAAAGATGAAGATCTCAAAGATAAAGATATGAAAGACCAAAATCTGAAAGATGAAGATCTGATCGAAAGACGAAGATAAGAAATATCAAAATCTGAAAGGTGAAGATCTGAAATCTGAAGATATGAAATATCAAAGGTGAAGATCTCAGATATAAAGATATGAAAGACCAAAATCTGAAAGATGGAGATCTGATCGAAAGACGAAGATATGAAATATCAAAATCTGAAAGGTGAAGATCTGAAATATGGAGATATGAAATATCAAAATCTGATAGATGAAGATCTGAAAGATGAAGATAAGAAATCGTTGTTTCAGATTGCGCTAGATACCCACATTTGTGTGATAAAGATTCTATGCAGCAACTGATGAATTGGACACAATGTTCGTGTAATCAAGCATTAGACACTGGCGCTATAGAAGTTGCACACTTATATTATGCAGGCACGGAAAGGCAAATTAAGGTAACCTCATTAGGTAAGGTAAGGTACCGGAAAGTACTACATACAAGAAAGGAAAGGCAACCTCATTAGGTAAGGTAACCTCATCGGGTAAGGTAAAGTACCGGAAAGTACTACATACAAGGAAGGAAAGGCAACCTCATTAGGTAAGGCAACCTCATCGGGTAAGGTAAAGTACCGGAAAGTACTACATACAAGGAAGGAAAGGCAACCTCATTAGGTAAGGCAACCTCATCGGGTAAGGTAAGGTACCGGAAAGTACTACATACAAGAAAGGAAAGGCAACCTCATTAGGTAAGGTAACCTCATCGGGTAAGGTAAAGTACCGGAAAGTACTACATACAAGGAAGGAAAGGCAACCTCATTAGGTAAGGCAACCTCATCGGGTAAGGTAAAGTACCGGAAAGTACTACATACAAGAAAGGAAAGGCAACCTCATTAGGTAATGTAACCTCATCGGGTAAGGTAAAGTACCGGAAAGTACTACATACAAGAAAGGAAAGGCAACCTCATTAGGTAAGGTAACCTCATCGGGTAAGGTAAAGTACCAGAAAGTACTACATACAAGAAAGGAAAGGCAACCTCATTAGGTAAGGTAACCTCATCGGGTAAGGTAAAGTACCGGAAAGTACTACATACAAGGAAGGAAAGGCAACCTCATTAGGTAAGGCAACCTCATCGGGTAAGGTAAAGTACCGGAAAGTACTACATACAAGGAAGGAAAGGCAACCTCATTAGGTAAGGCAACCTCATCGGGTAAGGTAAAGTACCGGAAAGTACTACATACAAGGAAGGAAAGGCAACCTCATTAGGTAAGGCAACCTCATCGGGTAAGGTAAGGTACCGGAAAGTACTACATACAAGAAAGGAAAGGCAACCTCATTAGGTAAGGTAACCTCATCGGGTAAGGTAAAGTACCGGAAAGTACTACATACAAGGAAGGAAAGGCAACCTCATTAGGTAAGGCAACCTCATCGGGTAAGGTAAAGTACCGGAAAGTACTACATACAAGAAAGGAAAGGCAACCTCATTAGGTAATGTAACCTCATCGGGTAAGGTAAAGTACCGGAAAGTACTACATACAAGAAAGGAAAGGCAACCTCATTAGGTAAGGTAACCTCATCGGGTAAGGTAAAGTACCAGAAAGTACTACATACAAGAAAGGAAAGGCAACCTCATTAGGTAAGGTAACCTCATCGGGTAAGGTAAAGTACCGGAAAGTACTACATACAAGGAAGGAAAGGCAACCTCATTAGGTAAGGCAACCTCACCGGGTAAGGTAAAGTACCGGAAGGTAAAGTAACGTAACCTCATTAAGTAAGGTAGCCTCATTGGCTAAGGTAAGGTACCTAAAAGTAAGGTAAGGTAACCTCACACATACATACAGACAGGCATATACATACATGTATATATGCATGCATACATAAAAGTCATACATAACTACATACCTACAGACATACATACACACATACATGCATACATGTATGCATACGTACATACATATATACATACATACATACATACATACATACATACATACATACATACATACTTACATACATACATACATACATACATACATACATACATACTTACATACATACATACATACATACTTACATACATACATACATACATACATACATACATACATACATACATACATACTTACTTACTTACTTAAATACATACATACATACATACATACATACATACATACATACATACTTACTTACATACATACATACATACATACATACATACATACATACATACATACATACATACATACATACATACATACATACATGCGAACATACATACATACATACATAGATACATACATACATACATACATACATACATACATACAAGACAGCATCAGTCCAGCAAGACAATTTTTCTTTTGAGTCACGTGGCTCGACCATTTACACCCCGTAGGTTTCGAACCCTCAACACGGCGGTGAAAGACAAGACACTTCTTACACCGGAGTGGAATAGCAGTCGGTATTCGGACAGGAACAGGAACTGACGTCTGAGTACTTGTTGGTGACGTCCAGAAAGTAGTCTCCGCAACAGTATCGGTACGTGGCGTTGCCGCAACAGTATTCAGGACACGTAGGTCCACTCTGCCAGTCTCCCTGTGTATTGCAGTACGAGGGACAGTAGGTATAGTGAGGGTATGCCGTTACTAAAGAATTAGAAAACAATCGCATTGTATTAGTATTTTATTGTTTTGCATTGTATTGTTTTGTGTTGTGTTGCCTTTCATTGCATTGTATCGTATTGTATCGCATTTTGTCATTGTAATATAAAATAGGCAAGTAAGTAAATTCTTTATCAAACCAGCTGCCAGGCCGCACTTTGGTGTCATGTCATGTCATGTCGCAGTCGTCGCTTTGCGATGGTAGGCTACATGAATGGGTCAACATTGTCCAGCATTTCCTATCTCGTACTGCAGCCATTAGTCTGGTTCCAGATAGTCCAATCCATTTCATAATGTTGTCAATCCAGGATATTCTTGGTCTGCCGCGGTTGCGAATCCCTTCTACAGGCTGCCTTCGATGTTGTCCTTCGGCTGCCGCATGATGTGTCCAAAGTACCTTAGCTTGCGGGTTTGGACGTGGTTCAGCTTGTATATTTGTTCGGTGGTCATCCTTTTTGTCCAGGGAATTCTTAGCAACTTTCTGACGCACTTGTTCTCGAATGCTTGGATGCGTTTCTCTTCTTCTTTCTTTAACGTCCAAGCCTCACATCCGTATGTTGCTGTTGGTCATGCATGTACACTTTGGTGTACATCCATCGAAAAAACAATTAATGTAAATAAAATGTCAATATGAATACATGCAATCATTAGAACGCGGTCGATACTCCTATATTGCATCGTATTGTTTTTCTACGCAGGCCCCTATCACATTGCAATGAATTGGATTTCTGGGTATAGACCTACAAACCAAAAGTTTAATCACAGTACAAATAATTACACAGTACGTCGACTCTCATTGCTGGCTGTTGACTAGTTTTTGTGGTCACGTGATTGCGACGCCATCTTGAATCTGAGCTCCTGAATTATAGATTGAAGCTGAAATTAACGTTAAAAATAATATTGTCAATTCTAATGAAGTTCTCGATGTTGTTTAAACGTTTAAAAAATATTTTATTTGATGGATTCCGATATATCGGCGTGTAGTCCTCAATGTTGTTGTAACGTTTAAAAAATATTTGATGTGATTGTTTCCGGTGTATCGGCATGGAAACGTTCTCTTTCAAGATATTTTTTGGTCACACATTCTGACTGCTGCAGAGGCCGGGAGTCGTCTTACTGTGTAATTATTTAGGCCCTATACTGTGGTTTAATGAAACATTTTCCCTTAACTGTAAGCCAATGCAAAACCTATTACAAACTGCAAATTAATTTGATTTGCGATTAATTTGATTTGCAATTAATTTTATTTCTCTTTATCCTGCACTCACATTGTTCGAGACTGTAGCCAACCAGCGACATTAGGACGAGAGGTAGAACGAACGCACATCTTGTAAATGCCATTGTATTTCAGTCTTTTCCAAGCGTCGTAACACGGTTTTTTAATCTTTCAGGTTAAACGACAAAGTTACAAATCTCTACCTGTCTCACACGGCTTCAAACCTCAGTTTCTCAGGTTCGAAAATTCAAGAATTTATTATTTAAACGTGCTCTAAACTTGAACAATTGACCTGGAGATCTCTTCCTGCCGCGCCATCGTTTCCACCAAGTTTCAGATTAACAAATTCAAGAACGCTATTTTACGAGACAGTCCTAGTGATCTTTTCGTAATGGTTTATTGACAAGCGCTGCGTATAGCTTATTCGCGAGCGCTGCTTAGCTTATTAACAAGCGCTGTGTTTCAGTTTGTCAAAGTGGCTCGTGACAGACGATAACTGCCTAGGAAAAGGAAGAAAGCCGAGTAAAATCCGAACGTTCCTCACTAGCGACGTAAGTAAGAATTCCCCATTTCTCATCGACGTAGTTTGAAATTCCCAATCAAGTCTTCCACAACAAGCGATCCCTCAAGAAAGTTGAAGAAGCTCAATGAATAATTCCGAAAATTGAAATTGACGTGTCTACAGGTATGAAAGTCTGACTAAAGAAAGTTAATGTTATCTAGATCAAGTACATCTGCCGTATCAAGTGCAGGCCTTTGCTGAACAGCCTATTAGGCCTATTAATTTACATGCGTAGAAAGCAGTAATCAAAGAGAAAAGGCCACTGTTGGCGATTGTGGTTTTATCGGTAGGCCTATACAGGACTTTGCACGTAGACTGTTTAGTGAGACACTTTGATTACTTACAAGCAGGCCCACTATAGATTACAAATCAGCATCATATATGACTAATAGATTACAAAATCCGTTAAATCGCCATAGTGTGTAGGCAGTGGCGGCGCCAGGCGTTTTTTGTAACCAGGGCATAACCAGGGCAGTCATACAAGTAACCAGTGCAAGGGGCGATTTATGCCCCGAAAAATACTGGCCAGGGCAAAGATTCTGGCAGGGCAACGACCAGGGCAAAGGCTTTTTTACCAGGGCATTTGCCCTGGCTCGCCCTGGTGTAGCGCCCCTCTGTGTGTAGGCCTTTATGTATATTCACATCGTTTACAATCGTATAGGCCTATATTTTGCAAAAGGCCTATGCACTATATAGCCTACAGCATGAGTATGTTAATGTTTACGCCCTCGGTTTTGATCCTCTGGATTTGACCTGGCACCGAAATCGATCAAACAACCTCGTTCCTGTGGAAATGTTTTGATATAGCACCGGTAAAAGAAACTCGTCTCCCTGACGCGGCTAACTACGGCGCTATAACATTTAACATATATACAGTTGCGTTTACAATCATGGCCATGTAGGCGAATGCATATATAGGCCTGTGTGAGTGGACATATTTTGATATATATATATATATATATATATATATATATATATATCGATGATCGATGGAGGAGCCATCTTTATTGAAGTCCTTTGGAAATGTTTGGAAATATATATATATATATATTATTTATTTATTTATTTATTTATTTATTTATAGTGTGTATGTGCGTGTGTGTTTGCCTTTTTGCACTTGACATAGCTTTGTATACGTTATACACAGTACGTTGGCCTTGAACCGGACAGTGGTATGAATTTCAAATGGTAGGCCTAGCCTATATTATATAGGCTAAAGCATAAGAAAATCTGCGATTGTTTGAGGACTTCTGCCTCTTTCACCCAAGTGGCATCTTGGTTTAAGATACGGGTGAAAATCGTCGTCGTATTTTATCCCTTCCCGCAAAATCGGATCGCGCATTGCCCTGCCTATCCAAATCGAGGTAATCTTAATTGATAGGCCCTATCCAAAGATTCATATTGGTTGCGTTCTGTACATGGGCGTATTTAGTGGGCGGTTTTACAAGTTCAACCCCCGCCCCCAATAAATTGCAAAATACAAAAACAACTTTTCAAAACTGATCCCGTACTCCAGTGCATATTTTAAGGTATTTTGACTACTGGGACAAAATCAGCCATGGGTCTAGTTCATGATCTTTCTTTGGAACTCGTCTCTCAGAGGTGGGTCGGAGAAAGTCGGCCAAAAAAATTCAAAATTCATCTCCGAAAAAAGAGTTCATGACCTTTTCTCTGATCTCCCAACCAATAACAAGGGGTCATTCAACAATAATGTCATACCTTTCTCATTATACTACTGGGACAAATCTTTAAATTCTTGCAACATTTGTCCCACTAGTTGTACTTTATACATACATTGCCTGGGACAAATCGCTCTGACTACTTGGACAAATCCTAAGACTACTGGGACATTTGTCCCACTAGTTAAACAGTTAAAATATGCCCTGCCGTACTCTGCGACCATGTCCAATGGAACCACCCCCGAAATTGGAAAACCTCCGGAAATTTTTACGGCTACGCCTCTGGTTCTGCATGACTGACTAATGTGAGGACAGGTTCAGATCACTTATTGATTGATTGATTGATTGATTGATTGAGATCTCGTAATCGTAGCGAAATTCTGTAAATTTACTCTGAAAACCTATTTCATTGGGCCCCAGAAATGGATCGCTGATGGCATCTGGTGATCACTGTAGTCAGCGCAGGCAAAACGAACGTTGCTTCCAAATATCAACGGTTCCCAGAGGCGTCTATCTCCCTCCTAAGTCACTGGAGCAACGTCCCTTTCCCCCTCTTCTTCCCCCTCCCCGTTCCTTCCCCCTAAAATGGTGGCATACACACTGACAGATCCCCCCATTTCTTGGATAGAGCATTTGCTTCAAGGTTTCTATGGTGTAGACGCCCCTGGATCTAGTTATAAAACCAGCTGTAGCAACACTGGCCGCCAATTCTCATTATGAATACGTCATTAAATTTTGCGTTCTCGTGATAACGTTATCTGAAACGATTAAGTCATATTTGGGCTGTTTATCTTACGTCCAGCGTTACCACTCCTTGGGTTTTTTCACAAGATCTTGGGTTTTTTAATCCGACCTTGGGAAATGGGGTTTTTTCCTGGTGACCTTGGGTTTTTTGCTTGGGTTTTGTCTTGTTTCATTGAAACCCTATTTTTCATTATTTTAATCAATTTTTGCAACAGTCTGGATGATTTGTCAATAAATAAATGGCGCAATATGTGTACCAGCATGTCATACTAATCTATTGCTATATTTAACATATAACTCTAAAGACTAAAGTTGCTATTCTACTGTACTGCCATATTTGGAAAATATAACTCTAACAACTAAAGGAAACTGCAGATTCAGACTGTACTTTTTCGGAAGTTTTCCCGAAGTAATCAACCCTTGCTCTTTTTTTAAAACTTCAGATATAATATTTTGAGTTTCACCATGGGCGTCCGCAGGATTTTTTTCAGCGTGGGCGAAATTTTTTAGGAGGCAAATTTTTTAGGGGGAGGCAGAATGACGTTTGTGCATATACACAAAATCTGCATAGAAAAAAAATTTAAAACTAAATATTGATCAAGAAACTGTACATAAGTTTCACCATGGGCGTCCGCAGGATTTTTTTCACCGTGGGCGAAATTTTTTAGGAGGCATATTTTTTAGGGGGAGGCAGAATGACGTTTGTGCATATACACAAAATCTGCATAGAAAAAAAATTTAAAACTAAATATTGATCAAGAAACTGTACATAAGTAGGCCCCTAATGAAGTGTTTTTTCGCATTGAAAATCGTGTTGGGACTGTTATAATAATCATAAGATTTTATTTTTTTTCAATATTTGTAAAATCCAGGGGCCCCTCCTATGAGTTTCATGGTCTTTTATCTTTATTCTTGTTTTTAAAAATAAATCAAATGTGCGATAGAAGTAATAATTCACGTGTTTCGGACTTTGATGAAAATAAAAACATGTATATAAACATTTTTAATTTGCTCTGAATATTTACTAATAACTTTAGCAATTAACGATTACCCATAAAGTTGTAAAATGAAAGGTAGAACATTTCTATTACAGGAATTGGTGCAATTGCATTATATTTTATTACATTTTATCTTATAATGCGTTTATTAATTTAAAAAGTCTGCAGAAAAACCACCTTGGGTTTTCTTGGGTTTTGTCAATGTCCTAACTTGGGTTTTTCATTTTTTATGAGTGGTAACACTGCTTACGTCATCTTTCAATATAAACGTTGCCATGGTGGGATGATGGTGTAATATTTCTCAATTCGCGAAAACATGACGGTCGACGACGTTCTACGCTCTAAAATATTATATTCGAGTGAGCAAGAATTTTAAGGCAGTCGATATTTGAATCTTCGAATAAAATTGGCAGACAGACGACGTTGGAAATCTTCGAAGGAACAAAAACGTCAAGAGATCTCGACATTTTGAAATCTTCTTAATGAGCAAGAATTTCAGTATGGTCGACGTTTGAAGCAACCGCAGCCAGCAAGAAAACAGCACAACGAGCAGAATGCTATAGCTAGCCTACCTATGCGACCACGGAAGCGAATATCCGAGTAAGACATTTCACTTTTTTCTCTGCATTCAGGGCCCTGGGTGCAGTGGGTGGGAATTTTATCGGGGGGATTGGGGGGTTCAACCCTCCTAGTCTTTTTTAGGACCACCCAGATAAGTCTTTACTGCACATCCCTCGGGGGGTGGGTAGTTTCCAACCCCATCAGTTGTGCTAGTGTGGTTTAGCATTATTTGACTCTGAGTTTTTGACAAAGATCGAGAAAACATTTCCATGGTACACAATGTATGCATTTTTTTAATTTTATCAACAAAGAAATTGATTTTGATTCGAGTCTGACTTGCAAAACTGGTAGTGTTGAAATCAGCTGCTTTCAAATTTCGTTGACATCAGTTTGTAAAATACGGATAAAATGTTCAAACCCCCTAGTCTTTTTTTTATATAATTCCCACACTGTCTGTATTAATTATTTAGAAAGTGATTGTTCGTCGTTCCACTAAGTTCTTGGATGGTTGATAAAGTGTGAAAATGTTTTAATACTTAAGCAAAACTAATGGACAAGCAACACGTAAACATGGCTAATTATGATTTAGTTGTTATCTAATGAAAGTAAAGACCAGCGATAGATGGTTGGTAGGCTGGTAGCATTGCAGCCAAATATATTAGGTAAGGATTGAAGTGTATTGTGGAGTTGTCGCTCGCTACCCGGGTCTAATTGAATCCATCGCCATGGTGGTTGGCCAGAGGCCGACTTCTCACTTAGACCGAGGGTTTCCGGACCCAGAAGATTGACAGAAGCAGGCCGTGTATGACGTAGCTAAGTGTAGAATAATAATGATCGAAAATCTCTACACAGGAATTACGTTTGGCTGTTGCACAGCTCCTCCGATTCCATGTTCACTGCTCAGGAACCAGACGAAATGAATGGACCTTCAGCAGCAGCAAATACAGCATCGTCACCAGAGGATCAAGAGTTAACTATTCATCTGCCAGATGGCAGCACTGCTCTGAAACTGTGTTCTAGGTAGGTGGCTTTAAAGTATTTCGTCTTGTTTCTTTGCTTCTCATTTCACTTTTCCCTTCACAAAACAGGTGCAGTTGCAGTGGCAATGATAGCAGATAACACTTAGTCAAAAGTGTTTAAATCTTATTGGGAAATTTTAAGGGAATCTCTTAAGTTTTCAATTACTACCAAAAGATGATTAACTTTAAAATATCCCTAGTAGGAATAGCTGCCAATATGCTAAACTTGATGAAGTGTACCATGTTAACTGTATTAAATTTACATTTAAATTTACATTTGCCTCACCTTACCTGTTTGCAGATTAAGTTGCCTGTGTAGGCCTAATTATACCCCTCAGCTGAACTGAGATTAGAAATTAACTGATCGGGTGACAGACTGATGTTGAATTAATCTTAAGTCGACTGTCTAAATTTTATAATGTCAATTTAAAATTGGTGAATTGATGGTATTTGTGATGGTATTATTGTGGTGTGAATTTGTTGATGGTAGGAGCCATCAACAGGAGCCTGTTCAACTGCTTTAAAAAAGGACCTGTAAATCTATATCCTGGACCAAATGGATCTGCCCAGCAACACCCAGAAGCTAAAGAACTCATCCAACACCATATAGGCCTACTGAATTCCAGCAACATCTGTTCAGATATGAAAGCATACAACACAAAGCAGACGAACACAGAACCTCTGCTACTGACAATCATACGAGGGTTTCTGTAGAAGGTCCAGCCATCGGTCATGAACCACTTCTATTACGCCAAAGAGGCAGAAGAAACGACCAAAACCGAAAAAAATTTAAATAAAATATAAAAAGACATGGATTTCAGATCTGCTCAGATCTGAAAGCAGACAGTGCAAAGCAGACGAACACAGAATCTCTGCCGCTGACAATCATGCAAAGTCCAGTCAACAATCATCCCAAAGATCCAGCCACATGGTGCTTCAAAGGATCCAAACATAATTCTAACAATAGATCTTACTTCAACAGATCCACCAAGCTCAAATTCAGCCAAAAGTCATGCTTCAAAGGATCAAGCTTCAAAGGATCCGACTGCAAGTACAACAAAAGATCCTTCCTCCAACAGCCGAGCTCAAAGTTAAACCAAAATCTTCCCTCGGTCCAATCAAACGACTGACTCTAAGTCTCATTTCAAGTCTGGGAAAACAAAACATTATTTTACTGTGTTTCGATAGGTGCCTTTGGATTTTCTGGCCGTAAGTTTCCTGCTTGAGGAGGATGGGCGATGGGATGGTTGCTCTGTGGCTCCGTATTGTCGGGATTGTGTATAGGGTGTGGTGTTCGATTTGTGTTTGTATTTAGTTTTTTATTTGTTTTTAGTTTTTTTAGTGTATTTGTATTTAGTTTTTTATAAGTATTTAGATTGAAGTATTTGTGTTTAGTTTAGCGACAAAACAAGCAACAAAGCAAACAACAAATGACAAAGTAAACAACAAAGTAAACAACAAAACAGACATGAAAGCAAACAACAACCGACAAAGTAACAAAATAGACAACAAAACAATCAAGACAAAATAATCAAAAACTACACCCCTGCTGAGCCTCTGGCGTGGCTTAATCTCCCGTAAGCTCGTTTAGGCAGGGGGCCCCTGGCGTGGCTTAGAATCCCGTAAGCCCTTTGTGTAGTTTTTGTGTTTTTGTCTTGTTTGTTTTGTTGTTTATTTTGTTTATTTTGTCGTTTGTTGTTTACTTTCGCGTTTGTTTTGTTCTTTATTTTGTTGTTTATTTTGTCCTTTGTTGTTTGCTGTTGTTTCTTTTGTCGTTAAACTAAATACAAATGCAAAATCTAAATGCTTTGTAGTGTTAGTTTATTTTTACTTTGTTGTGTGTTTTTTGTTTTTTTGTGTCATGTGCCGTTTAGTTTGTCTTTTTGTTTTATTTTGTCTCTTGTTATATGTTTGTTGTTTATTTTGTTATGTGCTGTTTATTTTGTCGTGGGTTGTTTGTTTTGTTGTTTATTTTGTCGTGGGTTGTAACGAGCCGAGGGATTAGAAGGAGGCTCATAGAAGTGTAGATCAGACGGGAAGAGTTACAGTGTGGAATCATATCCCAAATCATCAACGAACAGGCAGCCGCTACTGCGCAATCGCTACTCATGAGACACAGACGCTGACACAGAAGTTCTTACAGTTATGAAAATGGAGACTGAATTCTACTTCTTTATCGAGACATTGATGGTGGCTTTTAGTGCTGACGAAAACAGAATGACTTATATTCATCTGACAAAGATTCTGCATGAAATTTTGCAAATGTTTTCATTCATTGGTGTACAACAAACAGAAACGAAAAGCAGTTATTCAATTATTTATCCACTTATTCCTCTATCCATCCAGTCATTCATCCATCTATCTATTCATCCCTTCACTACATTCGTTCATTCTTTTAACTGTGGATTCGTCTTTCCTTTCTTCCGTCCGTTCTTTAACTCGTTCATTCAAGAAACATTGGGAAACACCAAGAAACATTAAGGAGTATTGGGAAACACCCAGGGGCGTCCATTTCCCACCCCCAAAGTCATTGGAGCAACTTCCCATTTCCCCTCTTCTTCCCCCTCCCCGTCCCCTAAAACCTAAAATGGTGGCACACACACTGACAGATCTCCCCCTCCCCCATTTCTTGGATGGAGCATTTGCTCCAAGGTTTCTATGGTGTAGACGCCCCTTACGCTTAATGTAAATATATCTAGTAGTGTTGTAGATAACGGAAGCAACAGAAACAACCTCTTGACGCTGTTAGCGTATAATCTCACAGCCTGCATTGATAAACAACTTACAAGAAACAGAAAAATGTCCATGCAGCTTAGAAAGCTTTGTTTGACCACAAAAATCAACATAAGACCATTTCTACAAAATCCCCTTAGACCGACATCTAATCGCATAGTTTGGCAAAATTCATTGTTGGCATTATTATAGCACCAGCGTAACTTGTTTTTACTTGTGCACCACATATGTAATACCCCTACCTTGTATTATATTATATTACGCAGTTAAAAACATTAAAACCTTTCTGTAATAGATTGTGCTACATAGGAGCAGCAAATGTTCAATAGACACATATTCTAACTGTAAAAGTTAAACTCCATGCTATAATTCAATATGCTAACTAATCACTGGCACATGAAACCCCAATTAGCACAGACAACTGCTACAGCACGTAGGTAAAGTTCAGAAGTACACATTTCATGGTTTAATGAACTGTGATGGTGTAACATGATAAAATGATGTCGTAGTACACCAAAATGATGGTCTATGACACCAAAATGATGTAAAACACTGCTGTAATGGTGTAAAACACCACTGTAATTGTGTTATACACAAACTGTGGTGTAATACGTTGCTGCAATGGTGTAAAACACCACAATGCATCAAGCGGATGTATCATTGTCATAAGGGTGTCTATCCCCCCCTAAGTCATTGGAGCAACTTCCCCCCTTCTTCTTCCTCTTCCCCTTCCTCGCCCTCCCCGTAAAATGGTGACAGACACACACAGACAGATCTTCCCCCCTTATTTCTTGGATGGAGCATTTGCTCCAAGGTTTCCATGGTGTAGACGCCCCTGATTGTCATGGTTGAATAATTAAACCAGTTTTGGGTTTGCATATTTTTGCGTCATTGTAAAATTTTTAATTTAAGACAATGCAGAAAGAAATAGGGACATCAAATGAATAGAAATTTATTTATTTTCTAATTTTTTTAAAAAAAGAAACGGATAATAAAGTCTGCATCTTAAATTCTGCAACAATTAAGATAAAATTGAGGTTTCTAAGTTCTGTCACAACTTCAACCATAAAATTATTCAGACATTACAAACAATCTTAAACATGATTCATGATGCACATTTACATTTACATTCAAAGATTATAACGCAAACTACGGGTCAAAATTAACAATCACAAAGTTCCAAATAACCTCAAAAAACGCTATCTAATATTACAGTCATATTTACCGTATTACTACATTTGCTAATAAATGCATATGTTTCATTACAATTACTATTAATGCAACTATTAGAAAGGCAAGACGGTTAAATTCGTGTAGTATGAACTTGGGTATATGTATGGTCAGCTGTTAATGATTTAACAGTTCTGTAATTAGTTCACTGTTGAAGGTGTGTTCACTGTTCAAGGTGAATTCACTATTCAAGTTACTGTTAGCTTTTTAAGGTATATTTATTTTGTATAACCAACACACAATAACTATTTTTGACGTTCGTTTAACGTTACTGTACTTCCTTATTTAATTATGACACTTATGTCATTGTGCAGTTGGTTCAATAAAGGATATACTTACTTACTTACTTATTGACAACACAGTTACGATTGTCGTCGCCCATTGTCCCACTCCAGCTGTCAGCGATTCTTCTGACAGGAGGTGGCTTCGTATTTCTCCACTCGGCTTTTGAGACTCTCGTTTTCTATGAGTACCCGCTGAAGCTCAGTCTTCAGGAACGTGTTCTCTTTCTCCAGGAAGGCCGTTCTCATCGTTATCTGGTTCTCCTTGAGGCGCCGTGCCTCGCGTGACCGCTTGGCTGCCGTGTTGTTCTTGATCCGACGAGCCCAGTACTTGTCGTCCTTCAAATCGTCCGGAACAAATATCTGAAAAGATACGTTGGTTTTGGGGTCAAAACCTGTAGCATATGAAAAAATATGAGCAATTTTTACCTGCGTACAAAGTGCGTCTAGTGGTTCTTAATAGTACAGTATGTACGTATGCAAGCAGGTATTTATGTACAGAGTGAGAATTGTCAGGGGTTCAATTATTAACATATACACAAAATTGTTCAACCCTAGTCTTTCTTAGGACCCTCACAGTTAAGACTACACTGCACACCCTACCAGGGTCATTTCCAACCCCTCAGTTGTGCTAGTGTGATTATATTGTGCATATATTTTAGCACATGGATCAAACTCATCAAAGTCTAAACCCACCCCAGTCTTTTTTCTGCAAATCTCACACTGTAATGTATATCTGATTGAACGTATGTATGTTATGTATCTGGACATTTCCTCTAGCCGTCTAGCGCATTTAAAATACCTCACGAAATCACTGGCAGAGCAAACCAAGAACTTCTATAATGTTCAAGGCATCAGTTGATTGTCATTACTAATCAAAGTCATCATGTTCATTGAAGCATTCATTCATTTATTCATTCATGCATTTATATAGCACCTCTTCCAGAGGGACTACTCAGAGGTTCTCCTAACTCCAGCACGACGAAACAGGACTGTTTTTAAGCTAAGATCATGTGTACCAGATAACCAAATTCCTTAAGAGATGCTGTTCAGATGTCTTGTTTTTGTACCATATGACTGTACATGTAACCAGAAAGGATTATAAACAGACAGGCTTCAGTTCAAAGAAAATGTTTATTCTTTAAAAAAATATCAAATAAAAGTTTTAAAATGGAGATGGACAACAATTGTCTCTGATGGAAGCGACTCTGTCAACATCAGTAACGTTCTACGCGTCAACCAGACTTTGCCAACGATCAACCACATTCCTTTCCAATTTAACCAAGGCCTCGGTTGTCATTCTCAATTAACATCACTCAGAATAACACAGGACGTTTTCAGAAGCTTTTTAGACAACCTATACGATTCTCCAGGTAAACGTACATACACACCTACATATACAGGATTGAAAACTGGTCAAAATAATCTGCAATACCCTACAAAATCAAAACAGTGTGGCTTACTGCCCTACTGTGTATTCCCAGGGGCTCACGTGTTTCGCATAAACGACTTCTTATCAATACTTTTGCTAACAAACTGAAAGGGTAAAGTCTCTCACTTGAAAGTCACTTTGTTGTTTTGCACTTAAACAGGAAACACCTGGTAAAATAATTATTAAAACCATGTGTATAAACTTTCTGCCGTAACGCACCTTTCGAGATTTTTTCAGCACTGGCTGTAGTCGCAGTTCTTCGTCTGAAAACGCCCTCTTGCTTGGATCAAATGTCTCGTCTCCTGAACCTGAAAAGAAAGGAGAATTTCTGTTTTAAGAAGTGTATTTGTTGTTATTATATGCGATGTAAAAAATGTGGTTTCCACTACTAGATAAACAACATCATTTATTTCTTTCAAAAGTCCTATCTTATTTTAGAATTTTGATAAAATCAAGATGTAGAATAGATTTAAACCCAGGTTATAGAAAATTGAGCCGGAAATTATTAATTTAGACTGAGATTAGAAAAATTACAATTATAATCAATAAAGTACTTCTGTGCCAGTCAGGTAATTAATTAAATGTCTGTTTCAATATTTTATTTTAGTTATTAAACTAGTTTTGTAATGAATTATGTAAAGAGAATACAGATTTTTAAACATTTTTGTCATCAAATATATGATTTCCATTCCAATCACTCACCAAGTGCTACAAGTACACTGTTGTACACTGTCAGTGGGAGGTTCAGACAGTGAGGTGGAGGACTGGCCACACACACCCTCATCTGCAGAGGCTGTGAAAAAGAAGTCGCTAACACTTCATACCCATAACTGTTTCTCACCAGCAGCTTACGGCCTGTTCTTCTTCTTCTTCAATTACCAAATAATTGATTTATTACCATTTTTCAGTTTAAATTTAACAACAGTCAAGTTCTTCACCTGAAAACTGTGACATCTGCGACAGTTCATCGGGCGGTGGAGAGAAGCTGCGAGTTGTTGGAGTGTTCACAGAGTTTGGAAAGACTTCTGGTGCTGTAACTTTCTGAATGGGACTACAGGACTTTGAAGAATTCTTTTTGTGAGGACCAGCTATAGAGAAACAATAAAACTAAATTTAACAGCTACCATTTTAAATTAAAATGTCTTTTGAACATTCTTTATTAGGACAGCTTGCTGTTGAAGATCAAAGTGACCTACTGTAAAATGTTTACTTAACATCATGAAATGTACGTACTATTTCGCCAAAGACAGCTCAAGAGACATTTTCAAGCCATCTTAAGATTCTATTAGACTGCCATGTTAAGCACCCTTATCAGATTCTTAAAGGGCACTTTACAAGTATCCAGATTTATAGATATATAGATACGTACCAGATAAATCAAGGAAACACACCTACCTTATATGTATCATAAAGTGACATTACATATCGTCTGTTATAGAATTTTGCAGCTAAGAATCAGATAGGTAGAGTGGTAATTAAAGCTTATCACTTATCAAGAAAGCCTGAACTTAAGTTATAACAAGTAACATGAGGTACTGGCTATGAGCACTATGTTTCTGCAAGTTAACAACTACAGTTAACTAAGGTAAATTAAGTTTTAATGAGTTATCTGAGCTTCCAGGTAACTCATCATTGCCATTTACCAAGTATGCCAAGTTTAGCAAGTTACCTGTGGTGCCGGGTATGTTCTGTTTGACACCTGGATTGGTGTCTTGGAGTAAAGCACTGTCAATTACAGCCAATTTTTCTGGTAGATGAGCGGCAGGAACCTCGACACCAGCCAACATTGCCTCGATGTCAATCTGAGGACAGTTGGGTAGATCGGCATCGAGCAAGGCGCTAAAGTCAACATTTGTCTCCAAGTCTCCAAAACCTTCGATGTTCAGATCAACTAGACTTGACGGAAGTGTTCGTTCCCAGATGTTGGGTCCCAGGAAGGCCAACTGTGATGCCACACAATCGTCTCCATCATCCAGAGCCTTGACTTTGTCTGACGCTAAATTATAATGACACAGATTAGTATAATCAAAGACACACTCACAAGACAAATTCATTTCTAGCTCTCTAATTTTTACTTCAATAAATTATATTCCTCAAAACTAATGCAGTATTAATTCCAGCATTAATATCAACATACTGGCACCCAAGGCATTGAATGTTTGCAGCAAGAACATGAATTATTGACTGTAACAAGTGGCTATTGTCTCACCTCTTCAAGAATTCCTACCCTAATCCATTAAATCCTCTGGCTTCCAAGCTTTCTTCATCTTCAACGAACTCACCACAGCATTATCTCTGCCTCCTCTCTCTGGTCTTTTGGGCAACCGGTTTTGGATTTACACTGGACATCTCTTGACAATCCCTTTGACTCTGCCTCTGAGTAGGTCTCTTCAAGAGGCGCTATATAAATTCTCAGAATGAATGATGCAGCGCTCGGAAATAAGCTGGTGCCCTATGCATAGCCTTCGAGTAGCGCTCATAGAAATTTGGGGTTAATGATTATGATGTGTACAGGATGGCTTACTGATTAACTCACACCATTCACCACAAATTTGTTAATCAACTTTAAGCTATTAGAAAGCCAGTCTTCAAAACATGTAATTACCAGCAACAAAACTGTGCACAAAGTCACAAACTTCAACTTTGTTGCATCAACTGAAAAAATTCTCTGACCAAATTCAATAAAGTAAGCATTCATGTACCAATATATACTGTTACAAAGCATTGGTTAGTAAGTATAAGCGCTAACTGGGAGGCAACTAGCAAAACATATGGTACTGCTTTTATTTAAGCTAGTAAAAACTTATGATTGCCTCCAAGCAAGCAAGTCACTAAACCTTTACTGCACTGATGCAAATTTTAAAAATCATTATAGAAACAATTACCAAAATCCTCTGGTCGTGAAAATCCGAACATATTATTACTAATCATCACTTTTGACATTCAAGTTTACAGCAAAATCTTCGGTATATCCGCCAACTCCCTTTGCAGAGCGTACAAAATTAACCCAGGTCTTCCGAGGCCCGAGACTCATTAAAACCCCAGTCCCGACCCTCTGGCACCAAGGATGACAGCAGGCACCGTGGGATCAGCAACATCAACCTGCTTAACGGTGACGGCAAATATTCAACAAAATGATGTGGTTAATGGTCCAAAAACGTTTAAATTCGTCCTGACTACCAGCTGTTTTTTTTAATTATTCATTTGCACACGAAAAGTTCGCAACTTGGGTCGATTTCGTGATGACGATTTGTTCCCCCTTATCAGCCGATAATGACTTGCAAAACTGAAAGGTCAAGGCAGCAGGCTCGTAAAATTGTCGAGATCGCTTTTTATGGCCATGTGTTCGGTCTTACCATTTTCTCATAAAGAATTCAAGATCAATTTCTATCGCTTACCTGTCTGAAAAGGCTCTGCCAACAGTTCCGGGTTTTCTAAAAGAGACCTCAGCGTAATACCCTGCCGAGAAAGAGACATTATTCAATATTTCCTCGTTTTTCCCTAAACTGACGAAACTTCGCTTCGAACGCATTAACCCTGTTTTGCTTTTGCCAGGCCTAAACGGGGCTGGGCTTAACCGCTTACCTGATGTTCAGCCGGAGGTGGTATAAATCGCACCAAATAAAGTAATACTGCTTCTACACCAGTTGACAACTTTAATCAAAATAAAACGTATTTGCACATATTTTAACGCTAATTAAAACCACCATAGTTATGCTTATTATACTAGATGCGATTGCTCCTTCCTTCTGCTTGAAAGGAACGCCTCCAAAACACCGGCTCTGTCCCAGATTTTACCCCTCATTAACATAATAGGCTGGTTCTAAGCTATGCGCGCTTGAGGTCACGACGTCAGCTGCGAAACAAAATTGATAGGCCACGTTAAGATGGCGCGATGAAGATTGTCTTGAGCTAGGCCTATATAGGTTGTCGTCAGATAAAAAAACCTGAAAAATTTGCTTTATTCGGGTTTTTTGGTTTATTAAAAAAAGACAAGAAACAAAAAAACCAAAAAATTTGTTTTTTTGTTTTTTTTATAAGTTTCTTATTCTTGTAGAAGCTATTTTAATAACATTGATTAAACGATTTTTAATTTGGGAAATCGCAACTGAATTAAACTGAATTGGAACTCTTTGACTAAGGTCTAGAAGCAGCTGACAACTTATGTGACAACTTATGCGCAAGTGCAGAGGCGTAACTTTGGTCCAAAAAGTGGGGGTACCTATTTCTTACATACACGACGAAAGGCGAAAACTGCGATCTCTGGGAAGGCACTAATAAATATACATTGGCATTGTTCAAAAAGTGGGGGTACGGTACCCCAGTCAAAAAGTGGGGGAACGGGTACCTCTCGTACCCCCACAAATTTCGCCTATGCGCAAGTGACCACGAACTGAAATCATATGTCATTGATTTGTAATAATATTAATTTTGTCATCTTATTTAGTGTGTCGACGGAAATCTTTCAATAAGCGAATATTTGACTGATTGATTGATTGATTGAGAAATAGCTCGATCAATAGGCCTATGGGCCAACAAGTGTTCGCAACGTCATTATGATGTCACGAGATTGACAGCTGGTGACGATATGACGATCACTGGCCAATCATATCATTGCACGCATATATTAGTAAGTGACACTGTGCAATTTTAAAAACAAGTTACAAAATTAATTAATACGCAACGAAATTGACGTCTTTAGGTAGGCCTAATATTTGTTTCGTTATCGTATAACGTCCATTTTAACATATATTGTGCGTACAACATATTTAGTCTTTTTTCATACTTACGAAGTTTAGGAGTCCCTGATATGATACTGGAATTGTTGTCGTGCATTTATATAACGCCTGATCAGTCTTTCGTCTAGGTAACAACTAACAACGCAAAACTGATTGCATAGGTTCTATTTGAACCGATGACAGAAAACAAACTATAACTTAGTGCGTAATTGGACATCGTTTTTATGACACCAAAACCAGATATCACTTCGATCACTCTTGATATACACAGCGTGTATTTTTTGTTTTGATGCCCAAATAGAGTGTAAACATTTAATCTGACTTTTGCTTTGAAGTTTTAGGCGGATCGAGTGTTGTGAAGAACTATGAGACCAACCATTGTGTTTATCTGCTCAGTCTGTGTTCTGCTTTTGGGCATAGTGTTGCAATTCAGTTATGTATTTTGGCCTGATAAACTGAGAGTCGACATAGAAATGTCAGAAAGTGACGAGTCTAAAAAGGTGAATATAGATCAGTTATTAAGAACGTAGTGTATTTAAATGCATGAAAAAGAAAGATTATGATTTAAAAAGCTTTGAAATTTCATAGTTGACATTAAATATTACCTAGCCAGGGAGCTGTGCCAGGTAAATTAACTGATCATACTAATTTACTCTGTAATTATCCAGTAAAATTATTTCAGCATAATTGTGTTCTGATTTTGGTTAATTTATTTAATTTGTACTTTATTAGGTCTAGGTCCATTTTCAAGCACAGCATGAAACTCCCAAAATATTTTACTTTTTAGTTCTGGTACTGATTTTTAGACATGTAGTATTTCATAAATTGTTTCATTTGTTTGGTCTGGGACTAGTTTTCAGGAACAGTATTAAACTTCATAAATTTTGAATTCACCATCTGATTTATCGTGGATGCATAAACCTGGGTTTGCACATGTTTAGGGCTATGATGGTCCTCCCGTGGCTATGGGCCATACCTATTTCACCGAGACATTCCCATCACCAGACGATTTCAAAGCCAGGTTAGTCAGACGAGGTTTTTGGCTATCAGAACTGAAATTTATCAGAGTATATCCTGCACAGCATTGCAATAATTCCAGTGCTATTAGAAATATTCGCAGTACAACTCGGTACTTAATCTTTTTCTACCATTGTTCAGTCATATTTGGATATTTACAAGCCTCTACATAGATACTGCTGTTGATAGAGGCATATAATAAATTAATCTATCTTACCTTACCTTACCTTATGAGGCTTACCTGACATGACCATACATCGACTTTACTTTCCTACAATTTATGTATGACTATGTATCATCGGAGTTATTGCCTTACATCGCAATAACTGACAGTGTGGTGGGTTTTATATAGAAGAAGTAGCTTTATTTATTACATAAATATGTATATAGATATTGATATCTAATCTCCTTATCTAATAACTTCTATAGTACCAGTATATTGTCTTATGCAGATATGACTACTGTATGTGTGTGTATTCAATATTCTATCTATATTGTATAAATTATTAGATAATATATAATTATATGTATGCAATCATATTCATAATCCCAAAACTTCTAAAGCGCCACTCAAATGCCAAGCGCAGGGCACCAGCTTATTCCCGAGCACTGCATCAAGTCAGAGGGGTTTTGCAAAGAATAGTTTAAAGGTGGTCTGTGTCCGGTTTCCAGGGGTCCAGATCAAGAGATGAGGCAGAGCTGCTGCTAAGGTGGGTGTCAGGGCGAGAAGAATTGGAAGGCAGAGGATCAGATGAGTCAGTGTAGGAGTTCTTGAAAAGGTGAGACTTAGAAGAGACTTAAAATATTTGTAGTATTTGAATAATAATTGCATCTTCTTTGTTCTTATAGATGGGTTCTATCTAAGTCAAAGAAGGACAACAACCTTGACATGCAGTATGATGGTAGGAATCAACATTTGGCAAATCTTCTTGTCCATATCACATTGAGTTCACAACAGAGAATTTAATAACAATAATCCTATTGATCGTGTGCACACCTGGGTCTGGTTCCATGCAAGTCATCGATTCTGGCAGACCATTAGCTGGCCGGAAGAGACTCATTCATCGGAAGTCAGTTCGGCTATTAATTATCACTATTGCTGGTTTTTACCTGTGAATGGGCATATGATGGCTGATTGGCTGAGCACATACCTGTATGACATTGCAGGTTACAGAACATATCATTTGATGGGGTGGGGAGATGGTTGAATGGTAGCATGTTGGCACGAAGATCAGAAGGACGTGGATTCGATACCCTCTAGCCCCATAAGGTTGACTCAGCCTTCCACTCACTAGGGAAGTTACTGTAAAATGAGCAGTAGGACAGATGGGCACCTTGTAGGCTGCCATACAATTAAATTTGACTCCTGTTAAACTTGTTATCATCTGTTACTACTATATCATGTTATCTTACTGCAAAACTAGTCGGTTTGAATTAATAAACAAATATTATTATTATTATTATTATTATTATTATTATTATTATTATTATTATTATTATTATTATTATTATTATGATTCTTGTTAAAGGATTAACACTGCTCGTGTAATCTTAAGAAAAACTGCATAGTACCTTTGATTGCTGCCTTGTTGTTAGATGATGGTAATAAAGAAAAGTAAAGTACTGGTATGAATGCACTTAGTCAAAATCAGTGTGGAATTTAACCAGTTTAAAACCAATCTTTACCGATATTCCAAAGTCCTTCCCAGTGATTATGGTTTTTCACCTGTTTTATTGTTAGTGTGTTAATTGCCAAAATTTATAACAATGTAATTATCTTGTAAAACTTGGAAAATGCATTTTCTATGTTTGTTTATATGCACACTTGTCATTTTGTCTCTCCAACATATTTTCAGCCTGAATTTGTTTATATTTCAATGTAGCAGTTGTCGTAAAGTTTGTTTATTGGCACTTGGACACAGCATAGATTATTCCTGCATGAACCATGTTTAAAGCTGTGCAGCCCTAATAGATTTTCGTTTTTTTTATCACAGGTGAGTGGAAGGTGGAAGAACCATGGTCCAATCCACTTCCAGATGACTTGGGACTTGTTTTGAAGGTTAGTCTGGAAATTTAAGTTTTTCGGAGATACCAGGTTTGAAGTTTTGCTGTTTATCCAAAGTTGAGCACTCCCTTGAAATTTGATTTGGTGCCAAAATGGCAGACAGTGGAAGTCGTTTATTGACATATTCTCAACTTGTTGACATTCTGTAATTTGTATTTCAACTACCTGTTATTTAATTTTTAAAACTTAATTTAATGTTCAATAAAATAATCACAAACAAGCATTTTAATAACTTGCACTATGTCTTTGCTTGGATCATGTTCTGAAAATGACAGTATCTATGTTTTGGTATTTTATGTGACCTGACTGTCAGGCAGTGTTGTTGACAGAATTTACTGAAAAATCTTCAAGTTCCTGTTTGATTGTATTCATGAATTCAAATCTATCTGAATACTGAACAGCCATAATCCGTAACATGTTCGTTCCACCTCTTGTGAATGTTACAGGAAACAAAACAAGTTTAGTGTTGATATTATTAACATCCATTCATTCAAGTGTTTGTCCTACACATGTTTAGTGTTCACTATTTGTTGTAAACTATGCTTAATCAGCGTGAAGTGCTTCTAGTTAGATATCTTGAGGATTGATACATAACTTACACCCATCTTAAATAATTACCATCAGGCATTACTTCACTTCTCATTTCATGTAACATACCAATGTTGAGCTGATGTATGTTATATCGTTGCAATAAAAATTGATTGATTGATTGATTGACTGACTGACTGACTGACTGACTGACTGATTGATTGATTGATTGATTGATTGATTGATTGATTGATTGATTGATTATGTGTTTTCTATTCTTTTTACTTCTTCCCTAGGTTCTTGGGTCCAGTGGCCTGTGGATGTATGTATTAGTTCCACTGTTAAATTTTTGGATGACTTCCCTTACTGGACATAAATACATATATACAAATGTTTTTCCAATATTCTTTCTGTTTCTAGACTAAAGCAAGGCACCACGCTGTGTCCGTGATGCTTGATGAACCATTCATTTTTTCCGACAAGGCTTTTGTTATCCAGTAAGCTTTTAAACAAATCTTTTTAATTCACCCATCTTCAGGTCGGCTGCATTTTATCAATTTAGTTGTGCATTGAATGGAAAAGTCTGTCATTTATTACTTCTATGTCTAATAAATTGCCTCGGTTAAATTACGACAAGGTAGAGCTCAGGCCACACACCCTCGTATGCCGAGACCAAGAAAAATGAAGGTGCTAACACTTAATATCAATGGTTGTCTCGTGGGGCATGTTCTTGGGACTGCATCTTGTAGTGTATCTGTACAGCCTAGGTTACTGAGATGCAAAGTACTTTTTGATGTGGCATAATTTTATCTTTGAACAGGTATGAGGTCAGGTTCCAGAATGGACAGGACTGTGGCGGTGGCTACATAAAACTTCTCTCGCAGACCAGGGAACTCAATCTTGTATGTGTCGTATTGTAGATCTTCCATAGTGTTCGCATTAAAATATGTAGACTCAGTTTTTTTATGTATGTATGTATGTGTGTATGTATGTATGTATTTATCTATGTATGTATGTATCTATGTATCTATGTGTGTATGTATCTATGCATGGATGTATGTATCTGCTCTCTAGGCACTTAGATTGCTTGTTGCACTTGGCTTTCAACTATAGATGCATCTGTTGTTCTCTGTGCTTCTACATAGGTAAGCCATTGGGTTCTTAAGGAAAGTTTTTATGATGTTTGGTTGCTGTCATCATGGCAGTAGATCCTTCAACCACCTAATGCCGTAGTGTTCTTGGTGACTGCTTTGGCATTTCTTCATCATCATCAGTTCCTGATGCCAGCCATTAAGTGGCGATGGGTACGAATAAGTGATCTCCATTGTCCTCTGTCATTTGTCATGTCCAGTGCTGCTCTTTGTGTTAGTCCAAGTGATGTTATGTCCTCATTTATATTGTCTATCCAGTGCAGTCTTGGTCTGCCTTTGTTTCTTTCTCCTTCTAATCTTGCATGTAGTGAATTGCGTGGGATTCAATCAACTGGCATGTTACATTTTGGAAGCTTGGACCTGTACTTTTACTGTTCATGAGCTTTGGCTCGTTGATAATCATTCATTAATTGTGGTGGAGATGTCCGTTCTGTAGTGTACCAGATCAGTAATCCAACCATTGCGAGTTCGATAATGCTGAGTGGAGTCTGTGTAGCAACCTGGAAAAAATGTTTGTGCACAGTTGTCATGAACCTCAGATTCAGATGTAGTGACCTATGTGAAATGTGCTATATAGCTTAATGTGCTATAAATAAAATTATAATAAAAAATAAAATAATCTTTTCTTTAATTAAGCGCCTGCAAACGCACTGCGCTGCACATTGAACATACATATTATGTCTAATAAATATAGTGAACTGATTTTCAAATATTTAGTTTTACTGTTATTTGTGTTCCAGACTAATTTCAATGATAAGACACAATATACGATTATGTTCGGACCTGATTCGTGTGGGAACGTTCCGAAAGTAAGCAGTTCAAATTTCCTGACTTGGAAACACGGCCAAGGCCATGCAAACATTTACACAGCCTTCATTGACTCTTCAATAAGCCTTTTTCTTCATTAAACTCTTGCTAATCATCATTCATCTTGACTTCCTTCTTCACTAACCTCTTGAGTGATTTCTTCAGTAGCCATCTCTCAGTGGTTAAATTGAGCCAGATCATGCCATATATGAAACTGCTTTAATAATAGTAATAAAAATCTGAGATCGGGTGCCTTTGATTTGAAACCAGCCATCTTAAGTATAAGATCTGCCACGTAAAGAGAGGACACCCAACACCTAAAATGGAGATCCACCACCACCCAAAATCTGATGATGTTAAGTGTTTTTGTATGTTATCACATTTGGCATTTGGATTTATAGTGTAGTCTTTTGCAACATGTTATTTAACGCTTGCAGAGTAAATGTGTTTTTGGATAAAATAATCAAAAATGTGCATCGTTCCTCACACATTTTATGTTTCAACCAAATAGCGAGTATCGGTTATAGATATGCCAGCTGGGTTAGGTTTAAGATTTTCAGAAATCTGGAAATCCACCACCTCTGGGTGTGCTATTTAACCAAGTACTGCCTTCAATGATCTCTTAACTAATTTTGTTGCTACTGTTACATATAATGGTTTACTATTTTGGTGGCTGACAATTTATTTCCTTGTCATTTCAGATTCATTTTATTATGCAGCACAGAAATCCATTGACAGGGTTATATGAGGTCAGTAGAGATTATTCGGGGTTTCATTGTGGGGTGCATGAGAAGGGTAGCATGATGGACTGTCAACCCAGAGCCATGTTGGGGGTTCAAATCCACACCAGGACAGAAAGACATTTCGACATTTCTTCTCCACTTGCACCATCCAGTGAACTAGAGATATTAAATTAGTACACTGACCATACACTATGTATTCCAGTGTCATCATTACTATGGGCGACGATCCCGGGGGGTCGAGGGGGACAAGACCCCCACCTTTTAGAGTGGGGTACAGGCCATACATTCGACCCCCAAATTTTGAAGAAACACCAAAAAGGTTGAAAAAAAATTTTTTTTTACCTCTTTTTTGACAAGATCAGTTCAAACTCTTTTCTCATCAGATCAGTTCTGAAGTGTCCCCCGCCTATCAAACAAGATCGCCGCCACTGATCATTACCTGGTTGTAAATCTGTTTGTTCTGCAACAAAAGGTATTCTGGTTGTTCCCCCCATTGCGTACAAGTTTCCACAGTGCAACATGGAAGCTTTGCAGTGGTCGGCCACTCATTCTGCAACAGTCTTCCATGCAGTCTGTAACATGAACTTCTTTCTACTTTCCATGCCTCTATTTTGCAAGTGGTTGAAGACCTTTCTGTTCGATCGTGGTCATGCCGCACAAAGATGACCGCAACTACATTTCACGCATCCTTTATAAGAATGCTTATTGACAATTTCATGCATAAAACCCTGTACTTTTGGCCCTAGAATTTGTCTTTTATAGTCTTGTTTGTCTAAGTTGCGTCTGTGTCAACTTAATGTTTGAATAAACGAATTTGATTGATTGATTGATTGATGTATAGTCAGGTCAGAAGTACATGTGATGAGTTTTCTTGAATAGGAGCTATATAAATAAGCAACTACATTCACACTGTTAGTGGTAATCTCAGTCGACAAGGAACATGATTGTCTATCAGCTCTCACGTGCTGAGGCTAAATAAATGAAGTTGCTAGTTGGTTGTCAAGTTGCGAAACAAATATTTACAAAGATGTGAGTAAATCTTTTGTTGATTGTTGTCATCGTAGTGCGATAGAAATCTTGTGTTAGTTGACAGTTTCTGTTTACTTGGCAGGAAAAGAATCTGAAGGAGTCTGCTAGGACCATCGATTCTTTGCTCTTTGACAACAGGAAAACTCATCTCTACACATTAGGTAAGATTAACAACAGCTGTGAGAAAGAAATACTTCATTCGCAGAAGTTTAGCCTTAGCGTGGGATGGCAGGTGACCAGTCTGCCTTTTGTGATTATCTTAAGGGAGTGCTCTTCGATCAGTTTTATTCGAAAACTTCACATTCATGTTGGACTTCTTTCAAAATGTCATTCCACTAGTGCCCTCTGGTGAACTGCAAACAAATGCATGCACCTTACTGACCACTAAAATCCAAAGTCCAGCCAAATGAAGCCTCTGTTACTGGTAGGAATCTCCAATCTAGGTTTTTTAGGAGGACCTAATTTACTGCCCTTTGCACTTCATTTCTCTCAGATCTGCCATTTTTGCATTGTCTGTTCCCCTCCAGTGTGTTCTATGGGCTGCTCAGTTATGCAGTGGAAATAATGGGGCTCAAACAGTGGCATTCCCAGTGCCTAAACTATTGGGGTGCTTAGCTTTGTCGCATTTTGGAGATTTCAGCTTGTTTACCCATAATAGCTTGACCTATGGTATCCTTGACCCGTTTGGATAGCATTTGGACTGCTCCAACAAATCAAGCAAGTAATGAAGTTGCATTTAATTTGCCAATGTCAAGCACACTTTTGTAGAAATTACAGGTACTTGTAAATTGTTTAAATTGTAATTAGTAACTTCTATTGTGCCAGTGGTACATACTTGGTATGGTTTCAGAAGAGAACATGAATTGATGCCATGTGCATTGTGACTTGGGCGCTATGGAAGTTACATATTTTAGGTTACATTTGGCCTGTGAACTTCTGCAATATTTGCCGATCTGTGGACCTGTGAGTATTTTCCAATTTAATGACAATGTCTTGGCATCGGCCACTTTTTGCTTTGTTGTTCTGAGTGTAAAGTGTTTACATGTTCTGAGTGTAAAGTGTTTACATGTTTACATGTTCTGAGTGTAAAGTGTTTACATGATCTGAGCGTAAAGTGTTTACATGTTCTGAGTGTAAAGTGTTTACCTGTAATTCCTAGTAATTCATCCGGACAACTCGTTTGAAATCTACATCGACCAGGACCGGCACTTCTCAGGAAATCTTCTGACAGATATGAGGTACAGGTCTTCAATAATTCAATCATACTGTGTTCACATGGTTTACTTTTGAGTAAATGGTGGTGGTGATTTTGGTTGTGATCTTGAGGAGGGGGATAGATGAATGGTTACACTCTTACTCGAAGAAGATAAGATCTTGAAAGACGTGGTTCGATACTTGTAAGCTCCTTATAGATCGACTCAGCCTTCCACTCCCTAGGGACAGCTCTAAAATGAGTGGGCGCCTAACAGGCTGCCAAGACATGTGTTCAATAAGATCTTGGTAACTGTACTGTCCTATGTTTCAATGTTACTTACTGCGGTTTGTCAGTGAGCTTGTCAATAAACACGAATATTATTATTTTTATTATTATTATCATGGTGGTGGTGATAAGTCAAGGTAACGGTCAAGGTAGCGGTTAAGGTGGTCATATAGTCGTGGTGGTGATTGTTGTCGTGTACATTACACCTCTAGTTAAATATATTTCAAGGTGTAAAGTGCATTATAGACATTGTTCCGTCTGGAAATGCTGTTTTGAAGTGAATTGTGAAATACTTTTGTTTGAAATATCAATTAATGCAAATCCTTTTATGTTTTTAGCCCTCCTATCAATCCTATAAAGGAATTTTTGGATCCAGATGATAAGAAACCTGAAGATTGGGATGACAGAAAGCAGTATGTATCCTAACTTACATAATTAGTTAATTAATTAATTAATTAACAAATTGATTAGGTGGTAGGCTGGCTGTTTTTATAATCATTGACAGAGATCACTGACACACTCACTCACTCACTGATTGACTGATTGGCTGGCTGACTGATTGTCTGACTGGCTGATTGACTGACTGTGGTTCATGATGTTTTGTAAGAGTGAGAGTTCCTTTTAGCAGGGTTTGTGTATGTGTTATTTGCATTTGTCTGTGTATCGCTATGGCTTATTAATGTTGTGTTGAATCTAACTGTTAGATACCATTAAATGGTTCTTGTAGAATACCAGATCCAGATGCTGTCAAGCCTGATGATTGGTAAGTTCGTGGTTATACCACCTAAATCTAAAGCGAAACAAGCTCTTATAGTGCTATAAAAATACAAGTCGTGTGAAACTGGTTTGTTGGAATTGTTGCCTGTATATAGAGGTGACATAGCTTTAGGAGTTCAACACTGATATCTGCAAGTGCAATATCTCTTTATAGTTTAGCTATCAGCTAGTTCATAAGGTCTTTAGAATTGGCTATTTGTTTTTATCGGATAATTAAAGGATTTCAGCTTGGTGTTAATAAGCATTTAGAAAATCTTGTCCTGGGTAAATTTGAATTGAAGTTTAATGTTTTATTATATCTTACTCGTATGCTTATTAGAGAAAAAGACCTGTTTTTTTAAAATATTTTTGTATGTATGTATGCATGTGGACTTTTTGAAGCACATTTAGGAACCCCTCAGATTGATGCAAATGTCCTTTCTTATTGCTACATTAGAATTAAATGACATTGGTCTTTAATATGAAGTGATTGAAAGTAAATTCCGTTTTTGTACAAGGGATGAGAGTGAGCCAAAAATGATCGAGGATCGTGATGCTGTGAAGCCCTTGGGATGGCTGGATGATGAACCAATTCTAATACCAGATCCAAAGGCAGAAAAGCCAGCTAACTGGTAGGAAGGATATTAATACCTCGATCATCTTTATGTCGTGAAATTTTTGTTGATATATCTGCCTTCAGGGTTAGCATAGTGCTCGAGTTTTAGCTCCATTGTTATTATTACTGCCTGTCTGTCTTACAGACTGATCTTCTGGATAGTGACCTGATTACTGCTTGGTTTTAGTGTGCCATCGGTTGATGCCTTGTGCATTAGACACTGGCACAATAGAAGTTACTAATTACAATTATTATAATTACAATTATAAAGCGCAAGTTAATTATAACTAAATACACTGCATATGCGCTAGTAAGCACCTCGACTTAGTCAGATAATGTGAACAAGTAACTCTTTAATTTCTTACTGAAGCTTTCGATAGAAAGTTCTGGAACACAGCGTTTGACGGGAACCGCACTCCAAACCGTTGGGCCAGATGCACTGAATGTTCTATGCATCACGCTGAGTCTTTCCGGACGACACTAGGTTGTAGCTGTCTTTCCCGAACGCAATTGAGGCTTGCATGTAATCTTAATATGTGACCTTTCTCAGTTTCTCCTAGTAATGTTTGTTGCATAAAGATGTACACTGTACAACTTCTTTATGGAATGCTTAACAGTCTGTTGGTTAGAATTATGTACCATCAACAAAAGGTGGTGGTTCAATTCCCCCCCCCCCCCATGGCAGAAAGATGTTTCGAGATTTCTGCTCCATTTGTGCTCCTAGCTATAAAATGAGTACACTGACCGCACATTGTTGGTGCAAAGATCGGTCAGAAAGAGGACTGATGGCCACCCGCCTTGATAAGCCGAGGTTAAGGAATATGAAGTTGCTATGCTTTATACCCATGGCTGCTTCTCGGGGTAAGCTCTTCATCGCTACAACAAGTGAATTTTGATTCTTTCGCAGGGATTCTCGCCGTGGAGAATGGGAACCTCCACTTATCAGTATGTGCAAATACCTTCTGTAATGCTTTTGAAATGCATAATGATTTTGCGATGTTTTTGCTAAGGTAGTAGCTCGTTTTTGTTACACGTTTCGATCAACAATAGTTCTGGTAACACAGAAGAAATCTTTCAGTTCGGAATACAGCAATTGCACTATCTCTTAGGCATTGACTGGCTTGACTATGAAATATCAGTTTCACACGACATATTTGTGTTTGAAAGATGGATAGAAGCTGAAATATTTACAGATGAAGTGTTAGCCATAATACTTTGCAAATGAAATAATATACAATTACTAATCAGTATCATTATTTTAGCAGATCTATAGATGACTCCTAATCAGTTACTGTTTTTGTTTTGTTTTTAACTTTCATATCTCAAAAGTGAATCATTTTTATTTATTTCGACTCATTGTGAAATATATCAAAGTACCTTTGAAAATTTAGGAGAAACTTTTCTTTAAGTTTTTCGCAGGATTTTTTTACAAGTATAAAAATCTTGTGCCAAAACTTTTAACCTTGAGTATCAGTCATTTCTTATCAAGCTGCTAATGATTTTTCCTGTGATATTAACTTGCAGGAAACCCCAGGTGTGTTGTTGGATGTGGTCAGTGGACGCCAGCCATGTATACGAATCCCAAGTATAAAGGTCCCTGGGAACGTCCAGTGATTGCCAATCCACACTACAAAGTTAGTGTTTATGTCTTTCTAATTTTACCATTATAAGCAATCCACTAACAAGTCGGTGCTTATGTGGTTTGATTATTGTACGATTAGGCATTAGTTGTGGGGTGTTTTGTGGTTGACAGCAAGGGGAGTAGAAGTGAGATTAACTTACTTTCTGAAGATGTTTGTCGGAAGCAGTAGAGAGAAGTTCCTCAATCCCTTATTCCCACACCTAAAAAATTAACCTCTTCACATAGCCAGTGCCGCATTTAGGTATAAGCTAAACAGGCTACAGCTTAGGGCCTCACACTCTACAGGGGCCTAAAAAATTCAGCATTTTGGGGCTTTTTAAATTTTATGTGTACTGTATATGTATATATGTATATAAATGTATATATATATGTATATACATATATATGTATATATATGTGTGTGTGTATATTATGTAGAACCTTTTGAAATGGATTGTGTAGCATATTCCATCTTGCCTGAGTAAATGTATTCATTTGAAAATAATTTGAATTTCTCACTTTAAATGCCTTGCTGTTAAATAAAATTAAAAGGTGTAGATCAGGGTTGTCAAACCTTTTTCAGTGGCGGGCCAGTGGTATTACTTTCCAGCAAGTGGCGGTCCAAGGTGTCGAAGGCTCCTGAGCAAAATGTGGTAGGGATCGAGGCTCGGTCGCCTCGGTGAGATAATTTTGCAAAACTAAATCTTTTAACATAGAAACAGTCAAAAACTCTATGTATTTGGTATTGACTGTGAAAAATTAAAAAAAAATCGAACACTTATTCTCAAATTTTTTAGTCTTTAGGCATACAGCCGCGGGCCAGAAAAAAATCATCGGCGGTCCAGATGTAGATCCTATATGTTTTCAAGTTTTGTAAGATCTTCTGGTGTAATTTTTTAACAAGGGGCCTCCAAGAGCCCCACCAAGTCAAAATCTGGCACAGCACGTGGCACCCATGTTTTAGTTAATGTATGTTAGTTAATTGCCAGATAGTTAATTAGGGCCTACTAGTGTTTAACAATATCATAAAAATATGTCTTTGTTTTGGAGGCTGTTTGAATGCGCAGATATTTTGTTTGTTTTAGGGAGAATGGCGACCGAAAATGCTACCAAACCCGAAATATTTTGAAGATCTACACCCTTTCAAAATGATGGCAATAGTAAATTTTGTCAATATCATTTAACCCTACTATTAACGAATGAATAGTGAATGCTGGAATGAATCAATTTAATTGATTCACGAACAAAAGTCATCAGAGCCAGTATCACATGATGCAAACTTCTGCTTAATTGTAATCATAATCTCAAGATTTCTACAGCACCCAAAACAGCAAAGTCCTTTGAACCAGCTTATTCACAGATGGTATCAGCATGGAACTTCAAGATGGTCAAAACTGTAATAAATTGCGCCATTTATAAAATGAATTTGTATGGGTTTTCAATTTTGACTTTCATAATCGTTCGACAGTCTTTTTCATCGAAAATAATTGCAAACCACACAGATAACATGAACAATAAACACTTTGAGGAGTTCCTAAAATATGTTTTAGAAAAGTCCAGATATATATATATATGTGTGTATATATATATATATATATATATATATATATATATATATATACTTATGGATGCACACAGTGTTACAATATTTAATTAATGCTGAAAAGACATTAACTAGTTGGTCAGAAACTATAAAAACAGTCATCCTACCATTCTAATCAGTCCAATAACTAATTAATTATGTAAGTAGTGAACCTACCATCTAATCAATACATTAATTAATTAATATTTAAGTAGTAGACGTAATGACTTCTGTGTTGTTTGACTGAGCCAGGCTGCGATTGGATTGGAGTTGTGGTCTGTATCAAAGAACATTCTCTTCGATAATTTCATCATCACAGACGACAAGCCGGTGGCAGACAAATGGGCCGCAGACAGCTGGTTCCTCAAAATGGCAAAAGAAATGAAAGAACCTGAGGAACAGGTTGGCTGAGAATAATTAATTGCTGCCTTGAAATGTCATGCATCCTGAAATTGCATCTTATAAGGTTAATTCTTCATCTGCCAAAAGTACAGCATTATATGCATCCAACATTTTATAAATCGTGGAGTCACATCATGTAAGATTAATTCTACACCTGCCCAAAGTATGCAGTTAGTATACTACTAACAAGCCTTGCTCCATTTTTCTGAGTTACTTGGAGTATACTTATTTTATACTTACTGTGTACTTAAGGTATATATGACAGGCATGTTTATCATTACCTGCATGGCATTATTTCTGTTCTGAAATTTGCTGAAGTTCAAGAGAATTCAGTTTCTTTTGGTTCGAGTCATTACATTAGAATATGAGCACTTAACCCCTACTGCACTGGCTTCCTGTTCAGCAAAGAATCCTCCGAAAATGCATACAGGACCCTTATTTTCGAACTGTAAAATGGTGACAACAGAACAGATTCGCATGTTTCAGACTGGCCTTTTCATGTACTGCTATGTGCATGGTTCACTGCCAGTAAGCTTTGAGCGTTTCTTTCAGTCAGGTTTGGATATCCACCCTTATTCAGCGAGAAGCTCAAACTCCAATCGTGCTGTAGGCCCCTATATGCTTATACGAACACTTGTGGTTTCTCTATAAAATCTATGGGATCCATAATTTGGCATTTCCTCAATTTGGCATTTCCTCAAGATTAGTATACACCAGGCCCCTCATCCACTAAAGGTTAAACAGTCGATTCGTGCGTTCTTAATTAAAGAAAATTGATTGTTTACTTACCTTAATTTGAATTCGTGCTTATAGCTAGTTAAGATTATTTGATTAGATTTATTTACATTTCAAATAACATTATTTGTTATTTTTGATGTAGGCATTGTCTGCATTGCTGCCACCAACACTATGTTGAAATGTTATCATAGGTGACCCTTCTTAGGAGTGTTGAACCCTTCTGGGTCTCTTATTGTTGCCTGTATAGTTATGTTATGTTGTAATGCCTTGTACCTTGAAAAATGGGTTCAATAAAAAATTGATTGATGTATTGATTTCTTTGGTCATGCCTAAAACTAGAACTGCTGTTGATTAAGAAACTTTTTCAGTTGCTGGACCTATGTTTCAGAATTCCCTCCCTGTATCATTTTGTTCTGCTCGGTTACACTGTACATGTGTTATCGTTATCTCTACTTTAGACCTATCCAGCTCAAATTGGTTTCCTCAGTAGGCTGTCTCTCTGTCTTGGTGGGATGATTTCCTGGGTATTTACCTGTTTGTGGCATGGTTTTGGTGCACCTGAAATTGATGCCTCATGCACTGTACGTTGGCATGATAAAATTTGCTAATTGATAATAACAATTTAAAAAATTATGAAACCATTGGTGTTTAACCGAGCCACCTGTGTCTATATCTCAAATTCAAGACATCGTCAAAGTGAACTTTCTGATATATAAAGCAGCTGAAAGTCTTTATTGTTTTGCTTTGTAAGCGAATCTATTCATCTTGCTTAATTAATTGGTGTATTGTAATTATTGTATTTATAATATGCATTTCTTTACTTTGTCCGTGCATAGGTACATCCTGAATAAAAAAAAGTATCTAAGATATACATTTAAGATATACCTTACCATTGATACCAAGAGTGAAATGTATTTAAATATGTATATAATTTAAATTTAATTTGACCATTGGGGTGCACAATGGTTAGTGTGGTGGACTTTCAGACACTGCCAGAGCAGAAATATTTTAGAGATTTCTGCTCCACCTGTGCACCTTGCCAACTCAGCTATAATGGGTACACTGCCCGTACACTATTGGTGAGAAGATGAGACGGCGAGGGAGAGGACTGGCCACCTGCCCTGACATGCTGAGATTGAGAGATATGAAGTCACTAACACTTCATATCCATGGCTGCCTCTCAGGCTAGCTTAACCCCTTCGCTGCGACGGCCTTGTAATCCCGTGTGCGTCATGTATGTATGTTTGTATGTATGTATCCATGTATGCATGTATATATGGATGGATGTATGTATGTACGTACGTATATATGTATGTATGTATGCATATATGTATATATGTATGTATATATGTATATATGTATGTAAATATGTATGTATATATGTATCCGTGTATATATGTATCCGTGTATATATGTATGTACGTATATATGTATGTATGTATATATGCATGTATGTATGTATGTATGTATGTATGTATATGTACATGTATATATGTAGCTATATATGTATACATGTATATCATGCATGTATGTATATATGTTTGTATGTATATTACTATATATGTATATTATGCATGATGTATGTATATATGTATGTGTGTATGTTTGCATGTATGTATGTATGTATGTATGTATGTATGTATGTATGTATGTGCATATGCATGCATGTATGTATGTATGTATGCTTGCGTGTATGTATGTATGTATATATGTATGTATTTATGTGTGGTATATGACCAGGGCATCAAATGGGTACCTATAATTTCGATGACGAGACATACTCGTCCTTCGCGTATGGCAATAGCATTTCCATGACGAGACATACTCGTCCTCCGCAGCGAAGAGGTTAAGGGACTCATCTTTTCTTCTTTTTGCCTGACCACTGGAATAAAGAATTTAAATGCTGTGCTGATAATGTCACAGTGTGTTTTATTGCTCCAATTAAATCTGGAATGAAACGACTTGAATTGTCTGCATTTATGTTCTACGCAGGGTCCTGGATTCATCCGGACCGTGGTCGATGCAGCTGAGGACCAGCCGTACCTGTGGTCGGTCATCGCTGTTCTTGTCATTGTCCCAGGAATCATTGTCATTGTCTTCTGCTGTGTGCAAGCATATAACACCTTTGTAAGTAGCCTGTAGCATTTCTAATGACTTGTTGCATGACTGAACATAGAGCCTCCTTGACACGCATCTCAGTGCAACGCAAATTCTGATATAGTGCAGTTGCAGGTGTGGATCTAAAATGCGAATCGTGACATAGTGCATTTGCGGATGTGGATCCAAATTTAATGTGGCTTTAGAAAAATAAAGCCTCATTACTATGAAACCTTGTGATAATAAGGTTCTTGTGGTCTGGCTCCAAAACATTGTGTAATAATGAGGTTCTAGGTTCCTGTATTTCTTTTCAGCGTTTAGCTGCACTTGTCCTATTTGTGCGCATTGTGATGCTTCAATCCATCTAAAGAATGCAGTCACTTTGAAAGGATCTTCATTGTAATGTTTATTATTATTTATTTGTTTATTGTTTTCATTGATCCCTCTAAACCGAAAATATGCCCAGAGAAAATTATAAACTCCACTGGAACTGTTGCATAGATCAGTGGTTCTTAAACATTTTAAAGCTAGGGACCGGCACCATCTTTTTATTGTTTCTCGCGGACCACTAACGGCAAGCGCGGGATCACAACCTGCGGGATACGTACATAATGTCATAAAGTATGGTGATTCATGGGTTTTGGTACTTAAGTTGCGGATTTTAATCAAAATACGTTTGAAATATTATATATTTTCGCAAAAAAGTTGAAAAATTATGAATTTTTAACTTTTTGAGGACTGTTTCACGGACCGGCGTCCAGAGCACCGCGGACCGACGGCGGTCCGCGGACCACCACTTTAAGAACAGCTGGCATAGATCTCATCAATTTCTGGCAGAGCAAAAGTGCCATGGAAGGTATGGCACTGAAGCGCTGAAGCAATTGGTCAGTTATTATTGTCATTGCCTGAGAATTAGGAAGCAGGTCGGATGAATGATGGAGTATCAAAGAATGGATGATAAGGAAACGTACATGTTGCTGAAGGACGCTACTCTGTCCATTGGAGCCCATGTAGAACCCATATTCTCTTATGGGATTCGTAGATATACAACCCATATGGGTCCCATCTTATGCTCACGGATATGCTAGCAGAGTACACTATGACGAAGTTTGAACTTGTGTGGTCCACGTTACATGGGATATGCGTTGGTTGAGGCAATGGGCAACTGTATCATACCTGATTACAGCAGATACCCTCCCAGCATGCCTACATGGAGCCCATATAGGACCCATATTCTCATATGGGACCATCTATTGCCCATAAAAATGCTGGCAGGGCAGTGGTCCTTAATTGTAATCGTAAACTCCAAACTTCCGAAGTGCTGCTCTAACGATAACCACAGGGCTCCAACTTATTCACGAGCACTGCTTCGTGTCTGAGATGTCGAAAGGTCCAAGTCCAGTTGCCAAAGAAACGAGACAGGAGTGGGAGAAGCTGCTTAGGTTGGTTTTGTTGAGGATGAGAAAGCTTGGAAGGGGAGGATCAGATGGATTATGATAGGAATTCTTGAAGAGGTGAGACTTCAGTTTGGACTGGGGTGATAAATAGAGGAGTGTGAGGCAATTAACGGTGATTGCACGGCGGTAATAACGGTGGGTGAACAGCGGTGTATCTTTACCTGTATTTTTCCTAATGACATGTTTTTCATTATACGGACAGGTGATTTTATGAGCAGTGGTCAGAAACCTACCTGTTATTTTTGTCCACTCGTTACGTTTTATCTTCAGGGACAATTTGATGAGGAGGAATCGATGAAGATGGAAGAGCCAACACTTGATATTAAGGGGGATGAATGGAGCGCAGGTGAGATGGTGGCTAATCAAGACTCTGGTTCGACAGAAGCTTCCAGTGGTAATAGCTGCGACGCACGTAAAGGTGGAAATGATGATGCTTGCGGAATAGAAGTCAAGTGGCCAGCTGACTGCGAAGAATATTTGGACATTGGCAGTGGAGAACAATTGCAGGAAAGGAAGCAAGAAGCTTCCTCCTGCGAAACAGATTGCATAGTTGAAAAGTGATCGAAGGCTGGATCGGAATGACGTCTGCAGTCGGGTAAGAATACTTCATGTTTTTGGTGAATTTATGTATTTATGGTTAGGTAAATGTTGTACTTTATTCTGCTTTATAGATAGTTCTCATGCTATGTCTCATGCTATTGGATTGTAAATAATTTTTATGTGTACGGGGCCTATGGGCCTCCTCGATCAGGTTCCCAAGTTGAGCTTTTATCCAGTAGTCAGCTGAAAAATTGAATTACAAATGATGAGTGGATAAAGTGGGTGTTCTAATTTTAGGGATACATAGTGTCCATATACTAGTGATAGTAGTAGTTTTATTAACTCTGGTTCGGCACAGAAAACCCAAACCTTTCATTGCCATTCTGTCTTTTTGTTGCAGCAGAAACATGGGAAGTTGAAAGTGAATGTGAACGATATTTAAAGACCTTTGCCATGCCTTAACTGAGTTTCTTTGAAGAACATAATTTTATGAATGTTACATAGAATCCCAGCAAACTACTTATAATAATTAAGTTTAGATGCTTTATGATTGGCAGCATTTGTACTTTGCTTAAGCAGATTATTAAGTTATTTAGAATGAGATGAATATTTGAGTAACTTAGTTTTGTGATTGTTAAGTAATTAATTAGTTTGACTTAAGCTGTTAATAGGATGCTGAACTCAGGAATCTCTAAAATTGTCCACTGTTGGATGTTACTGTAATGGTATTGGAAAAGCAATGAATGACTGATGTACAGAATTCTTATAACCTGTTTGAATGCTTAGCACTTTGCTCAAATAATTGCTCTATTATAAGAGCTAGCCTTGTGGTTTACTCAAAATATTACAGAAGAATATCTTAATAATAATAATAATAATAATAATAATAATAATAATAATAATAATAATAATAATAATAATAATAATAATAATAATAATAATAATAATAATAATAATAATAATAATAATAATAATAATTAATAATAATAATAATAATAATAATAATAATAATAATATAAAAGTGTTTGTATTCTCTTGGTAATTTTTTCTAGTTCCCAAAGGGATCTGAAGTACACACAAACTAACAAGGCAAATAATTTCTGGTAACTGTAGTGTTAAAGTTTTCATTAGACTAGTGCAAAACTCAAATACATAAAGTCATTTTGAGGCTGTCGATATGCAAAACAAACAGTTTTATTATACCAAATAATAATACCACAGAGCCTTTCTTACCTTATTTGTGTTTTCCTTGGTTTCTCTTTTCATGACCGTTTTCAGAAGAGGATAATGATATTGCCTTGGTGACCAAATGTCAGTAACCGTCAAATCTGTTTAGTTCTTAATATGTTTGTTTAACAATGCACCAATGTAATGTTATAAGTAAAAGTATTTAAGACTTTAGAAGGGGTCCTTTTGCTTCTCCAACTCTGTACGCAGAATTCCATTTCTCAGCTGCATTTCCTGAACCATATCTCTCAGAAAGAAGAGTTCTTGGAGTAGGTACATGTCAGGTGGGAGACATGCCAGCTGGATCGTTGCAACCGTTGAACTGCTTGACCCCATCATCTCTGATGTTGATGAACTCGGTGGAAGACCCGCAGTACTTTCAGGGAAGGGCAACGGACTGCAGTCGGTGCTTTCATCAGACCGCGTGGTTTCGTGTCTATTGTTTGAAGACGTTTCAGGCATGTCTACACTGCAGTCCTTTCGGTTGTACTGGTCGTTATTCTCGGACTTTACCAAGGAGTTACCTCGGTGCTCACAGTAGAGGAGAGGTGACCCTCGCAGGCGAGAAAATTCTGTGTCGCACAAAGGTGGTAAATAATTGTTTCCGAACAGGTCTGTCGGTTGCATAGGTTGGGGTATTTCCTCGCTGTCTAAGAATTGGGCGACAATTGGGGAGGTTGATCGACTGCTTTCGGCCGGGGTTAGGCTGCTGTTTGGAGACTTGTAGACCGACGTCTCCGTAAGGCACGTCATCAAACTCGACATGGATTCTGCAAGATCGAGGGTGGGAATCGACTCGCAGATACTGTTGAGCTCCTCGTTATATCCCTTCGCATGTTGCACTTCGTATGTACCGCTGGACTTCTGGTGGTCCGAATTATAAGTGTCGGACCAGTTGCGCCGTAGAGCAGCACCCTTTGTGTCTACGTGGCTCTGGAGCTGTTTGTATGCAGTGATACATGGAGTAGAATGCCGTCGACGATGGAAAGACTGAGTCGGCGATTTGCCGTGAAGTTCAGCGGATTTTTGCTGCACTTTCGCTCCGGGCGTTTCTCCGGGTTGAAAACCTAAATGTGAATGTAGTGTGTACATTTTTCTTGAGCAAATGTATGCCTGTGGCCTCAACCAGGGGCGGATCCAGAAGGTCTATCAGGGGGGCCAACAATTTTTTAGTCATCTCCCAAAAAAGTTGATGACCTTTTTTTTAGTCATTAACCTTTTTAATGTCTTCAGTCTACATCTACGGGACCCGCGTTCTGTGTACATTTTAAAACATCATAAAACGCCCATAAAACACATGTTAAAAATAAATAAAAATTTCAAATGGGGGGCCATGGCCGGATTGGCCCCCCTGGATCCGCCCCTGGCCTCAACCCTGACTTTGAAAAGTTCGAATACAGCTTTATAAATCTGGCGTTTGCGTTTACAATTACGATTAAATTCAATGAACAAACAGAGGCGTAACTTAATTTGGTCTAGAAAGTGGGGGTACCAAATTTCGCATCGTTTCCCCTTCAAGACTTTTAAATAATTTTAATTTTAATGGCGCCCAATGAATCTGTATTTGGCGCCGTTTGTGCGCGATGCCGAATAATAATGATAATGATACTGATAATTATAACAATAAAAATAAATATAATAATAATGATAATAAGCGTAATAATAAATATAATAACAATAATAATTATATAATAATAATAATTTAAAATTACTAACAATAGACGTGTTTCATTATTGAAGAGACGTGTGTAGATCATAATTGAAGTGACGTAACAATAGGCCTTTAGGCCTATTCCCTGCATTTAAACCTACGTAATAACAATAGACTTTCATAATTGAAGTGACGTAACAAAGGCCATTTTTCTAAATCTAAAATTTTAAATTACTAATCATAGACGTTCCATAATAGTTACGTACGTCATGTACGTAACTATTGCTAGTCTTTTATTCTCTAACTTCAAACTTAAGAACAATAGACTTTTTTCATAATTTAAGTAACGTAACCAAGGCCTTTAGGCCCTATTCTCTAAATCCGAGAGTAAAATAATAGATGTTTTAACAATATGAAATAGGAATGACGTAGAAATAAGCCTCTATATTTTTAATTTAAAGTTAATAACAGTAGACTTTTTCATAGCTGAAGTGACGTAACAAAGGCCTTTATTGTATAAAACTAAAAATTACGAGATAATGTGTTTCAAAATTGAAGTAATAATAATAATAATAATATTAATATTCTGTTAAGACCTTATTGTATAAAACTAAAAATTACGAAGTAATATGTTTCATAATTGAAGTGACGCAACAAAGGCCTTTATTGTATAAAACTAAAAATTCTGTATAATAGTTTCCTTAGGCCTATATGCAAATTTGTCCGTTGTATGACGCTACGTCACAAACGGCTTCTGTTCTATTGTGAAACCGTTTGTGATGTCAGTACTGCCGTCTTGACGACGGCCTTGACTACGGCGATCAACGACCAACGATATACACTGCCGTCATAATTATGACGGGCAAATACTGTTCTGTTCTGTTCTGTTTTCTCCTCCGTCAGGTATACACCGACGATGAGGCTTCGACCAGACGTCTCCAAGTCTCTCTGTCTCTGATCTTATCCATAGCGTCTCTCATATCCATTCCTTGAGCTTTCAGATCCTCCATGACATTGTCCATCCATGTCTTTGTCTGTCTTCCTCTGCTTCGCACTCCCTCTACATGTCCGTAGAGCGCCATAGCTGGTAGTCTGGTGTTGTCCATTCTTGTCACATGACCAAACCATGTGAGTCTTCTTTTCCTGATCTTGTCTATCACTGTTTCTTTTTGATCCAACTCTTTTCTGATCACTTCGTTGCGGATTTTATCCCTTCTAGTTCTGCCCCTTATTCTTCGCAGCCAGCTCATTTCTGCTACGAGCAGCCTCCTTTCGTCTTCTTTGCGCAGGCACCAGCACTCGGCGCCGTACAGCAGGACTGGGATGACAAATGTTCTATATAGTTTCAGCTTTGTTTCTATCGATATGTTGTGTGTTTTCCAGATCTTATTCAATTTCCCGAACATTGCTGACCCAAGTCCAATCCTGCGCTTTATATCTCTTGTGCATTGCCCATCTTCTGTTATTAGGCCTCCTAGGTATACAAATTCTGTCACTTGTTCTAACATCTCGTTTTCCAGCGTAACTGCTAGCTCCTCGTGTTGTTTCCCAATGGTCATTGCTTTTGTCTTTTGTGTACTCTGTCAGTTAGCCTTTGTAATTGTCCCTGCGATTCTGAGACCAGGTCGATGTCATCCGCAAATCGTAGGTTGTTAATCGGGCAAATACACTAGTTACGAAATAATGTGCTTCATAATTGAAGTGACGTAACAAAGGCCTTTATTGTATAAAACTAGAACTTACTAAATAATGTGTTTCATATTTGAAGTGACGTAACAAAGGCCTCTATTGTATAAAACTAAAGCTTACTAAATAATGTGTTTCATAATTGAAGTGATGTAACAACTAACAAGGGTCTTTTCATTTATTCTTAAAATTTTAATTTACTAACAAGAAACGTGTTTCATAATTGAAGTGATGCAACAATAGGCCTTTATTCCAGAGGCGTTTAATTATAACTTTGGTCTAGAAAGTTGGGTACCAAATTTCGCATTGTTTTAGCTTCGCGACTGTTAAATAATTATAACGCCATAATTTGTAGGCCCTATTACAAGCATAATAATAATTATAGGCTTAATGCATGATGTTAATAATAATAATAATAGTTCCAATAACAACAACAGTGAGTGTGATGATATGGTGATCACACTGATGATAATCCTCGGTAATTGTTTTGAATCTTGAGGGCTTCCTCAGAGAAAATAATAATGGGCAAAAACAATTGGTATGAAAAATTGGGGTACGGTACCCTCCAATCCAAAACGTGGGGTACGGGTACCCCTCGTACCCCCATAAATTACGCCTATGTGAACAAATGTAGACATGTGTAAACGAAAACGGCTGCCTGTTAATTAATTATACCTGCTGATTGAACAGTTGTTAATCACCTGATCGAGCCATCGATTGGAAGAGTTAGGCTGTAGCAGTAGGTCCCTATACTGCTCAGAGTCTCTCGGATTCATAATTATAATCTGTGCTTACATGCTTCCATGCTTTTCATGGTAGTAGACCTATCTGACCTATGTTACATTAATGTTAAGTCGTGTGTGTGTGTGTGTATGTGTGTGCGTGTTTGTGTGTGTGTGTGTGTGTGTGTGTGCGTGCGTGCGTGCGTGCGTGCGTGTGTGTGTGTGTGTGTGTGTGTGTGTGTGTGTGTGTGTGTGTGTGTGTGTGTGTGTGTGTGTGTCCATAACCCTCTGATCCCTTATTTTATATGATAAATGTAACCCTTATATATATATATATATATATATATATATCAACTAAACCTAGATCGTTGGGTAATGCGGTGTCCTTCATCGTGCTGGAATTCGTCGATGTCCTGCAGTAGTTCTCGAGGCGTTTGACCGCGATCGCTTCGAGTCTGGTCCTGGCCGTCGGATAGTCCTTGAGCACTTCCCAGAGGTCGTTCTTGGAGAGGCGGAACAGGTCCGAGTACCCAACAGACCGGACGGATGCTGTTCGTCGGTTGCCGGCGTTGCCCATGTTCAGGATGCTGATCTCGCCGAAGTGACTGCCCGGACGTAGCGTCGCCAGAACTGTCCGTCCGTCTTCAGCGACGACCTCGAGTCGACCACGGCTGACAATGTACATGTCTCGGCCGATCTCCCCTTCAATTAAAACACTATGCAAGCGTTTTCGTCTCATACCAGTCAGTCACGTTCATTGGGCTCAGAACGGGCCAGCGATATGCAATTTGTGGCAACTGGTGGCAAATATTATGAACCCAATCCGTGTCCAATGAACGCGGTTGTCGGGGTGTATGATACTCATGGGCGGATCCGGGGGAGGGGGAATCCGGCCATGGCCCCCATTTGATATTTACACAGGACGTGGCTCCCCGTCACGAAGTAGACGAGGAAAATGACGAAATAATGCCCCCCATTAGATATTAACACAGGACGTCACAGGACGTGCCCCCCGCCCCCGTAGACGTAGACGAGTAAAATGGCGAAATACGGAAATATGACTGAAAATTTTCTGGAGATTAATGACTAAAAAAAGGAAAAAGGTCATCAGTGTTTTTCGGAGATGAATTCCTAAAAATGTTTCATTTTTCGTTGGTCAGTTGGTCGCTACCCCACAAACTTTATCCCCCTCCCAGAAGAGGGGGACTAGCTTAAACACTGATTTGTATGTATTTTTGCCCCTCCCCTCCCCCGATAAACCTTCTGGATCCGCCCCTGATGATACTGTATAATTATCAGACAATAACATCTCGAAGATTTTGCACACATGGTCTGCTAAAGCTAATGGAGACAAGTCTGAAATAAATTAAAACAGGAAAATGTGTCTTCTCATTGATTTCTGCAAGACGAGGTACAAAGAAGTGGAGAAAATCCGAAGTAACTCAAATTCCTCTAAGCTACAGATGTTAGTTATGCGAGCTCGTCAAGGAAGCTCTGATTAATGCACTGTTTAGGCAATCATTAACAAACGGGCAAACATATGTCAGGGTTCCAGATCGAGAACCCTTCTAACAAACTCTTGCAGAAGCACCCTGCAGATGCATCAGTTTTTCCGCGCGGACCAGTCTGTGCACACCTACCTTTTCTGCAGACGTAGTCGTTAGGCGAGAAGAGAACCGGTCTAAGCCGAAGCACAAGGTCACAGAGGAACCCTGCCTCTGTGTTGTGGAAGATCTCGACCCTCTTAAGTGTGTCGAGATGGACGTGCAGAGCGATCTCAGCGCTCAGCTTGTCCGGCAGCAGGCCAAGGATGCCGTCCTCTTCTGAGGTCCTCTTGCTCGTCCACAGGTAGTCGAACCAGCGGATGACGCGGTCCTGCAGCCGAAGTGGGACTCGATGCAACGACATATACGTCTTGATGACGTCCAGTTTAGCTGCCATGTCAGAAAAATCGAAGGCGCTCAGGTTATTTCAATCGTTAGTCAGTCATTCAGTCAGTCAGTCAGTCAGTCAGTCAGTCAGTCAGTCAGTCAGTCAGTCAGTCAGTCAGTCAGTCAGTCAGTCAGTCAGTCAGTCAGTCAGTCAGTCAGGCAGTCAGTCAGTCAGTCAATAATCAGTCAACCGTTCACGGCATTTCCTTCCGAAATATAGGGGCCTACAGTGTAGGTCTGAGACTGAGATATACTGGCTATGCATATTTGTTTGTATGTATGTAATGCATGCATTTATGTATATATATATATATATACCCTGCCAGCGTGCCAAGTCTGAGCCCACTATTTTTACGGGTCCCATATTCCCATACTGAACTCATTTAAAGCCCACAAGGGTTCCATAAAAATTTGGAATGCTGGCGGGTGCCTATGTATGCTTGCAATGCATCTGAATAGTTATATACAGGTAGCGCATTTCAATGAACCTCTCAAAGGTGGATTTGGCCTGAGCGTTTAAATATATATGAATGAAGTTGTGGTGACAGTAAGTTTATAGCGCCTCGAATTCTTCAAATCTAACTATGAATTGGGCCAATGAATGACCCGCAAAATGCCGCTGATGGCCTGCTGCAGACCCAGCTAACAAGATCAATGCTGTTACATGACACCCGCTTTAACGGCTGCTCTTGATCTGGACCCCGGAAAGCGGACTCGGATCTCATTTGACTACCCTCTGAAAATCTTAGAGTTAATTTAACGCTCTTGAATAAGCTGTTGCCCTGCGCTTGGCTTTCGAGTGGCGCTTCATAATTTTGAGAGTTTACGATTACGATTAGTATTGTAACTATTAAGCTTAATATATCAGTGGTGTTTTCAAATACATTTAATAATAGTTTAATATCTGTGGTATTTTCTCATTTTTGAACGCTATTTTGTGAGACGGTTGCGTCGGTTGGAACCTGTTATATGCTTCGTGTAGAAAACGATCCATAACAGTACTACTCTTCGTTATATTTGGGGCCTCTCTCTTACTACTTTTTGATATGTTAATTTCGCCTCCTGCTTTTATTTGCCGGTGAAGCATATTTCGTTCTATATCTTAGCTAAGGAATCTATACATAGGCCTAGTTGTAAGTATATATCGATGTTTTATTTCACCGACTATTGCCTTCGATTTGTAATCATATTGTAATAAGCCCTTATTACGCCTACTGACGAATGCAATTTAGGGTAACTTATGGGAGGGGGATAGAGTAATGGTAACACTCATGGCCAGGAGAGCATTACATTCGCGGTTTGATATAGGGCGGCGCCTTGCATGGCTGCCAAACCGTGTGTTTAGTTAAGATTTGATTGTACTGTCATGTTTCAATGTAATCTTACTGCGTTTGTCAGTTTGAATTAATAAAGAAGATTATAATTATCATTCGGAATTTTAGTTAATTCAGCGAAACATAACCAGGCCGGTTTTCAATGCAATCATGTGTTGGTGTCAAGATTTTACTGTTTTCGTAATTGTTTTGCACTTTGTGCGAAATTAATTTCAAATATTAGTTGAGTGATCTCGGATTTACAGATGGTAACAGATAAGTGTTTCCAGTGGTTAAGTAACACCATTGACACCTTGGCTGCACTACTCTAATGTCAACCTTGTAACATCTCTGTGTACTTGTAGTTCATGACTTTGCAATTGACGAATTTCGCAATTATGGTTTCATTATTCTTTGTCCTATTGCATCCCATCTTCTTTCAATAATAATATTTTATTTTAACATTTGCATTTTCTGATTCATGATAGGTTTGCAATAACATGGAAAAGCAGTAATAAATTCAACCTATAAATAAGTCCAATATTTGGGCCGTGTTCAAGATCTCAAGATGCAAGCAAGTAACCACAACAAACCAAACACATACATATGTGATTGTTGTAACAAAACGTTCACATGGAAATCCAGTCTGAAAATCCATAAAAGAACCCATGCTGGAGAAAAACCATTCAAGTGCAATTTATGTCACAAATCAGTTGCACAGAAGACTTATCTGGAATACCATAAAAGAATCCACACTGGAGAAAAACCATATAAGTGCAATTTATGTTCCAAATCATTTGCACAGAAGAGTGTTATAGACTGCCATACAAAAACCCACACAGGAGAAAAACCATTCAAATGCAATTTATGTCGCAAATCATTTGCACAGAAGACTTATCTGGAATACCATAAAAGAACCCACACTGGAGAGAAACCATGCATTTGCAATTTATGTCACAAAGCATTTTCATTTGGTACTAATCTGGAACGCCATAGAAGAACCCACTCTGGAGAAAAACCATACATGTGCAATTTATGTCACAGAGAATTTGTATGGAAGACTCATCTTAACTATCATACAAAAAGCCACACTGGAGAAAAGCCATACGTGTGCAATTTATGTCACAGAGCATTTGCACAGATGACTACTCTGGAATGCCATGGAAGAACCCACACTGGAGAAAAACCATACATGTGCAATTTATGTCACAAAGCATTTGCACAGAAGGCTCATCTGGAATACCATAAAAGAACCCACACTGGAGAAAAACCATACATGTGCAATTTATGTTACAAAGCATTTGCACAGATGACTACTCTGGAATGCCATGGAAGAACCCACACTGGAGAAAAACCATACATGTGCAATTTATGTCACAAAGCATTTGCACAGAAGGCTCATCTGGAAAACCATAAAAGAACCCACACTGGAGAAAAACCATACATGTGCAATTTATGTCACAAAACATTTGCACGGAAGAGTGTTCTAGACCGCCATACAAAAACCCACACAGGAGAAAAACCATTCAAATGCAATTTATGTCGCAAATCATTTGCACAGAAGACTTATCTGGAATACCATAAAAGAACCCACACTGGAGAGAAACCATACATTTGCAATTTATGTCACAAAGCATTTTCATTTGGTACTAATCTGGAACGCCATAGAAGAACCCACAGTGGAGAAAAGCCATTCAGGTGCAATTTATGTCACAAATCAGTTGCACAGAAGACTCATCTGGAATCCCATAAAAGAACCCACACTGGAGAAAAACCATTCATGTGCAATTTATGTCACAAAGCATTTCCACAGAAGCCTCATCTGGAATACCATAAAAGAACCCACACTGGAGAAAACCCATACATGTGCATTTTATGTCACAAATCATATGCACAGAAGAGTGCTCTAGACAACCATACAAAAACCCACACTGGAGAAAAGCCATACATGTGCGATTTTTGTCACAAAGCATTCGAATGGAAGACTTCTCTGGAATGCCATAAAAGATCCCACACTGGAGAAAACCATACAAGTGCAATTGATGTCACAGATCATTAGCGTGGAATACTACTCTAGAACACCATAGAAGAACCTGCACGTGAGAAAATTCATTCAGGTGCAATTCATGTCACAAAGCATTTGCACAGAAGACTTATGTGCAACGCCATAGAAGAACACACACTGGAGAATAACCAGGGCTGTAGTCGAGGGTATACGCGGGTATACAGCGTGTACTCACCTCTAGAGACCGTATACTCACCTCACAAAATATTTTTATTTATTTATATTAAAATACTGTAGCGTATACTCACAAAATACTGTAGTGTATACTGACCTCTGATTTGTTTCGGAAAACTAACCGGTAGCGTGTACTCACCTCTAATTTTACCACTACAGCCCTGAGAATAACTATATGTGCAATTTCTGTCAGAAAGCACTTGCAGAGGAAACTCGTCTGAAATGTCATACAAGTGTCCACAGTTAAGAAAAACGATCAGAATTTATTTATTTCACAAAGCATTTGCAGAGAAAACACATCTGGACTGCCTTTAAAGAACCCACACTAGGGAAAACCATGCATTTGCAATTTATGTCATAAAGCATTTACACAGAAGAATGCCCTAGGTCGCCATATAATAACCCACACCAATGCTGTTTATAAATGCTGTTTATGTCACAAACTTTGCACACAGCGGTTCTCTCAAATGCCATGTAAGTAACTTCACTGTAAAAAAATACACATGCAATGTATGCCAAAAATCATTTACACAGACATGTCCTCAGAAGGGCCATGCATGAACCCACAACAGAGAAAACTATACAGATGGACTTATATATGACAAAGCATTTACACGGAGTGGCGCTCTCAAAATGCAGTCAAGAAGACACACTTTGTAAAGCCGTAGAAGTATAAATTATGTTATGTGGTATTGGGAGTGAGTGTCTCAGCTACCATGCGAGATACTGGTAAAATATTATGAGAGAGAGAATTCTATGAATTCGTTGTGCCGAACATGGCACAAATATGTCATGCAAGCACTTCACGTAAGAGATTCAGTACAAAATACTGACTGTCAGAACTGTGTTGATGGAAACAGGTGTCAACTACAGAAATCTTGCAAGATCTTCTATGCAGAGGACCAATCATCATAGTCCAGTTGAAAACGATTTTCTGGAACTATTCTTCGTTATGTCTGATGTTATTATTCATTGAATTTTCTAGACCATATGGACATGGTATATGTTACAAACCTGTTTGAAATTGAGGATTTTGTGGAACATTATTATTATGTTATTATCAGAACTTTATCATTGTGTTATCATCACTACTGTGATGCTACACAGGCATATATTTCTTGAAATATTTTTAAATGTTTGGGTTTAGTTAATTTCCTAGATCAAAGAAAACGGATTAGTTTGCAAGTCTATAGTTCCGTTTCCTCTGTTAACTTAGCACCATTTTAATGTTATAAAAATGTTTCATTCTCGGTTAGTCATATTTCATCAAAGTCTAGGCTTAAGGTATACACTACCAGCTAGTCATCCTGTCTCTCACAATTGACGTTGATATGGTTATGATATTTTAGATAACATTGAGGGGCGCTATATAAAACCTCTGTAATAATAATAACTAGAACGGTTTTAGCAACGTAGAGCCATGGGGGTCACCCAAAAGCGATGTCCGCAAAGGAGCAGGGCTTGTTTTAACGTGTAGTGATACACAAAATGTGCAGTGATGAAAGGCTGTGCAGAAATTAATTGTAATTCATAATTATTTTATGCGCTCTGGTTTTTCTTTAAAGCATAAACTGCAAAGGGGACGAGAGGTCACCCAGGATCGGAATAGGGGAGCGCGAAGGTTATACGATTGCGAACGTCCGCACCTAAATTTGGTACGTGGTATTTCAGGGAGCCTGTGCATTAAACACCAATTATTTAGTCAAACAGCATAGCCTACTGTCTACATCGTTGAATCTAATTAGAGACCTTTTGCCCGGACGCGGCAATATCAAATTACACCATGGAATTGTCATCCTTGCAAAAATAAGAGGGTAGCCTAATCTAATGTATTGGTCAAAGAAGCACAAGAGGAAGGAGGGTCCACAGTAACCTAAGTATATAAATCCTTTTTGAATGACCTCATATGGCGTCTGCGACCGGGAAATGATGGAAACTTCTAATTTAATATGCTGTAATGATTGTAGAGCGCCGTTATCACAGAGAGACACTTATTCGCGAAATCGAAAGATCATTATACCATAGACCGAATTTTAATCACTGTTATCCCATAGGCGTACTTCTCTGTTAGGGTCGCCGGAGTCGAGTTGCATTTTTGGCACCGAAGTGTTCAAGCTATGCTCAGATCATCCGTCGTTTCCCCATAATTCTAGCAATCATACTTTATACTGTGTGCCAACATGTTATTCATTGAGCGTTTGTCCAAAGATTTCACCGCATGAACACCTGCATTAGGTCTCCTTTTTGACACTATCGAACTTGATCGCATTTGAAAGAGGTCCAAACTGGGTTCTAATAAAACTTCACCTTCGGGATTCCATGCATAGGCCTATATTGACTGCTTAGCAGGCGCTTTTCGCTGTACCATTCAACCAGTCATGTTTTGAAGGCGGTACTGTATAGCGGTCAAAGTCAGTGGTACCGGTATTGGAAGACTGGGATTCAAATCCATACTGAATCATGGTAGAACTGAGCCTTGAGTCCACCTACCCTATATAAACATATGCTTATAATGAGGCATGTGTTCGTAATCGTAATCTTAAACTCCAAATTTCTAAACGCGCCGCTAGAACTCTAATCGCAGCTTATTCACGAGCAAATTCAGAATAGGGTTCCATAGAGAAAGAATTAGGCTAAGAGGCAGAAATTCTTACTACAGTGGAGGCACCAAAACCTCGGAAGACATTTCTCCATATCAGTGGTTGTCGAGCTGGAAACAGTCTCTCCTTACTAAGAATTAAATGCTTTTGATAAGACGCTGTCTCTTTTCTAAGAACTTCAGCCTCTGCCCAACATTCTATTTGAGCCAGCACATGTAACAAAATAAGAAGCAATTGTTATCGTGCCAACGTTGTCCAAATTTGTCCCCAGACACGTGTGCTGGCTGAGTTAATTCTTGTTTTTTTTATCCATGTGAGCCCCAAGTCGGATGTTACAAGTGTCGGTTGATGGGCTTCTGACCTTAAGAACATATGGGTTCGATATGGGCAGCCCATGAGCCCAATTGTCGCCAGCATAAAATTTTATTGGGATAACTGGTTCCTCACCTCGCTTCCATATGTGGCTGATGTGGACTAGTCAAAGCCCATGAGCCCACCTAATAGTTAGATGGGCTTTATATGGGCATGTTGGCAAGGACTTCCAGTAAAGCAATTAATATCTAATGCAGTAGGCCTAAGTAGCGTAACTTTACACGTCGGCCTATCAGATGTAAGGTTATATAATGCATACGTTATGTAAGTATGTAATCGAGTTGCAGGGCAAAGTCAAAATGGAGTCTGGGCTCTAATGAGAAAAGCAAATAGAGAAACCGCCAGTCCGCCATGCTTATGGTCCGCATGTCTGCCACTGGTAATCGTAAACTTGGCAGCACGTACCCTGCCATCACACACACAAGGAGCTCATATAGGACCCATAGTCCCATAAGACCCATATGGGCTCGTCATTTAGACTTAGCCCACATGGGTCCCATTTAATGCCCATGGAATCGCTGGCAGGATAAGGCTGCCGACGATGGCAGCAAAGGTTTGCGCATGAGCGATTAGCACTTGATGCTTCGTGTATCTATGGACGCCGGGTAAACTGTGGACGGACGAAAGGGTATTAAATTACAAGGAGACGTCGATTCCCCCCGTTCTGGCGATATGCGGTTACAGATTGTAGACTTAACCGATAAAGACTCTACATGACTGACAGGGAAATGCAGACACAGTGGAGGTAAGGAGTAAAGGTTAAAAAAGGTATGGATAGCGCTCCTGTGTATGCTTGGTCCTGAAGCTGAAGAATCAATCAATCAGGTGATGCGCAAACAAGATCACAAGCAATCCAACGATAGTCGATGCCCTTTTGACCTCTCAGAATAATTTTATAGGCTATTTGTACTCGATCCTAAGGGATGGATGACTTGACCATGGACGCCAAGTAGCCAGGTAATTCCACGTCCGGTCAGTCAAGCAATACACACCTGGCTCGAGTTTGTCTACCTTCACTGCCCGTGCCAGGGTAGGATCACCTCATCCTATATATTCTAAATCACTCCAAAGCGGGTAATCGTAAACTCCAAATTTCTACAGCGCTATCCTAAAGCAAAGCGCAAAGCATCAAATTATACACGAGCACTACGTCAAGTCAAAGGGGTTGTCCAGAGATGGTCAAGGGAATTTCCCAGTCAGGTTGCCATAGAGCAGTGAGTAATCTAGACGTCTCTGGGGGAAATGTCCCCCCAGGATTGATGTTTCCCCCCAGAGGCCAGCAATATTACAATGTAGAGACGATTAGGGGATGAAAATTTCCCCCCCCCCAGGATACATGTGGATACATGGTTCCCCCCGCCCCAGAGAGATAGATTCCTATAAAAAGGTCATCAACTTTTTTTGAAGATGAAATTAGAAAAAGTCTTAAACTTTTTAAAGATGGAAGAAAAAATCTTGTGTAAATTCTTTGCTAACCAGAAACCTTGTTTCCCCTCCCAGACGAGGGGGACTAGATTAAACACTGGCCATAGAGAGGACCCAGAGGAGCTGCCAAGGCGGGTGTGGACCAATATAGGACTACTTGTCCTAGCTGTTCCGCCCCTTACGCCCAAAACAGACAATTATCTGCTCCATCGTGCGAACTCATCAAAGTTGCATCACTTGCTATCTCTGCGAAAGTCTTTCGTTTGAAATTGAAACCACTTCTTTTCCACAAATCCTCTCCTGATTCTTCTTCTACCCCCTCCCGCCTCTTCTATTGTAAACGCTATCGTAGCCTTCTGTCTGCCTGCCTGTCTGCCTGCCTGTCTGCCTGCCTGGCCATTGGATCTTGACATGGAACCGATTCTGACCTTATCTGTCTATCAATTTTGCTTTGACTTAGCGCCTGTGAATAATCTGATTCCAGTGACTTAGCTTTCTTGGGCGCTGTAAAAAAAACTCGAGATGACGACGATTCGATTACGATTACTGCAGACTCTGAGATACCAACCTTGGAAATCTTTTCTGGCGGCACTGACGCTCGTCACAATGTTGGCCACGTTGCCGAGAATATTCGCGAACAGCAGAAGACCGAAGATCAACTCGGCGATGACGAAAGCGTAGCCCGGCCTCGACCGCGGTTCCTCCAGGTACGTCCCCGTCATCGTCAGCATCAAGGTGCTTCTGTACAGGGCTTGAAGATAACAGGAGAAGACCTGAGGGTTGGTGTCATTGCCGGCACTCGTCCAGCCCGTTTCAGCCGCCTGGAGCCTGCGGGTGACCATGGACAGGACGCAGGCATTCCAGTGGAAGATGACGAAGATGCGGTGGAGGAGCGCCAGCGTTCGGACGACATTCGGGAAGTTGGTGTGTCGCTCCGTGTGGTCGAGAAACGCCCAGTACCGGTAGCACTTGAGGAGTCGTCCGACCCTGAGAAGCGAGTTGAACCCCGTCGTAAGGTAGAGGAAGTCGAGGGGAACGAGACACAGACAGTCGACGTAAAACTGCGAGGAGCTCATATAGTGTGCGCGCAGCTTGGCTCTGTCCGTCTGCAGGACCCCGTCCTCCATGTACCCGGTACGCAGGTGAACGACGATGTCGAGTAGGTAGAAGGCGTCCGCCGTGTAGTCGAGGGTAAACCAGATGGCGACCGTCTCCCGACGTATCTCGCCGAACTCGAAACGGGAGATGACGACCCAGAAGTTGTAGAGGAAGGAGAGGCTGACAATCGACGACCACCAGTGAGCCAGTCTACCGGATGGATCGATCACCATCCGCCAACCGCATTCTACCGTATCGCCGCCGTCCAACTCCAGAGTACCGTCGGCGGACCTCCGTACACTTCCGAACTTCCGGGATATGTCCTTCTTTCGAAGTCGACGAAGATGTTTCGATGGGAAGTGTCCGGCGTTTGAGACTCTTCGACGGGGTGTGGAGTCAACGAAAGACGTTCTCTGTTGGTTGCCCTCAACGGTGCTACTCCTGCTTGGGGTTACTTTCGACCCAACGGCGAGTGGGTGGAGCGGAGTTTCAACCTTGATCCTGGTCGAATACGTCTGATCCCTGCATTCATCTGCATTATCACAAGTGACGGCTGAAGACAGTTGGAGGGGAATGTTAGGAATGTAGGTGCAGTTGCGCTGACCGCCCGAGGAACCTCTGGTTCCCAGAGGGCGGCGGTGTTTGTCTGGGGGGTCTTGGTTCGAGGGTAAGGGATCGACGGTGTGTCTGCCAACCTGGAGAATGAGTCCAGTTGACTCCGGATTCATAAGATCGATCATTGCTATCGTCAAAGGCTCAGAATCTGGAGATGGATGGATGAATGGATGGATGGATGGATGGATGGATGGATGTATGGATGGATGGATGGATGGATGGATGTATGGATGGATGGATGGATGGATGGATGGATGGATGGATGGATGGATGGATGGATGGATGGATGGATGGATGGATGGATGGATGGATGTATGGATGGATGGATGGATGGATGGATGGATGGATGTATGGATGTATGGATGGATGGATGGATGGATGGATGGATGGATGGATGGATGGATGGATGGATGGATGGATGGATGGATGGATGGATGGATGGATGGATGGATGGATGGATGTATGGATGTATGGATGTATGTATGGATGGATGGATGGATGGATGGATGGATGGATGGATGGATGGATGGATGGATGGATGGATGGATGGATGGATGGATGGATGGATGGATGGATGGATGGATGGATGGATGGATGGATGGATGGATGGATGGATGGATGGATGGATGGATATATGGATCGATGGATGGATGGATGGATGTATGGATGGATGGATGGATGGATGGATGGATGGATGGATGGATGGATGTATGGATGGATGGATGGATGGATGGATGGATGGATGTATGGATGGACGGACGGACGGACGGACGGACGGACGGACGGACGGACGGACGGACGGACGGACGGACGGACGGACGGACGGATGGATGGATGGATGGACGAGAGAAAAATTGACGTACAGACGATAATATCAGTCTGTCAGTCAGTCACATAGGAGAAACTGGTCAGTCTCAGATCGGCGGTTATCGACCGTAACAGTTGATCACAATCGAACGCTATAGTCAGCACTGCGCTGGCTTGCAGGCGAATTCTTTAGCAGCAATTCTCTTCTCAGTTCAGTTTCGTTACATCACCAGAACCTCCAGCCTCGGCGTCAGCGTCTTCACCAGTTCGTTGTACCTACGCGTTGCCTCGTAAACTTCGTTGTACAGCGACATCAAAGCATCGACAAATATAATCCATCACTCTTAGATCTTGCAGCTACCCGCACACGTATCAGTGACCGAGACGCGAAGATACTGGCATTTGCCTACAGACGTCTGCCTCTCCTGCTACACGGTCCACTTACCTACAAGCGCGCAGCGTAACAGACGCGGCCAAATTAGCAAACAGTGAATAACGGCAACACAGGTCTCCTACACAAGGTATTGCGGGTCAAGTGTTCATAACAACAGCAGCCGCAGCTGGGACCGGCCACAGGTGAAAAGATGTCTCGCAGCGCCCTGGAATCGCCTTTAATTAAACGTTTGCGCGCAATTATATTTACACATAAAATTCGGTATTATTTCCATAACAATCGCTTAATGACTCGGAAGGAATGACGAAAACATCTGACCATCTCCCACAGTACTGGACACATCTTCGCTGAACACGTACTTCACCCCTCCCGCACGTATTTCTCCCACTACGAATTAAACACCACTTGCAGAGTTGCACTCGCAAACTGTAGCCTACCGTGTCGTCTTGCATAGTCACTGACGCACCGAAGGGGTCGTCCGTTTTTGCGGACTTCCTCATCAGAGGACTATCAGTGTTTAATCTATACGTCATTTGGGGGGGAATATCCCCCAGGATTTATGTTCCCCCCAGAGGCCGGCAATATTATAATGTACTAGCTGGTTTACCCGGCGTTGCCCGGGGTTATAAGTTTCAATCCACCACCACCACCACCACCACCACCACCACCACCACCACCACCACCACCACCACCACCACCACCACCACCACCACCACCACCACCACCACCACCACCACCACCACCACCACCACCACCACCACCACCACCACCACCACCACCACCACCACCACCACCACCACCACCACCACCACCACCACCACCACCACCACCACCACCACCACCACCACCACCACCACCACCACCACCACCACCACCACCACCACCACCACCACCACCACCACCACCACCACCACCACCACCACCACCACCACCACCACCACCACCACCACCACCACCACCACCACCACCACCACCACCACCACCACCACCACCACCACTGTCATCATCGTCATCATCATCACCATTGTCAAAGTTTCAATCCCTCTAGTGCAGTGATTCCCAAACCGTGGCCCGCGGGCCAAAAGTGGCCCGCCAATCCTTTGAATGTGGCCCGCGACAGTCACTCACAAATTTAAAAAAAAAATTAAATTACCTTGTTTTCTTGATTTTCGATTTAAGTTAAGTTAAGTTCTTTTTTTCTATTATTTTGTTTTAATCTTAGTTCACTTTTCGTCAAGCTCTATGCAGCGTATTTACACTTCCGTATACTGCCAGCAAATGAATTCGAACATTTGCGGTCGTTTGCTCAACGTTACATATGCCGTTTTCGGAGCACGTACAGATGTGAACAATCATTTTCAGCGATGAAACTTATAAAAAACAAAAATCGAGCGCGCCTCACTGACTCAAATTTGAATGTATTGATGATACTTGACACTACGAACCTACAACCAGACATTGATAAACTAGCTTCTAATCTGCAGTCACATAAATCTCATTAAAACTGATTCATCTTCAATAAATACTTTTGAAAAATTAAAATAATAAATATTCAGAATTAAAATGAATGCATTGCTGGAACTTCTGCATTTAAAATTTAATTAACACAAATTTGAGATTTGATTTCAATTTTACCGATATTAACAATTTTGCATTTTGAAATTTAACAATGTTCAAACGATATCTTCAATTATTGCCTTAACATTGATCTGATATGAAAGTATCTGAGTTACCCTTGCACCAAGCAGTATGCATCTTATTATACTTCCGCTGAAAAACGTGTGTTTTATCTTGCATTGTTGTAAATTGGCACTGACAATATGCCAAAGACATGTTCCATTCGATGTCAGATGTTACCAAATGCTGCGCATGGGGAAACTTACGACGCTTCCCCAGAGACCACTATTTGCTGGCGCTCCAGCGCACGCATTCGTCCACAATGAAAGCAACTGAGGACGGCTCCTCAGATCTCTGTGGCCCGCCATGATATTTTAAAAGTAAGACTTTGCCCTCCATCAAAAGAGCTTGGGAACCACTGCTCTAGTGAATCTGTACTGTAGCTGCATCATCACCATTGTCAAAGTTTCAATCCCTCTAGCGAATCCGTACTGTAGCTGCTTAACCCGGCAGCGCAATCTGGCGAGTTAAAATAAGTTGAGTCTAAGGTTTTGTTATCAGCTAAAAATCCATGACGAGGGTAGGTTTTTTGCCCGGGAGACCATGGTAGCGGTGAAAACGGGGGAATCGAAACTTCACACTGGCTGTGTAATGCCCACCCCGAGAGAGTAGTGAAGGTTTGGAGTGAAAAGCTCGAAAGCTGTGGAAATGCATTCCGGTCTAAGATCTGTGACAGACAGACAGACAGAGTTTGTCCTTTATATATATAGATAGACTGTTTTGGGGAAGAAACGAACGAGTAGGCCTAATAGAGATGAATTAATAAAAAAAAGGTCGTCAAAGTTTTAAGGTCGACAAAATGGGGCGAATGACTAAAAAAGGGTCAGCAACTTTTTTTGAAGATGATATTCCAACTTTTAAAGATGAAAATTCCGAAACTCCTAACATTTTTAGGACGTTGGAACACGGATGAAATTTCTCCTGAAAAGTTGCCGTTGTTGGTCCCCCGAGAAACCTTCTTTCCCCCCCTCAGAAGAGGGGGACTAGATTAAACACTGGAGGACTATACTTTGTCCAAGACTCCTGCAGTGCGGCGGTACGGACTCGCATATCCATCAATCGATTTTTCTGTCGCTGCTCTTGCATGTCAAACTCTAATCCACTTTTTAACGTCATCAACACTGTCTTTACTGTTAATCCACAGCTTCCCTCTGTGTACGCTGATGAAATGATTATTGATTTGTCTGCAACGGAACATTAGGCCTACTAACAACGAACCAATGGCATCCGACCGAAGTCGGTGTTTAAGGCACAAGTTGTACTGAAGCAACTATGTATCCAATGTAGTAGGGGTCAGCCGGGTAGACATTTTCTACCGAGTACCGGATCCGAGTATTTGGATGTACTATTTGCCGGATCCGGGTACGAACCGAGTACCATTTGTTCCATATGCGAAGCTTCACATTTTCATGTAGTGAAAAATTAATCATTAATTTAATTACTTTATTTAAATTTTTTAATATATTTTACTATTGTATATTGTGATTTCTGGCAAATCATAAATGATACAAAGTTTCACAAACAATGAATTACACTTTATTATATCATTTATATGTGTAAGTTTATTGAATAAGTTAAAAAAAATTATTGACAACTATTTGCTATTTGCGTGTCCAGTATTTGCCGAGGCGAATACTTCCGAATAGTGCCGAAAAACGGGATATTCGGCCGAGGCAAATGTCCGAGGCGATTTCCGGCTGATCCCTACAATGTAGCAGACTTGTCCTCGAGACCAAGGTCTTGGTCTCGAGTGCACTCGAGTTCGTTTTTAAAAGGCTTGGTTTTGGTCTTGAGACCAGAAGTCTTGGTCTTGAGACCAGAAGTCTTGGTCTTGAGGTTCAAAGTCTTGGTCTTGGTCTCGCAAGACCAAGACCAAGACCGGCTGTCAATATGAACAGTCATGTAACAAAACTCAACAATTTAAAAATTTATCAAGCCTGTTTGCATCATAGCCTGGGACAGATACCTACGGACGGATGCAAGTCTTGTTGGTTAGAAAAACCCATCGGCAGCAGCAGTTAAGTTATGCTGTGTGTGGAAGCCCTGCACAGACTTTTCTGAAGCCAGACAGTCTGATAAAATGGGAGGATTTCAAAGAGGCTCACGATTTGTACATTCACATCCAGTGCTTGAGAAGCTACTATGTGTGCCAGCGACTTCAGCACCTGTAGAACGTATTTTTTCACATGGGGTAGTTTTCATGAGACGTCACGACAACTTTGGTCGGACGCAAACGGCCCGTATACTGCGTTGGATCCAGGCCTAATTACATGCAGTCTAATTTAATGTTAGCCCTGCATGATCAAAAGGTAGATTAATCAATGCCTTAGTAATCCGTTGGACGTTCAAAGAGAGGTTGGTGTGTAAAGCCACATGCGGCCAAGGGTAGGGAGGGTCCAAAGTGGGTCACTGTGCGGTTGACGGTTATGCAGTATGCACGAACCCCAGGATGCAAAGCTTTGGATCACGTGATTTATGAAAATTTGAAGTAAATTTATTTGAACAGATGTAAATTCTTGTGCTGTACTCCAGCGTGATAAATTAGAATGGGGGCTGCTTCTTCCAGGAGAGGTATAACCATGCCTATTCCCTCTCTCTCTCTCTCTCTCTGGTTTAGTGTGTGTATGTGTGTGATTGTGTGTGTGTGTGTGTGTGTGTGTGTGTGTGTGTGTGTGTGTGTGTGTGTGTGTGTGTGTGTGTGTGTGTGTGTGTGTGTGTGTGTGTGTGTGTGTGTGTGTGTGTGTGTGTGTGTGTGTGTGTGTGTGTGTGTGTGTGTGTGTGTGTGTGTGTGTTCAAAGGTCATGACACCTCTATAGGCAAATTTCAATTCTAATGCAGTGAAAATTAGGAATGACATTTACACAAGCTTAGAAAATATGACGAAAGCAACAAGGGATTCAAACTTACGGGTAAAGACAATCAACACCAAAATATAAGGAAATATATATATATATTTGTTTTTGTTGCTATTCTGTTAACTGTCTCAACAACACTGAGTTATAAAGTCGTTAAAAAGTCATTACATGTAATCGTAACATAATATCAACAATGAATTACCGACCTCTTCCAATTCATGGCACAAGAGGCCAACTTATGTTTGTTCCGGTTGAATCATCAAGCCAGTCAACCAACAAGAATTGCCTCTTAAATACTAACTCGTTAACCAGAAAGTTAGTGTCATACGCCGTTAACAAGTATTGTGATTATCAGCCACCTAAATGAATAAATCGTTAAATAAACTTGCGACAAAAGCGACTAAAATCCTAAAAAGAGATTCTCAGAAAAATAATCAAAAAATTGTTGATCGGTTGTTAGAAAAAATCTGGCACATCGTAAGAGCTACAACAAACAATGCAAAAATTCTCTACAGAGCAAAATCAGTTTTTCACCAAACAATACATTCCTCTACTCCACCAAAGAGCTTGCAATCAAGACGATTTGCCATAGTACGAAAATGCAAAAGGACATTTGTTCTACACAAGGATATTACTAGTGCAGGATAGTCCTAAATCTCAATTCAAAGTAGATTTTCCACGTACATGTACGTTTCAGAAATAGTCTGCAGAAATCACACAGGCAGTAATGGTACGTTGATTTACAATGACTTCGTAGGAGCTGTAGTATCTATGGACGTGTAAATGATCCTGGTTTGGATGAGCCATCTTGTTTTTGCGTAAGTCAAGACCTATATAAGAGGTCGTTGGTCAAGACAGAACTTATAAGTCCATAAATACTACAGGAGTGGCAAGACAATTTAGCAGATGAGACATCATACTCTGTCACAGACTTACAACTCATGCCAAGAAAATCAGTTTAAAAAATCAAATGTTGTATCAAGTTTCTGCATAGCAAGCATTTCTGATTGCAATTTGGTAAACAACGACAAGCAGATACCAGGGATTGTTTTAACGTGCAATGATGCACAAAATGTGCAGTGATAAAAGCTGTTAACCGCTCTTTGTGCACGAATAGAATTGTAATTTCATAATTAGTTATGATTTTTATGCGCTCCGTTGCTGACCATGTGCAGTGATAAAGTATGCTTAAAATATGCCCTGGCAGATACTTGCTCAAGATCTATCTACAAATACACAATTTAAAGTAGAACTCGAATCTTCAGCAACAAGTTTTGTGCAACCCTGGAGTCAAAAGCGTACAACGAACTCCTGCGCCTGTTAGGTGTAGAGTAATGCGAGATTTATACAGTGTTACCGACAGATTCTCAAAACTGCTACGTAACCAGCTCTCGAGGATAGATCGAAAAGGGTGCGACTTGAAAGAGTTGCACCATTTGCAACGGCACAGTTGGGTTCCACAGGAGAATATTCTAGAAACACAGAGCCACGTATAAGTCACAGGAGAGAGTGGTTTGTAATCTCTCCATTCAAAACAGAGATTACCAACACAGCTTTTCAATACTTGGTATGAGAGGACAGGCAAACAAAGGCAACAAGTCCAGACAATCACAGCTCCATTTGAAGGAGAGTTCTTGATGGCAGTTTAAACCTAAATTAATTAAACCACAACCAAGAATTGTAATTACGACAAATAATAAGGCACCGTCAGAACCAAGAATTGTAATTACGACAAATAATAAGGCACTGTCAGAACCAAGAATTGTAATTACGACAAATAATAAGGCACTGTCAGTGGCAAGCTACTTCTAGGGTACTTTATAACTGTTGGCACAAATGCCAACAGTTACATAGTGAGAAGAAAGTCTTCAACCGTAAATTAAATGACGGCAGCCGGAGTTTGTACTTCGACACGCTCTCAAAAGGCACTAGGCAGATGTTGAGACACGATACAACTATGCACATACACGTTGGAGCGTTCCAGATCCGAGACGAATAGCAGTCGATACGAAACTGAACAAGAAATACAGAGTTTAAAAACTGCGCCAAGACTGCCACAGCATTTGACGTAAATCTTAAAGATATACTATGAAATCAGTTTTATTTGCTACTCATTTGTACTGTTATTCTTATTACGCATTGCTCGAACTGGTACTCTTCACGTTACAAGGCGAGCGCGAGCGCTCACACCAATCGGCTACTGTGTCCCAATTACATACTTCAAATCTTATATTATTAATTCTGTTTCATAAAATTATAATTCTTTTATCAAAATTAATGACTGAATACTAAAAATGTTATTCGGCAATACCTTCAGTAACAAAAATTAATTCGTCGGAAGATGTTAGATGAAAATTATAACGTGCAATTTCTAAAACACTACCACATCAAAATTAATTTTCGATCTAGCCTATGGTGCAAAAGCGAACCATCTGCAGAATTGAACCTGAATAAAAGACATCAACAAGATCTGTTAGTCACTAACTTTGCAGGCATGTCTGTAAACTGCGAAAGCAGAACATAGGACGATGGAAGAAACTGCAAATCAAGCGACAACAGAATGCGTGCGCTCCCAATCACCGTGGCTTAATAATACAACTGCATTTGGTACTGTCCAGCTTCCAAAGTTCAGAAGTGCACACAAGAGACGCAAAGCAACTGTGCACGAAGGACTCGCTTAAGGTGCCGACACAGTAACCGCCTCGCGGCGTTATAGGCTGAGCATTCTAACCAATCGGCCAATGTGGCACTTAATGGTGCACTAAGCAAGGCTCATTTCCCTACAACTGATAAAGCCATGCATGCACTGCTCGAACGCAATACACTACAAAGCCACATTTCAATTTACAATCAGCACAACTACTAATTGTGCGTTCAAATCAACGACATCCCCTCAAAACTCATACTTGGAGAATCTGTTGTCGAAACTGCCCATGCAAAAACATCAATCCAGACGGCGCAACTTGTCGATAACTGTCGACTTCACGCGGATTTGAACCCAGGCACGACTGGTGCTTAGACACTGCAACTTCATTGCCTGTCGACATGAGTTTAGTTTGGCAGCGTGATAAAAACTTTCAACAAGATGGATGATTTTCCAATGATGATACACAACGAAACTTGCAATTGTTAAATTGTTAAAAAAAGGCACATGTTATCACAAATTGCACGCTAATCCAAACTGATTAACGTAACATGATCTCGTAATAGCAGGACGTAATAGCAGGACACAAACAAAGATCACGATATCTGTCTTGTTCAGAAAAATCTCTCGATTGTTTTCACTATGGCGGAGTCATAGTAATATCCACACAGCTATTTACACGATTCAGGCACGTTCATGTTTACAAGTTAATGGAACCGATAACATCGACGAAAAACGCTAGCAGATAACAAGTTTGGCATTCGTACATTTATACTCAATAATACAAGCAGGATTTGCTCCATATCTCTCTAATCACATCACATATCATAGCAAATAATAACTGTAATAATTTTAATCTCATAGCTACGCGCTGCATTACAAATACAGTTTAAAATCAAAGACGCGAGAGAAAGCTGTGTCAAAACTACAAACAGCGATCAAGTAACACAGTATTCATTGTGCAACACACAATCACCTTCTCATTACATATTGGTAATAACATTTTCACTAATGTGTATTTCAATTACATTTTGAAAAATACTAACTGATAAATTTAACAACAATAACTAGCCTGGTAATAACATAATAATACCCGCAGTATTAAAATCAGTTATTAAAATGTACAGGAACTGGCCTGTATACTCTATATATAGGTATATCTAAACAATTTTCCTGGTTCTCGGTTTAAAAAAACTGGCAAATTGAAACCTTGACATAGTTAAACTTTGCAAACAGAACAGTTACCAGCTGTTCCAAAAGACATTATATTTTTGCACAGAAACTGTGTGCCACTAATTCCATTGTGCAAAGACCGATTTCTTAAGCAAGCCCTGCGAGACATCCATGTATTGTCAGTGACTTCATTTTTTTCAGCCTCGGCATATAAGGGCACGTGGCAAGCCCTCTCCCTCGCTGCTTAATATCAGGTAAGCATTTTGACAAAATTACACGTCTCCAAAACTGCACCGTCAACGTGCTAGCTATAGCTGAGTTGGCTAAAGACGAAAATGTAGCCAAATCTCGAAATAAATTTCTGCCCTGGTGGGGATTTGAACCCCACGCATGGCAGTTCAGCATGCTAGCCATTCTAAAGTTGTGCACCTTCATTTATACTAAACCTCTTCAGGAAACAAAACTTTATAAACAATGCTGCAACTATTTCTCAGAAATGTAATAACGTGAAAAACTAAGCTGACACGCTAAACATTCGTTAAAACGTAATCTCATTTTGTTTTCCTGAATGGCTTCTTAAAATTTCTTAAACAGAATGCACTGAACATTGGTGTCTAAGTAAATTTAAATCACTTTTAAAACTTCAGTAACATCCTGCGAGTTAATTTAATTTTAATATTTGATGTAATTATTTCTTTATTAATTAACACCAAGCATCAGTCAATGGCGCTGAGCAATAGCCAGTGATGGACTTGCTCGAGGTCCCTACACACTGTCTCCATCTCAGGAGAGGCTCAAACCCATACCATCTGCATTACAAGGCAGTCGCTCTAACCAATCGGCTACCATTGAAGTCAAAAGCAGACGGCAGAATGAAACGTAGGCAAAAATCAAACGAGAAAATCTACATATACTGAACTATGTACGTATTGATTGAAAAATTCTCAGGTCAGAATTCTACCTGTACGACATTGTAATCAGTGTACAATTCTTTAATTAGCTAAATCAATGCTGGACGTTTCTTTAAATTAGATTCTTGTTTCGAAATATCTTTGGTCAAAGTATCTCCATTCAAAAACTATTCATAACACACTGTTACACTTAAAGCTTTTGTCTACTATGTGATATGCTTGCAGTGCGCAGTTAAACGAACAACATCGTGCCACTGTGTGAAACCATGTTCTGTAGCAGTGCCCTGTTTGCTATCAATTCAGTGAGCAATCTGGCCAAAATACACAAGTCATTGTTCAAAAGTTTCATCTCAAGTAATTGTGTATGTTGCAACTAAAGACTTTCACTTCACAAGTTCTGGACTTGGCTGATTTTACACAGCCACCGCTCAAAGAATTCTTTTCTTGAGGCGATTTCTCTAGATGCCTGCAAATGGGTTGTATTATTTTTTCCCATGTCCTAGCCTTCATTTTGCCCAACAACAAAAAATCCAGCAACTCAACTACGACTTTACTTTAAATAGCATCAGTGAAAAGACGGATCTCCCCAAAGCAGCATACGTGTAGGGCTGAAAAATATCAGCAGTTTACACTACACTGCCTACTGCGTTTCCCAAATTTATCAGACAGAAAAGTTAGGTGTGCAAACTGCTAAAAGAAATTTTAAACCATACTCCACATCCCTTGCAATTGGCACCAGCTGAAACTATGATCAATCTTTAGAACATCTGCACGATTCAGGGTTTTATAATTAAAAGCACAACAAATTACGCCAAACTTCTGCAACTTTCGCTGCACGTCGCAGTGCGACATCAACAGTGCAACAAAACTATCGCAACAAAGACAAGTTACAACGATTAAAAAGATTCTAGAGCTGAACGTTTCAGGCAAAGAGAAATGATTCACCAATTTTGCAATTAAAACCGAATGGCACAGATTATAAGGCACTGTACTGAACGATCATTTGCGCTGAAAACTGTTGATCGAAAATCTGATCGACCGACGCTGGCCGATCAGATTCTTTACAGACATTTCTGACCAGGATTACACTGTTTGTCGTGGATGTTCTCACAGGAGAATATCCATCATCTGCATGTCCAAGAAGTCTCTTCCCAGCTCCAAATCATCCTAGAACCAAATGAAACAGTATCCATAAACATCTTTGATATAATCCAATCCAATCCTAGAAGTAGCTTGCTACTGATGATGATAATAATAAATTGTTGTAATTACAATAACAATCTAATCTCCTCAACTTAATCTACGCTGAAGAAGTCTTCCATACTGTTACTCTAACATAAGTCTTCCATACTGTTACTATAACATAAGTCTTCCATACTGTTACTCTAACATAAGTCTTCCATACTGTTACTCTAACATAAGTCTTCCATACTGTTACTCTAACATAAGTCTTCCATACTGTTACTCTAACATAAGTCTTCCATACTGTTACTATAACATAAGTCTTCCATACTGTTACTATAACATAAGTCTTCCATACTGTTACTCTAACATAAGTCTTCCATACTGTTACTCTAACATAAGTCTTCCATACTGTTACTATAACATAAGTCTTCCATACTGTTACTCTAACATAAGTCTTCCATACTGTTACTCTAACATAAGTCTTCCATACTGTTACTCTAACATAAGTCTTCCATACTGTTACTCTAACATAAGTCTTCCATACTGTTACTCTAACATAAGTCTTCCATACTGTTACTCTAACATAAGTCTTCCATACTGTTACTATAACATAAGTCTTCCATACTGTTACTATAACATAAGTCTTCCATACTGTTACTATAACATAAGTCTTCCATACTGTTACTCTAACATAAGTCTTCCATACTGTTACTCTAACATAAGTCTTCCATACTGTTACTCTAACATAAGTCTTCCATACTGTTACTATAACATAAGTCTTCCATACTGTTACTATAACATAAGTCTTCCATACTGTTACTCTAACATAAGTCTTCCATACTGTTACTCTAACATAAGTCTTCCATACTGTTACTCTAACATAAGTCTTCCATACTGTTACTCTAACATAAGTCTTCCATACTGTTACTCTAACATAAGTCTTCCATACTGTTACTCTAACATAAGTCTTCCATACTGTTACTCTAACATAAGTCTTCCATACTGTTACTCTAACATAAGTCTTCCATACTGTTACTCTAACATAAGTCTTCCATACTGTTACTCTAACATAAGTCTTCCATACTGTTACTCTAACATAAGTCTTCCATACTGTTACTCTAACATAAGTCTTCCATACTGTTACTCTAACATAAGTCTTCCATACTGTTACTCTAACATAAGTCTTCCATACTGTTACTCTAACATAAGTCTTCCATACTGTTACTCTAACATAAGTCTTCCATACTGTTACTCTAACATAAGTCTTCCATACTGTTACTCTAACATAAGTCTTCCATACTGTTACTCTAACATAAGTCTTCCATACTGTTACTCTAACATAAGTCTTCCATACTGTTACTCTAACATAAGTCTTCCATACTGTTACTATAACATAAGTCTTCCATACTGTTACTATAACATAAGTCTTCCATACTGTTACTCTAACATAAGTCTTCCATACTGTTACTCTAACATAAGTCTTCCATACTGTTACTATAACATAAGTCTTCCATACTGTTACTATAACATAAGTCTTCCATACTGTTACTATAACATAAGTCTTCCATACTGTTACTCTAACATAAGTCTTCCATACTGTTACTCTAACATAAGTCTTCCATACTGTTACTCTAACATAAGTCTTCCATACTGTTACTCTAATATCCCAGCTGTCATTCTTGGTACTTCAAAAATTAAATCAAAGCATGTGCTTGTGATCTGTTTATACACAGGATTAGTATGGAGTGCCATTACTGTTAAAAATATTGCCATTACTTCAATTACTATCATTGTATGCATTGTATGTTATTAAGCAACTAATGACCAAGAAGCATCAATCGATGGCGCTGTGCAACTGTGAGTGAAGAAAATGATTTGCTATAATTGGGGATGCTGTAACAAAATGCAATAAATGAGGACGCTGAAACAAAATGTTATATTTGGGGACCCGGAAACAATATGCTATAACTGGAGATGTTGAAACAATATGCCATAATTGGGGAGGCTGAAACAATATGCTATAAATGGGGATGCTGAAATGAAATGCTATAATTGGGGACCCGGAAACAATATGCCATAATTGGGGATGCTGAAATAATATGCTATAACTGGGCATGCTGAAACAATATGCTATAATTGGGGATGCTGAAACAATATGCCATAATTGGGGATGCTGAAACAATATGCTATAATTTGGGATGCTGAAAAAATAATTTACCCAAACTGGATAAGCTTAGATAAGATTAGATCCCACTAACGGTCAGTGTCGAGACAAGTTCGTCGCTGTCCATCGACATTGGTTCGACGGATGACGGGTCGTTCAACGACGCCATGTCGAGCGCACCTAATGACCCCGGTCGTTGATTCATCCCGAAGTCACTGAACTGTTGCTTCTGCTGAGCAAGATGCTGTTGTTGTTGCTGCTTTTTCTGAAGGTTGTCTGATAAGAAACAACCAACATACCGACATTCAGGATTGCTGCACACAATAACCAGAAATTTAACAAAATAGCAGCAGTTTCTGTGCGATAATAAAGATCATTAGCATCGCCCTCCTCCTTCATCCACGCTTGGGACTGGCACTAGAGATACCAAGTGGAAGTCCAAGTCCAGGAGACCAGCAACTCTAAGCAAACTGCAACACATTAAAGAACCAGTCTAGCAAAACAAGTCGCCAAACCGAAAGTAGAAACTTGTTAACATCGACCTGGCTTTCTGTTTTGACCTTACATTTCCTATGGAGCATGTTTTTTATAGCGATTTCACTTGTAACAAACATCGACTCGTATTTGCTTTTGTTATTAGTACGATGACATCACAGATATACTTCCTATTCCGACACATTCTAAGCTAGACCAAACTATTCTTTTCCAGTCCATCACACTCTAATTCAACCTTCCTCTAGAGTAGACAACTTCACCCAAACTGCTCTAATCAAAACTCTCTTAATCTAATCCTTTATGACTTAATCCACCATGGCCACGATCTATACCCTATCAGCCAGTGTTTAATCTAGACGCCTTTGGGGAGGGGGGAAATGTCCCCCCAGGATTTATGTTTTCCCCCAGAGGCCAGCAATATTACAATGCAAAGACCTTTAGGGGAGGAAAATTCCCCCCAGGATACATGTGTGTACATTGTTTCCCCCCCCCCAGAGAGATGAAGTCCTAAAAAAAGGTCATCGCCTTTTTTGAGAGAGTAATTGCTGTAGAAAAAGTTGTAAAAAAATGGGACAAAGGACTAAAAAAAGGTCATCAACTTTTTTTTAAAGATGAAATTAGGAAAAAGTCAAGATGGATGAAATTAGAGAAAATTTATTTTGTAGATTCGTTGGTCCCCCCAGAAACCTTGTTTCCCCTCCCAGAACAGGGGACTAGATTAAACACTGCCCATCAGCTAGTAACGCGGCGAATATGGGTTTGAGCCTCGTCCGAGACAGTTACTGCGTAGGGACCTTGAGCAAGTCCTTCATTTGTAATTGCTCAACATCATCGATTGATGCTTCGTCATTAGACAGCGGCGCTTAATCGCTTAACAACAACGACAAATCCTATGATTCGTTACTCAGGTCGTGTCGGTCGAGTGCATCGACGTTTCCGAGGAAGTCTTCCGGCGTTCGAGGCAGACTGTAGCAGTTACCGAGTCCGCTGTCTCCGCTGTTCTGCCTGGCGTGCATGTCCGGTCCGACGACGGTCTGACCAAGGAACGGGTCGACTCCGCTGATGTTCATCTGCTGCTGCATGGCCTGCGGAACCATGAGATTCGACGCAATCAGTCCCGATAGACTGTCTCCCTGGCCACCGCCCGACTGCATCATCTGCTGAGTCATCAGTTCCTTGATCAGCATCTGCTCCTGTAGGCAACGAAACAACGTAAAATGAAGTAACGTAAAAAACATTTATATAGCGCATTTCACGCACCTGCCAAACGCACTGCAAGACCTCAATAAAAAGAGCGCTGCGAACACCTGTAAAGGGTATTCAACTGTTCATTTGTTATATACATCTACATGTATCAACATTAGTGCAAGCAGAGGTACAGTCGCGTGGTTGAAGAAGCTCTCGGCCGAAACACAGACAAGGCAACAGTAATCTAACAACATTAGCTGTTGCTCTAATGCAACAAGACAATGTCAATTCCTCAATAAGCAGCTGTTGCCATATGCAACGTCAATCCCCTCATATGCAACTGCTCCTGCAACAAACATCAACTAGTTCAACTATCTGATAAGCAACCGTTGCTCTATGCAACAAAACAACATGTCTGTTGAAGCAACAGTTGTAAAGCTAACAGCATCCACAACCAGCCTGACAAAAAAGGAGCTAAACTACCACACAGTTGTAGCCTTCCCAAAAAAATCTGGAACGAGTTCAAACCAAACAAAACCTTAAAACCCTATACACTAAAACAAAATCCTCAACTATAATCCCGATTTAAAGAATGCTGCAAAAAAATACTGAACAACTTGAACCGGAGCGATACTTTCTGCCAGGTCTAAAACGATAAGCAAAAAAAAACCCAGCACCCCACCACAGAAAGACATTCCTGCCTCCTATCTATCTCATCCATCATGAAACATCATGCCGAGAACTGACAGGTATCAGCAAAAGGTGGCAAAACAAGTAGAACTCACCAGAAACATAAATTTAGACTTTGGCACATCTCACGTTTATTACTGACGTGTAACAGAAACGGTTATTTATAAAGAGTCGCCCTTTGTGGGTCAAGAATTCGCAGAAACACGGGAGAGAGTTTTCTAGAAGGGTCCGTGTTTTTACCGATTGAAAAACAAACGACGAAACTCAAACCGAGAACTAATTACAGGAATAAATTTACAATGGTGTGCAATACAGGTAGGTATTATTATTGCTATATAATACTGTGCAATGTACCACAATATAAGATATGCAACACAATACAATAAATTACAATGCAGTACAATACATTACAATAGAGTACAATATATCACAATACAGTACATTACAATTTGGTTTGAGAGATTTCTGCCCCACCTGTGTATGCTAGCCAACTCAACTGCAAAGAGTACACTAAACTCACTGTAGGTGGGAAGATGAGACGGTGAGGGAGAGGATTGGGCACCTCCCCTCATATGCCGAGGCTAAGAAAATGAAGTCGCTAACACTTCATACCCATGGCTATCTCGTAGCTAGCTTAAGGGGGTGCTTGTCTTCTTCTTCAAGTATGAGCAACTTTTTCAATATTTTCAGTCACCAAAGACACAGAGAATGGTCGAGAAAATGGTTCCAGAGGAAAGAGGCACAGTGCCATACAGGAACAGAAAGAAACACAGGCATGAAGGTCCAAGGAACACAGAGGAACGCAAACAGAGAGGAACAAAGGTATAGAGGAACAAGGAAGGAACTCGAAAGCAGGAATAAAGGTACACGGAAGAACACAAAAACACGCAAACACAGAAACAGCAAGTACAGAGTAACAAAGGTACAATGGCTCACAGAGGAAGAAAGCTTCGCAGGAACACAGGTATAATGGAACGTAAAGGAATACACATACGCAGCAGCAACACACAGGCCCATAGGAACACAGCTACAGAGGAATCCTACAGGAAAAAAAGGTACACAGAGACACAAAGGAATACAGGTGTAATACAAAAAGGAACACACAGGTACAGAGGAAAACACAGGTACAGAGGAACACACAGGTACAGAGGAACACACAGGTACAGAGGAAGACAGCTACTGACGAGAACAGTATCTCTATCTTTCACTACGACCACTGATTACAAAAAACTAGACACGTGCTGTAACTGGAGCAATAAGAAACCACAACATGGAAAACAAACAACATAAAAAGACAAAACAAGAAAATATAACTGTCTGCAATGAGACCCGACAGAAAAACTGCTGTGAACTGACAGTTCATAACTTTGGAAAGAACTCGTGCCACTGACAGGTACATGGAAGATGCTGTAAAGGTGTTCATCTACATTACAACAGTAACATTACGTTGCACCAGTAAGTTTACATTGCATCAGTAACGTTACACTACATCAGTAATATTACGTTGCATCAGTAACCTTACGTTGCATCAGTAACCTTACGTTGCATCAGTAAGTTTACATTGCATCAGTAACGTTACATTGCATCAGTAACATTACGTTGCATCAGTAACTTTACATTGCATCAGTAACGTTACGTTGCATCAGTAACTTTACATTGCATCAGTAACATTATGTTGTATCAGTAACTTTACATTGCATCAGTAACTTTACATTGCATCAGTAACTTTACATTGCATCAGTAACTTTACATTGCATCAGTAACATTATGTTGTATCAGTAACATTACGTTGCATTAGTAACTTTACATTGCATCAGTAAAGTTACGTTGCTCAGTAATGTTATGTTGCATCAGTAACACTACGTTGCATCAGTAACATCACATTGCATCAAAGGAGGAGGATCAGAAGGACGAGGAGAGGCAGAGCAGTCCTCTAAGTTAGCCTGAGAAGCTGCCATGGATACAAAGTACAAGCGACTTCATTTTCTTAGCCTTGGCATATCATGGCAAAAGGCCAGTCCCCTTCCAACCGACAGTGTATAGTCAGTGTACTCATTGTAGCTGAGTGGCTAGGGGCTCAGTTGGAGCAGAAATCTCTAAACAAATCTCTGCATTTGCGGGTATTTGAACCCCCGACCTCTCGATTCACTGCCCAGCACACTAAACACTAGACTATCGACAAGCATAGAAAACCTACGTAAACACATACATACACATACACAGACACAAACAAATAAGAGGCCTTGGACAACATACACAAAACAGAGCTCAGTAACTGAGATCATAAAGTGAATATCCAGATCCTCCTAAGTTGATGATTCAAACAATATCCCTTTCAAAGTGACAGCTTGTGCACCATAAGACATACATACACTGGGCTGGCCTGCAAGTGAATTTGGAAGTAGATGCCTGTTAACTCTAAAGCAAAATGCTAATTTAATTAAAACAGTTAATTAAAACGGTTCATTAAAACAGACACGTCTTAGCAGGTGGTCACCCTATTTCAATTCTAGTACTCCTGTGCATAGCTCCAATAATCTACAATAATTGTTTCAATTGTCATTCAAGTTTTTTCGTAAGTTTTCAGCAAAGTTAACTAAAGCGGCTAATTGACATGGCTCTTCTTAGCAGCTAGTCAATGTCATCTAATTAAGCATAACTGTCGTCCAATTTTAATGATTACTGAAGTAAATCTGTTATGTCTGTTACGTTTTTTGTATATTCTCAGCAACATTAATCAAAAATTAAAATTAAAATTAGCTCACAAAAATTAAAATGGCTTTTCTTAGAAGGTAGAATTTACTTCAAGTAGTCCTGTCCATGGTTTCATCCCTTAAAGTTTTTTCAATTATTCATTTCTTTGGTGTATATTTATATAATAATAGTACATCTTTAACTACCAAATATGTAATAAAATAAGTGTAGAGCTGTTACATCATCGTAGGATTTGAACTCTTTCCTTCCATTGCAGAATAAAATAAAGGTGAAGAAAAAAATATTACACAAGCAACCTGACAAGTTTCCTGATTTCTGCTTATGAAGCAAAGATACAAAAAATTCTTGGGCAGAATTTAAAACCATAGGTATACACAAATAACTAATATTTTGTGAAACCAGTTGCCAAAAACACAAAACAAATTGATCAAATTACATATTCAAACTTATGTAAGCAATTTAAGTATAAAACACGACTTACAGAATTACACGGACACAAGAATTACATACCCAAAAGAATTGCATACACAAAAGAATTACACACACAAAAGAATTACACAGACAAAGAACTAAACACGCAAAAGCATAAAACAAACAAAAGAATAACACCGCAAAAAAAACCACAAAACAATGAACTCGGCAAAATAAATAAAACATTCCACCAAAAACGCAAAAACAGAAACCAGAAATTCTCTGCGAATACAACTAACTGCACCGGCTGAGCGGCTCGTGGCTCCCGAAAACATAAAACAAAACCCCAGAAAGACAAACAAACATAACGCAGAACTAAAAGAGCGTTATCCTGCAAATGGCAGACACCACCGACCATACTACAAAGATATGTGGTGTACCTGATAAGCCATTGTTTCCCTGGCCAACCTGGCGACGTTTACTATCACTGTGTGCATGTAAACTGAACGGAACACACAATCTTATTGGAACAGAAAAGTTTTCCTATTTCGTCGGAACAATAACTGCAACGATATACGGTCTTTTTGTCAGGAGAAATTTATGCTCGAAATCAGACGCTTTGGGAAAATGCTTTACCTTTCTAACTGCGCATTTTACTTGTGAGAAATCACTCAGGAAAATCATTTCTGCCTCATTCTTTGTTGCAGTCATCTATCACTCATTGTTAACATCCAACACTTCCTTTGAATTTATAAAACCTAATGGATCAAACTAGAAACGACCTCCTACACATGAACCTCTACATATTACATTACGCTTCAAGAACAAATTCTCCTACCCTTACAATGATGGATTATAAAATTGAATGCTTGTAATGAATTAAAATTTGTAATGATATAAAATAATAATCAGAACTGCTCTTTTTAACTCAAGGCAGAAACAATCACTCAAGAAGAGAAAAAAAACGTGAAATGGTTACCATTAATGACGTTCGTTAAATAAAACTGTCCTTGAATGACTAATAAGTATAACTGTAATTATCTTCTGCAAATCATCTTATGAGTCACTGTCCGTCAAAAATGTCTGAACAATTTTCCACGTTAGGATCTCAACCTTACGAGGCTTCAACTCTATGCGCTGGCCATTTTGAGAACTGCATTTTAAAACAGATGAGAGGTTAAAGAAACTACTATTTTCCCCCCAAACAGTCACCCCGAACGTACCCTTCGATTGTTTTCCTCCTGCTCACGGGCCAGTCTCTCTTGATCCTTGTGCAGCTTCTGAAGCTCCATTCTGAGCTGTGTGACGGACATCACCCGCATCGGTTGCTGCTGCTGTGACTGTTGGCTCATCGGTGACAGCATCGCGGAGGATGCTCGAATCTGCGCGCTGGTCGGAAGTTGATTCATCAGCAGCTGGTTCTGCTGCTGCTGCTGTTGCTGTTGTTGTTGCTGTTGTTGTTGTTGCTGTTGTTGTTGTTGTAGAAACTGTTGCTGTTGTTGCTTGGCTATGTGGCCGGCCTGCTGGACAACGGTCGGTTGCACCTGTTGCTTAACCATCGGATTCGACAGGGACAGCTGCGAAAGGGGCCCGTGCTGTGCGCCTAGTTGTGGCTGACCCGGGTTGACCTTCAGTGCCCCTGGCTTCTGCAGGTGCTTTGCTGCATAAAGAGAAAACATGAAGTGTAATGTAACGTAACCGCGGATTTATAACAGTGCTACAAAACTCATTAAAACACATTTCGAGAATGAAATGACAAAAGCGACTGAGCAGAGCACACAGATACAGGGACAGAATTCCAAACTCTAGCTCCATTGACCGAAAATGTTCGTTCGCCAAGAACAGTTCTAGTTTTAGATATTACCAGAGAAAGGCAATCAGATGACCTTGTTGAATAATAATGGTAAGTCTGAGGAATAAGGCTGATTTAAGTATTATGGGTACGATTATTCACAAATAAATGCAGAAAAATTTTGAGAATTTGCCAACAGCAACTGAGTCCAGCACTTCAACCAAGTAATAAAACACAAGAGAGACAAACTTCATTATTATTATTATAAAATTTTCTTATTATTATTATCAAGTATTAATTATTATTATTATTTATTATTATTATTATTTATTATTATTATTAAATGTTTATTACCTATAGTAGTATAAATTATTAATAATTATAATTATTATTATCGTCATCATCAACTTCATCATTATGCATTTATTAAGCGCCACTATCTAATGGCCAGGCATCAATCGATGGTGCTGGGCAATTTTGAGTGAAGGACTTGCTCAAGGTCCCCACACAATAACCGTCTCAAGAGGAGGAGACTCCACGTTCTTCATTACACGCATAAAGCAGACATAGATGAGCAATAGAACAATACCACCTTAAAAACTCGTCAGTCAAAGGCCAGGTGAAGTGTGACAACTCAAAACAAAAAACTGGCAAAACAGCAAACGCGAGGGTACTCACGCAGTCGTGGGTCGTACCAACTGGTCGTCTTATTGTTGTGGTTGATGTAGTAAATGTCGCCCTCGGCGGTCACTCCCTGCTCCCAGCCGGGCGGAAGGGGCCCAATGTTGGCCGCGTTCCCATCGCCGACTCCCGTCTGCTGGGCGATGCCCGCCTGGGTCGTCCCACCGTTCACCTGCTTGGTCTGCCCTCCACCGACCATAGAGACACCGACCTCGTGGGGCTTACACTGCTCCGACTGCCAGGCATTTGAAGGATTACTGCAAACAAATAAACAGGATGGTAGTCAGTCGCCAAGTGAAGAGCAATTAGATAGCCAAATTCTTGACTATCCACATAAAATAGTGAATAATAAGCCTCACTTTGCGCAACGGCATACCCTCTAAAGCAGAGTTTCCCAAACTGTGGGTCACGACCCAAAAGTGGGTCGCAAAGCTCTGGCAAGTGGGTCGCCAAATTTTTTCGAGAAACATTTATTTTTTGCAGCAACAACATTTGACTATGATTGGGCTATAACTAGTTGGATTGCAATAAATTGTAAACTGCTTTTTCCTTTTAATGTTTTAAATTTCTAAGCGCTGTACGTAAATCTGCATATTTCGATACCAATTTACAAAGCAAATTTCAGTACACAATGCTTAATTTTACACAGTGGATATCGAGACTGCCAAGATATTCACAAGTGGGTCGCGACCCAGGAACGTTTGGGAACCGCTGCTCTAAAGGAAGATTCTAAGAACGCCACACAGATGCCACAATTAAAACAAGATACCACAATTAAAACAAGATGCCACAATTAAAATGAGAAGCCACAATTAAAACAAGCATTTCACATAAAATGTTCTAGCAATCAATTTAATCTGATCTGATGACTTCTATAGCGCATTTTCTATAGTGCCGCTACCATAAATCACAAGGCCTCAATCAAAACAAACATGAGCCAGAAACAGAACGCCACTCTCGCCAACGGAGTCACAACTTGGAACCGTTTACACTCTACAGATCACAAAGACTCAAACAAAGCTTTAAAAAGTCCCTCGCTCCTATTCTCTGCCCACCTGCCTGCCTGGTCTGTCAATCATCTCCATGACAACCTTACAGAAACAGTACTTTTTCCAAACAACCAGGCAAACAGTCCACACTACCACTTCACAAACCAAGTGCTACATAAATAGTGCGTACTGATAGCACGCAGAAGCACAAAGTTTCTTCCCGTTTCTGTTATACATACAAAACACAGACTGTTAAACAGACGTGGAGACCACAAGAGACCAAGACCATATAGTGGACTAATGGTCTGGTTTCTGGTCTGGGGAAAAAAGTATTGAAACATCATGGTGCCTAAGGTACAGCTACAATAGGCCACAAGCCTAAATAAAGGTACAATATAAATATTGAAATATGTACATACATACGTAAATACTTACAAAAACACATGCATGCATACATACATGCACACATACATTGAAACACAATGAATACCTACATATATATATATATATATATATATATATATACACATACACATATAGATACATACATACCAGTAACATCCATGTACACATGCATGCATACATATGTACCAGTACTAAATGCTCATACATACAGTTATCAGCTACTTTGTATATCTCAATAATAGATAACTGTGCATATATCATATATCTTTATACATATATATATATACACCACCATTACATAATACACATATATATACATAACAACATATCAGACACCAAACCCTTAGGCCCTTAGGAGTGACTGTTACAACGACCTGCACGTATTAATCACAAACGGCAAAGATCAAGTACAGCGTCCTCCTCCACCTCTCCCGTTAGCCACCCAAGGGTGATCCCATCAAACAGGTTCCTGTCACCATTAGCAACCGGAATATAAAAGAAATCCTTCGGAGCCGATAAACCCAGCATACACAGCCACAGACTCAGACATCAAAGCCCTCCAGGGTAGCAAGTGAACTCCCCCATCTATTGGCTAATATATGGATATGGGAGTTCATGGGTGTACCACTTCGGCGCCCCAATTTCAAGGACAGTGGAATCACTCCCAGCCCCTAAAGATGGGGCCACAGATCAGAATTGGATCTAACAGAGTCAGTCTTAGGACGATAGCTTCTATAAGAATTGGATTGAACAGACCATTAACCAAAAAATCCCCATTCCCCAAGTCTTAGGAAGATAGTATCTATAACAATCGGATTCGACTATTGACATAGAGATCCCCAAGTCTTACGAAGATAGCAATCCGACTGTAACAGACCATTAACCAGCAGCTAAGAGATCCCCAAGTCTTAGGAAGATAGCATCTATATGGCACAGAGCCTCTCAATAGTCATGCAACCGAGAGACTTCTAAACGACTGACTTTATAACCGTTTAATGACAGGAGCACCGCAAATAGCCCTGGTCTAGACACAACCGGAGAGAGGGACGGGCAGGGAGGAACGGGCAGGGAGGAACGGGCAGAGAGGGAAGGGCAGAGAGGGACGGGCAGGGAGGAACGGGCAGAGAGGGAAGGGCAGAGAGGGAAGGGCAGGGAGGGACGGATAGAGGGACAGCAAGAGGCATATCCTTTCCAAACACATCAACATTCAGCGGATTTGTTTACAACAGCCCTGCATCCATCTTGTACAGAATTCACCCAAACATTGGGAAAGTGCAAGGCTGTGAAAGCTATAAGGATCAAGGCAGGCAGGCACAGAGACAAGAAAGGGACGGAGCAGTACAGATAAACAAACACACAGAGAAAGCCACACAGGGATAATGACGAATACACATAGCTCTAAGACACACAGCAGGGTCCCAGAGAGATACCAAGAAATAGAGACAGTTACACAAACAGGGTAATATAGAAAGTCACAGAGGGTAATATAAAAAGACACACTGTGACTGGGTAATATAGAAAGATACAGAAGATAATATAACAAGACATACAGGGTAATATAGAAAGACACACAGGGTAATATAACAAGACACACAGGGAAATACAGAAAGACACAAAGGGTAATATAGAAAGACACAGAGGGTAATATAGAAAGACACAGAGGGTAATATAGAAAGACACAGAGGGTAATATAACAAGACACACAGGGAAATACAGAAAGACACAAAGGGTAATATAGAAAGACACAGAGGGTAATATAACAAGACACAAAGGGTGATACAGAAAGACACAAAGGGTAATACAGAAAGACACAGAGCAGGTATGATAGATAGACAGAGGGGCTACAGAAAGACACCAGGTTCACAGAACAAGTACAAGGTAAGTGGCATCTGAACCTGACTGAACTGATCACAAGATGGAGTTACTCTGCCATTACAATCATCACAATAAAGCCAATGAAAGCAATCAAACAGAGGAGAAATCGAATGAATGTATAATTGGCCCCATTGTTTTAACATGTCCTTATTACAAACCCAAATCCAATTTGTCACATGGGTACAAGTTTCATAGGTTGCACGGGCTTTATCGAACACTCCTTTATGCAAATATTTAAACATGGGATTACATGTTTTCCAACAGTCAATTTCTATTTCCACAGATATCCGTTAACAATCTCTATACAGGGCAATCTTTATTATCCAAACTAAATCTCAAGTGGAAATTAAGAAGAAAAGTACTCGCTTAAGCTAGCACTGAGGCAGCCATGGGTATGAAGTGTTAGTGACTCAATTTTCTTAGTCTTGGCATATGAGGGTGGGTGACCAGCTCTATTCCTCGCCGTCTCATCTTCCCACTGACAGTGTACGGTCAGTGTACTCATTATAGTCAAGTTGGCTAGGGGGCACAAGTGGGGCAGAATCTCTAACCAAATTTCTGTACTGGAGATTGACAGTCCAGCCTGCTAACCACTACACTATCAAGCACATCCCCCAAGTGGGATTTAAATCTAGGTTTAAATCGAATTGCTATTTGATTTTCATCCATCACTGGCATATAATAAAAGCACTTGCCCTAGTAACCTTAGCATTGCACATCACAATATTGTGAAGGTTATATTACAATATGACATTATATTACAAACCCCAGAAGCAGCTGCTATTCATCATACTAAATAAACTGCCCTGACAACATTGACTCTTTTGACAACAAGAGACACAGAAAGACAGACAGACAGACACAGAGACAGATAGAGGAGAGATAGACAGAGAGAGAGATAGACAGATAGAGGAGAGATAGAGAGAGAGAGAGAGAGATAGAGAGAGAGAGAGAGAGAGAGAGAGAGAGAGAGAGAGAGAGAGAGAGAGAGAGAGAGAGAGAGAGAGAGAGAGAGAGAGAGAGAGAGAGAGAGAGAGAGAGAGAGAGAGAGAGAGAGAGAGAGAGAGAGAGAGAGAGAGAGAGAGAGAGAGAGAGAGAGAGAGAGAGAGAGAGAGAGAGAGAGAGAGAGACAGACAGACAGACAGACAGACAGACAGACAGACAGACAGACAGACAGACAGACAGACAGACAGACAGACAGACAGACAGACAGACAGACAGACAGACAGACAGACAGACAGACAGACAAAGAGACGGTGAAGGTCACACAACAACACAGCTCACAACACAATCCAGTCACCAAACACTGCAGCTGGCTGTCATAAGTCATGCTTCACGGAACAGTTGCGGACCCTTGCTGACTGCGTGGGTGGTCTACAGTGGCCACAAAAACAAGCCACAAAAATACTGGAAGAGATTCAGAGAACACCCCAAAAAAGTCATGGTGTTTCACTCACCCCCTTAAAAAACACTCACCCTCTTAAAAAACAGAACTGGCAAACTGAGTATTTCCCTTGTAACTATGAGATTACAAAGACAATGTCTAGACAGAGACAGACACAGTCTGCATTTCTGATCACTCCTGTCCAAACTATTTCCTGTCGTCTCTCAAATTTCAAGTCCGGTAACAGAAGAGACTACTGGGGTCAAGCTCACAGACACATTTTGTCTGGCGAAAAAGCACACTTGCCGTGGCGCACCGCCAGTTATTTAACAGTGCCCCATCAAAACAATCTAACTGGGAAAATCGGCAATTGCCAACCAAACTTGATCAGTGGATCGGATTCGTATTCGAATTCGAATTGTAATCTAAACTTCAAAATATTTAAAGCATTACTTGAAAGCTAAGCCCAGGCCAAGCCTTACTCCCGATAACTTTAAAATTCTGCCATAACGATCACAGATTATGAACCGAATCTACACTAATCACTTCTAGTAATATTACCTTGCACTTTATAAATCCAGCTATCTAACAATTACAGAACACTGATATTGTAATCCAATGCTTTAACGACATTAGCTTCCATGCAGGGGCGGCGATCCCGAGGGGAAGACTGGGACAAGTCCCTCCACTTTTAACAGTGAGGGGGACATGGAATACAGTTGGTACACCCCGATTTAAAAAAACTTTTATATTGCTATTTTTTTTAAGTAATTGCCAAGTGGAAACTTGACCACTGAGACCAGGCAGCTGACACATCAACACGCTGCCACCAACAACTAAAATAATTTATGAGTTGTTTATTATTATTCTGTTTATATTGTTGAAAATATATATATATATCTACATGCCGCTGCTACAAAAGTGCCTGCCCCTTGCTTTGTAATGCACTTTTCGTGCACAAAAAAGGTCAATGCCCGAGGGATCATATGTACTGAAGGCAAAAAATACTGATCAGAGAATTATGTTATTAGACATTACCCTGCCTTATGACAGCCTCAAATTTCAATTCCAGCTTATATAGAAAGGGGTCACCGATATGCATAACAAACGTCACTGAACATTAAAACCACACCTCACCATAACACACCCATTTTTATAACAGGCACTTGACGTGGCTCCCACAGTCTGTTCCATGGAGTGTACTTTTTAGGAGTGTCTCTAAATACAACTCCTAACTCGTATTGTGTACCGTACATTAACCCTGTTCTATAGACGCCTGTAATTAGTTACTTTATAATTACTTTGAACCCACAGAAAAATTACTAAGCAGGCCCAAGGACAAGCGGGAAGACTGTGACAGCAAACAAGGTCTGGCCTCATTAGTCACCATCTGCAGAACAGCCAACCAATGAAACGCTGTTCACTCTCCAAAGGTCACTCTGGATCCAGCGGACAGCAAAGTAATCAGGATGTTCATTAACACAATTGTCTGAAGGCAACCCACAATCAACATCGCCTAATGGCCAACAGACAAGCAGTGAGGAGCTATAACAAGCGGAGCATGTCAGGGTCAGTTCAAGAACAATATGTAGGCCTACGCTGTATTTTCATATAACCCTCCTTCCAAAGTTCAGGGCGTAGATGACCAAGCAGTTGCGAGCGAAGCACACGCTCAGGGTTCTTACACAGTCAATCAATATTCGTTTATTCCAAAAATTCCTGTCGACACAAACGTGACAGGATTACACAATACACAGTCTTTAAACAAGAGAGACATTAATTGCAAATGAAAATAAATCAGGTAACAGTCAATTAAAGAGTTTAAACAGATGGGGTTTTAAATAAGGTATGGGGCCTACATATGAAAGAAAACAGCATATTACTAAAATAGTTAATTGTTAATAAGTGTTTTTATACAGCATACGGGACATAAAGTTTTTGTCATTTTTATCAGGTAAAGTGAAATTATGAGCCCGTTGCCGGAGATTATGAGGGATATTACGATCAGGTGGAAAATAGGGGCGCAGAACATGGTCTAGGTTTGTAATGGCTGCCTTACCACCTAAGTGAAGGCTCAAACCCGTACTCTCCACATTACAGGTTGAGCGCTCTATTCAATTACACCTGTAGGTACACACACTTTTAAAATTGCTTATCCATCATAGGCTGCCTCTGCCTTACGGACTGATCTTCTGGATATCGACCTACGGCTTGGTTTTGGTGTGCCATCGCTTGATGCCTTGTGCATTAGACACCTCCACAACAGAAGTTAATAATTAAAAATATTATTACATTGTAGAAAAAGGAAAGTCTGTGTCTCTAATGGTCGAGTTATCTTTTTTTGTAATTTTTCTTTAGTTTTTTTGGTGTTTTTCATTTTCAGTCTGCCTGTAGAAAAACAAAGTATACATCAATGTGTCTGACACTAGACAGCTAATAATGTCCCCTAGCAGTCTAGCCACACGTTGTCAGACAACACAGGTCATGGAAAAGCACACAAGGATGTGGACGAGCGATTTATCACCAGACAGCCGGAAAAACAGATCTCTCAAGGCAAGTTTACGACCAATAAGACGTCTCAACGGATGAAATACTCCCTGCCTGTTGTCCGTTGTCCGTTTATACCAATGCCTATGATGCCCCTCAATATTATTACACAGGGATTAGCTTAATGTCCTACGAGGTCTCCTTGTATATCCTGGTCGATTTATGGCATCACGACTTTTCATTGCTTGGCCTTGATTGTAAATCCTGGTTCGTTGTCCGCTTTCTCCCAGTAATGAGCCCCCTCCGTCTCCCTTATAACAACTGCAGAATGAGCCATCAGTCTTCCCTTCTAACAACTTGAAAATGACCCCCACCCCGTCACCCTTCTAGCCACAGAGAAATGGGCCCCAGTCCCCCTTCTAACAACTTGAAAATGAGCCCCAGCCTCCCCTTCTAACAACAGCAAAAAAGGAATCCCCCCCAGTCTCCCTTCTAACTGGAACTGGGTCAGGGATTCTAGATGCCTACGGGAGTAAACTGGACCATGGATTGGATTTAAACACCCTCCTCTCGGCTGCACTGGGTGTGGTCAAAAACCAGAAGGAAAATCCGAGTACAACTGGTAGGAAATGAGTACAGGACGTACTGGGTTTTCAGTGGCGACCCAAAGGCCCTGATGAGAGCAGAGTCAACAACCAGGGGGGGGAGAAGAGGCACGCCCACAACCACCTGTTCATGTCCTCCATATATTCAGATTAAGACAGTCCTAGGACCCGGACAAGTAACGACATGTCTAGGAAACACCTGTTAAGACCATTAGCATAGACTTAAGACATGTGACGTCGCCGACATGTAGAGATTTGGAAATGATTAGACTCGGATTGACAATTAGTCCCTTCTCTATGGGCAGCCAACGCAAGATCTAAGATCCGGGATATATCTTTGCGTACTCTAGAATCTTAGTTTCAGACAGACAGTCAGACGGACAGGACAGACAGACGGACGGATAGACAAAAGAACTTCATACCTGCTCACACATGAAATAATAAAGTCACATACATACACACAAAGCATAAAGAAAGCTACACAGACACACACACACACACACACACACACACACACACACACACACACACACACACACACACACACACACACACACACACACACACACACACACACACACACACACACACACACACACACACACACACACACACACACACACACACACACACACACACACACACACACACACACACACACACACACACACACACACACACACACACACACACACACACACACACACACACACACAGATACATAGACTACAAACCTAAAAAACCTTAGACAGAGTACATACTCAAACATAAAAAAACACAGTCAACAAGACATACACAAAGACATACAAAGACACAGAAAGACATTCAGAAATACATACAGAAAGACATACACAAGGACATACAAAGGCATACAGAAGAACATACACAAACACATACCAAGATATACAAAGACACGGAAACACATACAAAGACATACAGAAGAACATACAAAAAAGACATACAAAAAGCAAACACACACATACACAGATCCCACAGACAAAGCCAAACAGACAGGCACCAAGACAGACAGACAGACACAGAGGGTGGCTCACTCCATCGCTCTGCAGCAAAAGAAACGAACATCATCAACAAGATGCCTCTACAGCGGCCGTGTAGAAAGCAACACGAGCTGCCAACACACCTGTCGACCCAATCACAACAAACTGGCCTTGCACGGGGATAAATTATCCCTGAGGGGTGGGGGAAGGCTGCCACGGACGAGCCCAACGTGGCAGAGGAGTCCAAGGTTTCCACGTAAAAACTAAATATTTATGTCCCACCGACAACTTTTCAATCAAGGGTCCTGGAGGAGGAGGGGAGATGTCGGCCAAGCCGTCGGCCAAACGCTTTATCAGGTAGCCTTCCTACCTGTGCAGGTATATCCGTTCTGCTCATCTATAGACTTACACCTATCTACAAGGTCATCTGTTTAACAAGTCTATCCATTCATTCGTCAGTTCTCCTAGAGGACTTAGACAGTTTGACTGTTCCATTGATCACACGTCTATCATGTTCATCATATCAGCCACATTCATACATCCATTCACCAATCTATTCACCTATCCATCCCTCATTCACCCACCCACCCACCCACCCACCCACCAAGTCACATGTACATCAATCCAGCCACCCACTGACCCACCCACCCATTCATCCATCCATCCATCCATCCATCCAACCACCCAAACACCAAGTCACCTATCCATCCATTTATCCATTCATCCATCCATCCAACCACCAAGTCACCTATCTATCCATCCATCCATCCATCCATCCATCCATCCATGGATGGATGGATGGATGGATGATCCATCCATCCATCCATCCATCCAACAAACCAAACACCAAGTCACCTATCCAGGTACCTGCCCATCCATCAAACCATCGATCTATCCACCCATCAATCGATCAACCCATCCATCCACTCATCCGTACCTTCACCCATCCATACACTCAAACCCTATCCATCATCCACCAACTATTTAATCAACCTCCCCTCATCACAGGTGGACCTCAAATGTCAACAAAAAACTTCAGACAGACACAATGTTGACAGACAGACAAACAGACAAACAGACAGACAGACAGACAGACAGACAGACAGACAGTTAAGTGTCATCACTTGCTATATTATTACCATGATCATTATCGTTGCTTCACTGCAGACATTACATTACACAGCATTACCATTACTACCATAACTACACTAATACTACTACGATATCACTACTACCACTATCACTACTTGTCCTGTCTTGTCTTCAACAGTTTTCCAACCAAGAATTGGCCGCAGTGCAGACAATTTTCTTCCATCTGCTTTAACTGTTTCTCGTGTCTCTTATAAAGAAATCAGTCCATGGCTTCATGTTATTCCAAGTCTTCCTTGAGCGCTTCAACCTCGAACTGAGCCTTGACAATCTCCTTCTCCAGGCAATCTCCACTCTTCTGCTATACATGCCCAAAACACGAAAGCTTCCTCTGTTTGATCAACCTGCACAGACTCCTTTCCAGTCCAGCTATCTCCAAAACACCCTTTCGTTTGTCCCGACAACCTATGATACCCGAGTGTATCATAATATCACTACTAATAATAATACTACTAAAACTTCATAACATGCACAAGTTCACAAAGCGGTGTGGACTGATACTAGTTTCCATGCCAACAGCTCAAGACCAAAGTCCTCGTCACCAAAATTAAGCTTAGTTAACTCCTATTCTGAATAACCATAAACGTACAAAACTTAAATTAATGTACAAAATCCAGCTCTGTACATTAATGTACAAAATCCAGCTCTGTACATTAATGTACAAAATCCAGCTTTGTACATTAATGTACAAAATCCAGCTAAGAGGTCTGCCCAGACCAAGGACATGAAGTCACTGTCACTCACTGACACATCATACCCATGGCGTTAGCTCAAGGACTGATCTTCCTTTCCATCAAAGCCACTCCTATCCCAACGATCCAGCTGACTGCTCGTTCTTCAAGGCCGGCGCGCTTCTCCGTCCAGGACTTGCCAACCTAGCCAACAGCTAAACCTGTCGTTGGCATAATCTTAGCTCACTCTTACCCACCCACCCACCACAGTTCCCCACCATCAGATGCTGGGGCCTTATCAACCCTAGACACTGCAGAACCTGGCTATCTCAATTGGGCATAGAATCAACACTCTCCAGGGCACGGCACTCTCATAAGCTATCTCTCATACCATCAGACACTAATGTGGCTGGAGGTTGGCTGGTAACGCAACACAGCTGTGGTCCAATTACCGAAAAAGGCAACACTGACCGACCCTCTTGTAGGCCACACTTTTCGGCGGTAAGCCACAGTGTCTGGACATCACCAACCGTGAGCTTGAACGTCCGGCCACATTAGTGCCTGCTCTTGCAAGAAATGACTCCGGAAAAACGGCCACAATACAGGTACTGAACTGTACTCTGGTCCAGGAGAATTCTTTTTGTTTTGAGTAACCTGTATGAACTGCGCGAACCACTCTCAGGGACGTTTCACAGCACCAGGTCGCCGATTGATCGTCTCGTCGCCAATCGCCCCACCCCACCCCCACTCAACACCCTCAGCTATCACAGGCACCAATCTATGCGTTCAAGTCGTCAATTACCCCAGGGCCGATCACTCGCCGCGTTGCCGGGTTGGTAATCTCAGACGGCAGATAAACGCCTTGGAAAATATCTCACCCCTCAAGAAAATACTACCCACCCTCCCGACCCCCCCCTTCCGAAGCAAAACCATCTTCCAGCTACCTTCCCAGTGACCAACGTGGGCTGCGGAGCCAAAAAAAAACAGATGCTGTTTATATTGTTTTTCTACATCACTTGCCGAGGCTGCACCCGCCGCAGGTTCAGCGACCCTCCACTGACTTGGCTGACAGACTACACTCCGATCCAAAAATACCCAGCCTCGCCGCCAGGGCACTGGTGGTGAAAAAAATAACGGTCCAGGGCATCAGCGTGACAAAAACACAAGCAGGCATACATGCAGACAAACACAGCGACACACAACGAGAATGACAGACGCAGAGCCATACTGACACAAATAACTTGTATGTCACCATTCTTACTCCATCGTCAACCCACATTATAAAACTCGACGGAACTTCTTTCTAAATCGGGGACTGCTCTTTCAACTCTGAGCGATACGTATTCGAAACGGAAGTGACAGCCAGCCTAGCGTAGGGTTACCATATTTCCGCAGAGGAAAAAGAGGACAACGCCGCTATGATTTATTTTATACTGTCTAAATTTGAACTGCAGAAAAGTAATGTAAATGGCTTAAGACTTTTAGTCAATGAGCATGCACACAACACAAAACAGACTTACAGTAGGTGGCTTTTCTTGAGACAAGAAAAAAGACTTCAAGGCTGGAAACATCTGCAGCAACCGTTGAATACCAGGAAATAGAGACAGCCATCGAGTTTTGCTGTGATAATGTAGCTTACGATACTCAATTGCAAAAAATTCGCAGTAGGGCCTACTCCTTCAGGTGTTCAGTTCTAACCGTGTAAATTGAGAAATAGTTGTAAATTTTCAATGTAATTGACTCAATGTCAAGATCAAGTGTGTCAACGCCATGGTGCAGGGCGTTATTCAAAACATGAGCTGGGCAACCAATACCAACTAAAGCTCCACTGCTTTGCCTTTTCATCTTCTTTAAATTTGCAAACACATTAGGCCTATTCATAGGCGTAGACTCTGGGGGGAGCCGGGGCAAGTCCCCCAATAATTGAGATAGACAGTACATTTAATGCAATATTTTGGACAAGTTTAGGCCAGTGGGCCCATTGCCATCAGCTCTACGTTGAACACCTTCGAAAATTAGTATTGCAAGTGTCTCTGGCAAAGGCTATACACTTCTGAAATAAGTGATGCCTGTCCAAGCTGTCCTTTATGCATCTCGAAATTGTGTCTGCAGTTTCATCTGGAGTGCTGTGCACGTCAATGCATTTCGACTGTAAACCACCATTCTTCAAATCAAAGTATTGAATTAGAATAGATAGGACATAACTTCACAGACCCACGATTGCTACCGTCTGTAGCAACACCACAGTAACGTACATGACTTATTGCTTCTACAAAAATCTGAACGGAATGCGGTGCTGGACTCAATAGCATAGAGCTAACAAATACAAGTTGGCGCATTTCTGGTTATGTCGTTGTTCTAGGCTGCAAGTAAGTCAGTAACAAAGTATGGGTTCACCGTCCAGGGTTCCATGTCAGAAATTGTAGAGTGGAAAACCCGGACAAATGCCCAACTTCTGGAAAACCGCCCGGACGCCCGGACAGGGGCCTAAAAAGAGGACATGTCCGGGGAAATCCGGACGTATGGTAACCCTAGCCTAGCGGTATGCAAGCTTGGTAGTCGATCGAAAGGTCTGGGGTTCAAACCCCGAAAGGGGCAGAAATTAAAAGATATCTACCCCAGTTGCACCCCCTGGCCAACTCAGTAATAATACGTGCGATGGCCGTACAACGTCCGTGGGAATATCAAGCGGCGAGGGAGAGGACTGCAGCGAAGTTTCCAACACTTCATAACCTCTCGCGTCTACCTACAAGGACTGGTTCTTCTTCGTCTATACTGAAAAAGAGAGGCAGAAGATTCTGCTGAAGATAAGAAGATAAACAACTCTGAACGAAGTCGCTTATCAGAGGCAATCAAACTGATTGACTGGCGCCACCTAACGACAGCAACCAATGGTGCATGAGCACTTGGCCGATTCCTGTTGCAGTAACTGTATCAACGCATTCCTAATTAATACCCGACATCTCAAACGTGTATTTTCCGCCCAACATGTTCCATCTGGGCTTTGCCTATGAAACGGGTTACACAAAAAAATAACTTGTCTCAGCATCCACTGGTTATTCTGGGTACGACAGGGTACTTACACCGGTCTTCTGGGTTAAGTACCTCGGAAGTACTTATATCCCCAGGTCCGCTCGTTAAGCGCTTTGGGGAGCTGAGTGCTAATGGACCACTCAGGAACCTATTTTTACAACTGGTTTGGGCAGATATTCCATAAATAACAACCTAATGGAACTTTAATGGATTTATGAGTCACCTGGTGACTCAGTAATGCCGCTCCTCACACAGCTGACGCCACCGTTAATGTTGTTCATCGAACTCAGCTACTGTTGTCTCTAAATTAAGAACAGCCACCGTGATGTACAACAGGACACTCTGTAGGTGGGCGCTGGAGACCGTCAACGGCTAGTGACCTTTCTGTTGAACAGAGCACTGCTTACTGATTCATGACCTGTCCGTTCTTAAAGCTATTTCACAAGGTTTAGGTTACAGTACACACCACCCCCGTTTAGTTTCCTGGTTGAGAATGCGCCTTCTGACGCAGAAAGTACGGGTACGAGCCTCTTCCCTTGAACGGTTACTTAAGGACCTTAAGCAAGTCCTTCACTCACAATTCAATTACACTTCACTTCGTCACTGCAATTACAAAGTAATGAATGATCTTGTGCCAGACTATATCTCAGACTTCTACGTTCGGGTAACAGACAACCGGAACAGATATCGGCTACGACGCTCATAAAAATCCGCTACAAGTCCCGCGGTCTTCTTCTACAAGGTTTGGCGACTGTTCCTTCTTTGTCACTGGACCCATTGTGCGGAACAGTCTTCCCGACAATGTGAAGAATGCGCCATCTCTGGAGACATTGAAATCACAGCTCAAGACCTATCTTTTTAAACAATCATATGACTACCATTGACTTTCCAAACTCATGCTGTGCCACGGCGCAATTCAAACCGACTTATTAATATTATTATAATCATTATTATAATGTTTATTATTATTACTATTATTATTATTATTATTATTATTATTATTATTACAAGTTTTCAGTGCCATTGATTGATGTTTGGTTATTATACAGTGGCTCCTAATAAATAAATATTATCTTGAAATGGTGCTATATAAACTTCCATTTACAATTGCATTCAGTTTCAGTCTTTACAACCTCCAAACGGCTTCTCTCTGATCTCTCTCATAACCATCTCCAAACAACCCTTCTGACATGACCCAGCGATCATGAATAAGCTACAGTAGCACTTCAAAAATTAGGAGAACTTTCACGATTACCAAACCACTATACTGAAGTATAATTAGCCAACATCGGTTATAAAATTAGGACCACAGTGCTACAGAAAGATTTACGTTAGATCCAGATTAAGTATTTGTGCGACAACATTTAAATAAAACCTGACGTCATACAGGTTTTAAAAATGTTAATTTTCCATGAGCAAGCGCTCGAAGGTCTGATCATGGGCTTGCGATTCTCTAGCTCATGAATTATTCACGAATTCCAGGCAATTTAAAACTCGTGATTTGGATGACGAATCGAAGAGGCACGGAGAACGATTCTATGCTAAATCAAAACAAGAAGTTGCGCATTGTTTTTCCCACGGAAACTCAATCGTCAAATGCCGAGACTTAATGAAATGCAATTATTGCATCAGCACGAGCAATTGTCGAGCGTACTACAATTACAGTACTAATGCTACATTCCTGCTCTGTCATGATCTCGTGGTGACCAACTCGTAACAGTGGATGTCTGCTGCAGATAATTTTGTGTGAAATGCTGTTTACCGAGTAAAGTATCTGAATTGTTGGGGCATTATGTAGCAACTTCAGAACGTCTTCAGACACTAAGTACACTCCAGCCAGACATATTATGCATGCACTACAAGCTACTTAGCATGCTGTAAAATCGTTCGATAGATATCGATCATGGGAGGTACGGAACCAGCTTTTCGAAAATATTACACAGCAAGTGTCAACCCACCCTTAGCACACAGTCTCAAGCATGTTTTATTTTGACAAACTAACCATGTGCTAGCAATCAAGGGCATATCTGCTCTGCCTCCTCTTTCTGACATCTCTCTGGCAACAGAGTTGGACCGCCACTGGACAGCGCCCTCTGGATAGATTCCCTGATATCCATAATTTCACAATTAAGTGACCAACAACAGCAACCATTAATGTTTCTTGCTAAATCGTTTTTATATCTTAATGTTAATTAAATTTTTGTTTTAGACGGCGACACTTGTTGCCATGTTGTTTACAGGGTTGTTAGATGTTAGTTTTAATTACTAAACCGTGTTACTTTATATGTTTGGTCAATGTTGTAAACGACACTTCACACAGCAGGCCATGTTGCTCCACGATCGTACTCAACAACCTTTCAAGTACCGCCCTTGAAAGTGACTTCTGGCCCACTTTCCCGCATCTCAGCCTCCCTTAGCGATGACAAAATATATATCATAATGGTGCTAAATAAATTTTCTACAAGCCTGCTCAAATCTTAATATAAAGTTCGGCGGCGAGTACGGAGGATTTCGTTAATACGTACCCAAAATACTTTGGAACCTGAAGGTCCCCCATGAGATCTCCGCTGCCCTGCTTGGCGTGCTGCCCGGGGTTTGGAAGGCTGAGTGAGACGGGCAGCTTGGCCGGTGAGGAATGGGAGCGGGCGTGGAAGACGTTCGACCCTCCTGCGGTCGCTTGCAGTTGCTGGTGGCCCTGGGGGCCGACGGCAGACGAAGCCCCCGTAAAATCCAGACTGCCTTCTCGGCTGTGGCTTCCGCCGGGCTTGGGCTCGGGAGGGTTGAAGAACGAAAATGGCAGATTCTTATCGCGAAAAGTCTGTCCGGGCTGTTTCGAGTCGTTTTTGAGTACGCTGAAGAGCAGATCGAGCTCGGTTTCGCTGTCGCCGCGAACGTGGACGACGGGTCCACCTCTGGACGGCTGGTCCCTCCCCGCGTCGGGTTCGTTTTTAACTTTCGTAAAACTCATGTCTGTCGTCTGCGCAGACCTCTCGTTTACCGTTCAAACCACGAAAATCGAATAAAAACCGTTTTATTAGTCGACTACTACGCTAAAGTTTCTCTCGACACCTCTCAACAACTCAGCAACCACTACACTTCATTACTAAAGACTAAGTACGCAGCAACTGGCCCGTGTTGCCTGCGCAAGAACTATTTTCGATCGCAAACCATCACGAGATCGCGACTCTCCCCATTCAAAAATCGTGTCCCGATTGATCGGAAGCGTTCGGCAACTGTTCAATCGTGTTTTCCTGGCGGAAGATCGCGCCACACGCGATAAAACAAGTTTTCACGAGGGACGAGCAAAACTTTCGGCGAAATGATACGGTGCCAAAGTCGGGTGCTTCGTCATTATTTCTCGATACTAAAAGTAGGTCGCCTGTAGTCACGATAGGCTTCAAGGCCCAAGGCGAAGATCGACCTATATGCACCGCGTGCAGTAAGAACTCTACACACGCTTGCAATATTTCTATACTGATAATAACGTATTCAAGGCATCGAACTATACGAAAATCTTGCACTACTCCAAACATACCCTAGTTCTCAGTCTGAAAGAACTACGCCAAAAAGCTAACTCTAATCGTAATCTCTCAAGTGCGGAGTTTACGATTGTGGATCCTTACTCCATCACGTGCTGTTCAGCATCGAGCGGGGGCTACCTGTCAATCATACGGGCTTGCACTGACTCCGCTGGCCAAACTACGTCATAAGTTGACCTTTGACCTGCAGCGTTGGGCACTGGTAGGGCTATGTATGGTGCTGCATTGTGTCAGTGATTCACATCTACGTTTCTTTAGCGCGATAACACTAGGCAGCTGGCTTGCGTTTTGTTCTTAGTGCGTCGTATTAGTAATTATTCTACAAAAATAAAATTATCATTACGAACGCAGGGAAGGAAGGAAGGTGTATGGCAGACACGGAATTCTTTCGATAGCTTAATGCTCACGTTGCAAAAAACGAAGTATACACGCTCCATAGTCCGTTTTAACCTTCGCAAGTAAATCTGGGCCGTATGCGGTTTAATCACAAGCGGGGAACACATAATTGCAAGAACGTGGCTGATGGTTAAAAGCCAGCAGCTGCAAGAGTCTGCGACTTTTAAGACTAAAACACGGCAGCTACAAAATTACTCTCAGAGGATCGAAGCCTTGAATCGTTGATCGTAATCTAAACCCAAACTTTCTAAACCGCTAGTCTTATGCTAAGCAAGCGCAGTACACCCGCTCAGGGTGGGAATTGTCGGGGGGTTTGGGGTTCAACCCCCCTAGTCTTTCTTAGGACCCCACAGTTAAGTCTTCATTGCACACCCCAGTGGGGGTCGTTTCCAACCCCCTCAATTGTGCTAGTGTGATTTAGCATTATGTGACTCTGAGTCTCTGACAAAGAGAAGAAATTTCCATGGTGTATCATGTCTGCACTTTTAATGCTCTCAACGAAGGAATTGATTTTGATTCGAGTCTGACTTGCAAAACTGTAAGCGTTGAAATCAGCTGCTTTCAAATTTCTTTGGCGTTTGTAAAATACGGATGAAATGTTCAACCACCCCCTCCCGTCTTTTTTCTGCAATTCCCACACTGACACAGCTTATTCACGAGTGGAGTGGTGCGTCATGTTATAGGGCTTGTCCAGAAATATGAGTCAAGGTCCGAGTCCGGTGTCCAGAGAGACGAGTGAGAGAGAGGAGAGGCAGAGGAGATATCTGCAGAGGTCTTGATGCGGCCATTGACTGAATCGATCGTGGCTCCAATGACGTCATTCTGAACGGTGCCAGGTCTCTTCTTCTTTATCCTTGCTGGAGGGTCTGTGTATCAGTCATCACCTACTTCAGCAGAACCAGCCTCAGTCTGGCTCTTGTCTTCTTCCTCTTCGCTCGTCCTTCGACCATGGTACGTGTATAGGCTGCGTGCCTATACTAGGACTATAAGCTTAGGCCTACTTGGAAATGTAATGTAGGTCTCCGAAATGTCTCGGCACCACTGTAAGGCAGCGTCAGCGAGACTGCAGCTTATTCAGATGATCAAATTATGTTAATATAATTTTTCTGCCTTGTGTGTACTGTGGCTAAAACTGCGAAATCAGAATTTGAATGAAGTCATTGAGTCGAACGTCAAAACTATGTTTTCCATATTATTCTTGGCCGTGCTATTCGCCCAAATAATGTATGTACGTATGTATTCATGTATGTATGTATGTATGTATGTATGTATGTATGTATGTATGTATGTATGTATGGATGTATGTATGCATGTATGTATGTATGTATATATGTATGTATGTATGTATGTATGTATGTATGTATGTATGTATGGATGTACGGTACGTGTGTATGTATGTATGTGTGTATGTATGTATGTATGTGTGTATGTATGCATGTGTGTATGTATGTATGTATGTGTGTATGTATGTATGTGTGTGTATTTATGTATGTATGTATGTATGTATGTATGTATGTATGTATGTATGTATGTATGTATGTATGTATGTATGTATGTATGTATGTATGTATGTATGTATGTATGCATGTATTTATGTATGTATGTATGTATGTATGTATGTATGTATGTATGTATGTATGTATGTATGTATGTATGGATGGATGGATGGATGTATGTATGCATGTATGTATGTATGTAGACACTTAATATAGCGCCTTTTATGTACCATACAAAAGTGATGCATATAAGCCTTACATTCACGCCTGAGAAGGCTTTTGTGCGGATGGAGGACTTTAGTGGTTTGCCTGGAGACTCAACAGACCCTGCCAGCGTTTTCATGGGCATTAGATGGGACCCATATAATCGGCTATGAACAGGTCCCATATGGAATATTGGTCTATATGGGTTCCACGTGGGCTTGCTGGTAAAGAAGTGGTACATCAACAGCACCACAGTTTAAATTCTTCACTGTGAACACAATCAACGGCAAACACAACAGCATCAGTTTCAGATCACCTTCTCCTCTTTTCTGCCACTTTTTCTCCGTCCATCCTTGTCGTCTTTTCGATCTGAACTCCAGCATGCCTTTGCCTCTACAAGCGAAAGTGAGTGTAGATCGAAGTTCGCCTCCCGGTGGTTCCTTATTTTAGAGATTTAAATCTCGGGCTAGCACAGGGACCTTCAAATTGCGTGGAACCATGGGCGGCGATCTAGGGGGGTCGAGGGGGACATGACCCCCCACCTTTAAGAGTTGGGGGGACACGCCACACATTTCCCCCCAAAAAAATTTGAAGAAACACCAAAAAAGGGCAAGAAATGTAATTGCGCGAGAGGGTTTCACTGCCGTTTTGAGCAGACGAGGTAAAAAAAGTCAATTTTTTACGAGGTGTCCCCTTAAAAAAATTGTGAGAAAGAAGAAGAAATTCGTCATGAAATTTATTTCAGGGGATGATGCAATTTAGTTTTTAGACGAATAATTGAAAAGAAAGTTGTAAAAAAGGTCAATGACTGAAAAAAGGTCATCAACTTTTTTGGAGATGAATTCGTAGAAAAGTCGCAAAGTGTTTGGTTTTTGTGGATGAATTCCTGAAAAGTTAAATAAAATTTATGGGGACATGAATTCCTAAAAAAAGGTCATCGACCAGACCATGGCCGACTTTGTCCCCCACCCAACCTCTCATACAAGATCGCCGCCACTGCGTGGCACCCATTCAAACGGGCAGCGGTGGTAAAGGATCTCACTCGATCAATTCATTGAAAAATGAGCAGGGTCGAGGCCATACGGGAGCCATAGAAAACGTGTAGGCCTACATTTACATTAAATTTTGTCACGTGGTTTCTATTTAAAGACGCAATAGGTCATAACAAAGATGACAAGCGTACGTCGCCCTCTTCTTTGCCCTCTTCATCCTTGTCCTTCTTTATCCAAGCGTTGATACAACCGTATTTGATTCAGACCTCCTTGGTACCCAAAGTAGGCCATACACACGACCATACGACAGAACATCGATGTCGCTGAGCACAGTGAGCAGTTGAGCGTGAAGGACTTGCTCACGGTCCTTACACGTACAGTGACCGCCTGAGTGGGAGCTCGACCCGGTATAATATAGGCCTACTCTCCGCGGTATAGGCCGAAGCGCTCTATCCATTCGACTGTATACCGTGCCACCGTGGCCCACAAACGGTGTTTACCCGAAAACGGCAAAGTATAATTATCATGGTGCATGGTTGCTTAGCCTCGTCGCGAAACTTTGACTAGGACCTATGTATTGTCAAGGATGGAGTGGACAACAGCAGGGATATCATTGGGGGGGGGGGGTGGAGGGGCATTCTCCCCCTGCTTTTTGAAAAAAAGGAAAAAGGACGGAACTAGAGAAGGAGGAAGAAGAAAGGGGTAAAAGAATAAAAATGATTCTCGTATTCAGGGACGTCATTTGAAGGGTATAGGCCTGCACTGCAGGGACTAGCTTATGGGCATAATTATATAGGTACACGGTGCTTGATTTACCATGAGGCAAATGGGGCAGTTCCTCCCGGAAAATACTCAAATGACGTTCCCCCCCTGAAAAAAGCTGAAATGACGTCATGCATGGGACAACGTATACGATAGTGGAAGCAGTTTTAAAGTCAAGCATGGATCGGGTGCGGCGGCGATCACGAATGCGCGCGAAGCAGGTGCACGAGAGGTTGGATATGTACTTAGGGAAGGACAGCTGCGGGGGAGGGGAAATGACATGTGGGCGAGAAGGACAGATGAGAGATCTTCAGCATGGGTTCGCGATATATATCTGTCCAGTGTTTCCTTCCTGCCCCGGAAATTCTCAACTCGAACGCCTTCAGTTTTACGACTGTCACTTCTCGCCGGTTAATTTATCGCAGGCTTTAAAAACGAAATCAGCCATTTGTCACAGGTCTATCAGTTGATAGGATAAAAACCTTTGTCGTAGGAGTCTTGTATAGGCCTAGTAGTCACTATGCTAAAATTGTATTGAAATATATAGGCCTACTTCATTCTATATGCGTACTGCAGTCTTCGGTTTCCTGCGTTATACTAATTACTTATTCAATTGCGACAGATTTACACAACTGGTAAATATATAGGGCAAACATATATAGACCTACAAGTGGGTTGGATAGTCTGTGTACACATCTGCTCTCAAATAATATAATCATCTGGTTGTGAAATTTGTGAAAATTAGGCCTTCAACTGCGGTGAGAAACTGAGACGCAAGCTCTCGAGAAACGCGACAGACGGATAGACGTTGGCAGTCGGACAGACACACAGAGACATCTATGAACAGGCAGACGGACAGACAGATACATGAAGAGACAGACGGGCAGACAAGCACACGTACAGGCAGGGAGACATACGGGGGCGGAGTAACCCTGGGCCACTTCACAAACCCACAGCGGCGCCTGTGTTATCCGTAGGCTGTGCAGACGTCTTGCTGCGAGTGGCCAGCGTTTGTTTAGGCCCCGCCCACGTGTAGGCCCCGCCCATTGGCTTACTCAGCTACTACCACTCCCAACGACGCTTAAGAGAGGAGTCAGTGGGTGGCTGCATTATTTATAAGGTGTCATTATTCAGAATGATCTGGCAGAGTACTAAGACTGTGTTACTCTCTCTCCCCATCCCACCCCGTTGCTGAGTTAGCTGCTGTTTAACGACGCTGTGTCATAACAAAGATGACTAGCGTCGCCCTCATCCTTTCTCCAGACTTGGGACTGGCACTGCCAGCTCTAGAGTACGCGCAGTGGCTGAGTTCCCTGTTGCTGAGCTCAAATTTGAGCTATAGAAACGCGTGGGGTTTTTAAGCTGCCATGATGATGCGCCGCAGGGTTTCTGTACATACATACATACATACATACATACTGTAATATACATACACACATACACACACACACACACACACACACACACACACACACACACACACACACACACACACACACACACACACACACACACACACACACACACACACACACACACACACACACACACACACACACACACACACACACACACACACACACACACACACACACACACACACACACACACACACACATACATACATACTTATGTATGTATCTGAACCTAGATCGCCTATGCGGTCAGTGTTAGATCGAGTTTTACTGAGCGCCTCTGAATGAAGTGGTTCCTGCGACTTCCCCTTTTTTTGCGCGTTGTAGATAGGGAAACAAGGGGTCATCCACTAAGTTGTTCAGGGAAACAAGGGGTCGTCCACTAAGGTCTTCCGCAAAGAGGGGAGTGTGGGTCATCGACATTCCGACAACAGCTGCTGTGGATAAGGGGAATAGGTGGCTCGGGAGGGTTATGCGCAATGCAAACGTCCGCATCTAACTTTGGTATATAATAATGATAATGATAATGATAATGATAATGATAATGATAATGATAATGATAATGATAGTAATAATAATAATAATAATAATAATAATAATAATAATAATAATAATAATAATAATAATAATAATAATAATAATAATAATAATAATAATAATAATAATAATAACAGTGGGTCATCGACATTCCGACAACAGCTGCTGTGGATAAGGGGAATAGGTGGCTCGGGAGGGTTATGCGCAATGCAAACGTCCGCATCTAACTTTGGTATATAATAATGATAATGATAATGATAATGATAATGATAATGATAATGATAATGATAATGATAATGATAGTAATAATAATAATAATAATAATAATAATAATAATAATAATAATAATAATAATAATAATAATAACAACCGTTCCAGAAAAATAACTTATCTAGTAATGATAACCGTTCCAGAAAAATAACTTATCTGGTCTCTAAGACCTTAAGGGAATGAAGTAGGCCTACCTCAGGGCAAAAAAAATAATGATAATAATTTTTATTTATTTAAGCGCCTGCTAACCTCACTGTGCTGTATAGTGAACATACATATAGTAGAAACGGCAGCCATGCAGGGCGCCTTACATACATGTATACAGTAGAAGTATAACAGTTTTACAGGAGTTGAATGTATACAGTAGAAGTATAACAGTTTTACAGGAGTCGAATGTATACAGTAGAAGTATAAAAGTTTTACAGGAGTCGAATGTATGCAGTAGAAGTATAAAAGTTTTACAGGAGTCGAATATGACTGTTTATACGGCAGCCTAGAGGGCGACAATCACGGCCTACTATTTATTTAACCACCGCGCCACCTAGCGAGTGGAAGGCTGAATAAACCTTACCGGGTCTACGGGATTCGATCTTCGTACCTACTGCTCTTCACGCCAGTGTGTTATCCATTACTCTAGCCCCCCCCCCCAATAGTTAGTGCAGTCCAGACTCTGCCTCAAACACCAACTCAGTCAGACGGTGAAGTATGTATTGTATTCGATCTAATAAACTTTATCCGATTCTTTTATAGTATCCAACTTGGATAATCCAAGTACCCTGCCCAATAGCACAGTTAGCCCAACAAGTTCAAAGGGTATACCCCAACGTAAGCATTAGGCCCTAGCACTCCGTTGAAATGCATAGGTGATGAGGGAGCGATTCCAGCTGAGTTCCGCAGATTCTCGGTTCACCCATCATCACTGCAACCCGTCCTACATTCAGTGGGGGCGCCAGGATTTCAGGTTTGGGGGGCTGAAGCCCTAAGCTCTTCCCTTTCTCCTTTCCTCCTTTGTAAGCATTGCAAAGCTTCAGAGGTTTCCAGCGTTTTGTTTGGGGGGGGCTGAGCCACAGTTTGGGGGGGGCTAAGCACCCCCTAGCCCACCCCTGGCGCCGCCACTGCCTACATTCTCATCCTCAGCCTCCTCTATCTATCACCACGGGCCTTCCAATCAAAAGTGTAAGTCTCACCCTTTCAAGAATTCCTACTCTGACTCATCTGATACTCCGCCTTCCAGTTCTTATCGCCTTAAACAACCCCCTCCTTAACAGCTTCTCGGCCTCCTCTCTTCATCTGGACTCGGGAAACCGGACTCGGACCTCCTCTGAACTACTCTTTGGAAACCCCTCTGACTTAGTGCAGGGCTCGTGAATAAGCTGGTGCCCTTGGCTTGGCCTTCGAGTGGCGCTTTAGAAGTTTAGAATTACGATTACGAATGTCAGACGAGGATCAACTATATTGCAACTATGTCTGTTGAGAAATCGAAAGAGATTGCAATGTCGAAATGTTGGTGACAGTCAAGGAAGGAGTGCCAGCTTGAAGCGGACATACTCATTTACAGGAAGCCGATCAGGTGCAGAAACAAAAAGCAAGTGTGACATTAACATTCGGAACATTCCTTTTCCACAAACCCTATCCTGATTCTTCCTCGTCCCCTTGCTTTACTTGTCGCTTCAATTCTAAACCATCCACCGTAGTCGTCTGACTGTCTGACCTTTGGATCTTGACTTGAAACCGATTTTAACCTTAACTGCCTATCGATTTGTTGCCGCGACTTCGCTATTTCGGGCACTATAGATATCTCAAGATTAGGGCCTACTAATTACGATAGCGCAGCTTCATGCAAACCTTATCAGCCGACTGCCTACAAAATAAGATATGGCGGCATCCGGCTCCTAGCTTTTCCCTACCAATGGAAATATCGAGTGTTTGTATAGATCAGTGGTTTTATCAGCAGTGCCATGCAAATCCTTGTTTACGATGAGAAGTGGCGGCAAAGTTTCACTTTTGTTGAGAAGCGGATGGTTTCATTATTTTAAATTATATAAGAAACATAAGTAATTCTGATTCATTGTTCACATCTGTTATTCAGTGTTGTGTACGAAGAATTAGCTTAAATGTCACGCGGGGCCTTTATCGTGTTCGAAGGAGGAGACCGCTGCGGCAAGTCGACCCAGTCGTCCAAGCTGGCGGAGGCGTTGAAGGAAGACGGCAGACCAGTCGAATTTCTCCATTTTCCAGGTAAATGATACATCTATCCAAGTCTATTCGTATTTCAGTACCGCTGGCTTGGACGGTTTCAATATATTTTGCAGGCATGTTGACTCAGTAAAAGATTATTTAGCAGTAATCTCTGTCCCGCTCGTGAATAAGCTGGTTAATAAGGTGGTGCCCTGCGCTTGGCTCTTGAGTGGCGCTTTAGAAGTTTGGAGTTTACGATTACGATTATAGGCCACTGAAAGTTCACTGCAAAGTAAAGTAATTAGTTAATTAATAAATTGGTTGCAGTTTTGGCTACTTTCCAATAGCTGAGAATTGGAAACAGTATAGTGCAGTAATAGAATTCGTTAATATTTATTTAATAGCTTTTTGTGACTTTGTGAGTTAGACAGCAATATGGCAGCCCCAGACTGGCAGAGAATTGAGTGCTGCCAGTCCCGTAAGGAAGCAATTAAAGAATGAGCAATGAAGACAGTATGACGTGTTGAAGATAAAAAAATTTATTGTGTGAAAGAAATTATTCCACAGGGATATTTCTGATACGTATTAGAATTTTTCTAGAGACACAGTTTACCGATGAAATTCATGTTGCCATACTAAATACTGCAGATACGTTGGAAATAAATCGCGGCTTATGCCTAATTCTTTCCAGTTTCCTTCTGGATTGCCTACAGTGTTCTGTGTTCTCTGTGTTTTGTGTGCACCTCAATAAAGTGCAAATCTATGAAGTTCTGTTCATGCAAGCAAAAGAATGCGTAACAATGCCATAACTTTCCAGCTGTACGGATTGGAAAACTTCCAGAAGCAAGTGTTTCAATATTTTTTGTCCTTTCCAGCAATTCCACAATGCGATAACTTCAAGGACAAGACAATTTCTGGTTGTCTTTCAGTTCAGCCAAAGACCCAGTTTAATTTTGATATAATTTCCGTGGCACTATAAAAGTTTTATACGCAAACATGTCTTACCCTATTGTGATTTCCTGATTTTCTGCAGTCTCTCATAATCTGAGGCAGCCATGTTGTTTATATGTGATTCCCAACGTCTGCATAGTTTATCAAAGCATAGAATTGTCAATCGACTCATCAATCATTTCAATTGTACTGTAATTATGTAATTTGTGCATGTTCAAATGTTCATGCTACTAATTGTAAAATTTTAGAAGTTTATAAAGTGCCACTCCAAGAATAGTGTAACGTTGTGTTGAGCTGGTTGCCTGACATAAGTGCCAAAGCTTATGTAATACTATGTACCGTATGTGTGTCTGTCTGTTTGTTGTGGCACATTCTGAAAAGTAAGGAAATGTGCTGTTCTTGGCTTTGTGTTGAAATGTGAAGAAATGTGCTGTTCTTGGCTTTGTGTTGAAATGTAAAGAAATGTGCTGTTCTTGGCTTTGTGTTGAAATGTAAAGAAATGTGCTGTTCTTGGCTTTGTGTTGAAATGTAAAGAAATGTGCTGTTCTTGGCTTTGTGTTGAAATGTAAAGAAATGTGCCGTTCTTGGCTTTGTGTTGAAATGTAAAGAAATGTACTGTTCTTGGCTTTGTGTTGAAATGTAAAGAAATGTGCTGTTCTTGGCTTTGTGTTGAAATGTAAAGAAATGTACTGTTCTTGGCTTTGTGTTGAAATGTAAAGAAATGTGCTGTTCTTGGCTTTGTGTTGAAATTTAAAGAAATGTGCTGTTCTTGGCTTTGTGTTGAAATGTAAAGAAATGTGCTGTTCTTGGCTTTGTGTTGAAATGTAAAGAAATGTGCTGTTCTTGGCTTTGTGTTGAAATTTAAAGAAATGTGCTGTTCTTGGCTTTGTGTTGAAATGTAAAGAAATGTGCTGTTCTTGGCTTTGTGTTGAAATGTAAAGAAATGTGCTGTTCTTGGCTTTGTGTTGAAATGTTAAGAAATGTGCTGTTCTTGTCTTCGTTTAGACCGTAGGACGTCAACGGGTAAAGCTATCGACGACTATTTAAAGCAAAAAGACAACTTAGACGACCGTGCTATTCACCTTCTGTTCACCGCCAACAGATGGGAAGCTGAGTAAGATATGCAACTGTGCAGAATGTTAATTAATTTCTAAAAATTATTATTTGACGCATTTATTAAGTGCCGCTATGTAGTGACCAAGCGTCAGTCGATGGCGCTGAGCAATTGTGGGTGAAGGACTTGCTCAGTGTTCTTTCACAGTAGCAGCTGATGTGGGTCGAATCTGTACTCTCCGTGTTTCAAGATAAGCACTCTAACCAATTGACTTTCGTTTCCGCTTGTATACTTCAGTGAGTCCCATTTTATTAATTCTGTTTTATGGCAATAAACTTCTTAATGACAGCGAATGAATACTACAAATGTTGTTTAGTGATACCTTCATTAGCAAAATTAATTTGTGTTGAGCTAAAGATTTAATTAAGAGTGTATAACAAGTTTAATTGCTAAAGTGTTATAACAAGTTCAATTACGAAGTGTTATAATAAGTTCAGTTACGAAAGTGTTATAACCATTATGAAAGTGTGATAACAAGTTCAATTATGAAAGTGTTATAACAAGTTCACTTATGAAAGTGTTATAACAAGTTCAATTATGAAAGTGTTATAACAAGTTCAATTAAGAAAGTGTTATAATGAGTTCAGTTATGAAAGTGTTATAACAAGTTCAGTTATGAAAGTGTTATAACAAGTTCAATTAAGAAAGTGTTATAACAAGTTCAGTTATGACAGTGTTATAACAAGTTCAATTAAGAAAGTGTTATAACAAGTTCAGTTATGACAGTGTTATAACAAGTTCAATTACAAAAGTGTTATAACAAGTTTTCTCAGTATGTTAACTCTGAACCTGCTTCAGCCTCTTGTCGTAATTGTAATCTCGAGATTTCTACAGCATTCAGAAGAGCTAAGTTGCAGAAACCATCTTATTCACAGGTACTTAGTCAAAACAAAATCGATATGCAAGTAAGACTCTGTTCAAGGGTCGGCTGGCAGACAGTCAGACAGGTACAGTGGATGGTGTTTAGAATTGGAGCGGCTGCAGAGTTGAGGGGAAAGATGAGGAATCAAGTTAAGATTTGTGGAAAACGAATGTTTTCAGTTTTCTGTACTGAGACTGCCAGAGGTGCACTTTTGGTGAGTTCATAGCACGGATCAGATAATTGTTGTAAGTTTGGCGCCAGTTCGTTGCGATTTCCACATGTTTTAGTGAAGTGGTGACAGAAGGGCAGAGAAGGAGAAGTGTTAAGGTAGAAGAGGAGTGGGTTGAGCAGAGTGGTAGGACTGAATTATCGCCTTATCGATTACCTGCTTTATCGATTCTGTTTTGGTTCATGTGTTGTTGTTGTTGTTGTTAATGTTTGCTGTTACATCACTTTGAAGCGATCATAGATTAACTCCTTATGTGTGTTACAGTGATGGTGCTATAGAGGTATCTAAATTAAATTAGGTTTGATTAGATTGGAGTAGCATGGTTAATCCTTTGTTACACCGGTTCATTTCTTACTGAAGCAATAGCCATGGATTCTAAGTGAACAACTGCTTCTAATTATACAGAGGCTAAAGTTATGCAGTAGTGCTACATAAAAGTTTGAAAATAAATCAACCTCGGGCATTTTTCTGAAAGGTCTCGGTTCATAAAGTTTGCGTGTTGTGGCGCAACTGTTGTTTACCTGACTTTTCTGTGTGCTATCATGAGACCCACTTGACTAGTTTTGCCTAAATCAGTGGATGATAACCTTTCGTGAACCCTTAATTCATAACATTTGGTTGAGCGTCTTCAACGATCTACCGTCTTTATAAGTGTTTGAAATCTTGCACTTACTGGCTTTTCAAGTGTTTTGCATTTTGTGTTTTCCAGACAGATGATGCGTGATAAGCTGATGAGTGGAACTACGTTGGTCGTTGACCGCTATTCGTATTCGGGAGTGGCCTATTCGGCAGCAAAAAATGTAAGCCAGTTTTCAGATCAGACGTGGTGTGTAGCTACGAGGTAGCAAAACAGAGTTCTTGAAAAGAGGTTGTGCCTGACAGCTGAGAAATTTAGCTTTAAAAGTGTCTCTGTATTTTGGGCTAATTTTCCTGGGAGAAACTGATAGGTTTTTCTATGCCTGTGTTCTGGGAGTGTTTGGAAACCATTGTGTTTGTTCATGGTTTGTTTGTCAGGCGAGGAGCGTCTTTGAGGAGTTTGTTGTGAAGAGATGCCGTACGAAGAAGTGAATATTTCAGTTGCAAGTGCAATATTAGTGTTGTTTTTGGTCCAGTATATGTTGGTTTTACACTTTAATGATGAGCTGCATCAGATTCCCAGTTGCTTTTTGTACGCTCTCGTCGTTACAGTATTAAGACATGGTGATGGTGGCTGAAAATGTGAAGTGATATGTCTCTCATTCCAGCTTAGTGGATTCTAATCATGTGGTATGATGCAGAGAGCCCAGGCTGCCTATATGTGGACTATATTTGTCTTTGGATATAGCTGTTTGCATGTCAGGTGAACAGTGAAGCCTTTTGCACATGTTCTTTAAGCATCTGCATTTTTCAAACACATTTTTCCAAATGCAACAGGTCCATTATTGTTTGCAGGAAAGTGTTGGCCTGAGTTTTAAAAAGGGCTGCAGAAGATGAGTGTGTAAAAGTTTTGATCTGAAACTTCACTATTTCACTGCGGTTGTAGATTTTAGGTATTGAGGGAAGTTTTCGTGTCAAAGATGATTGTCTTGGACTATGCACAGTTTAACAATTTTTTGGCATGGACTTGAACAATTTTTTCACGGGATTTGAACCTGGTTTGCAGAGAGGGTCGGCCTTAGCCCAAATGGCACCCCAGGCACAGCTTTAGAGCCGTCTGACCCCCACTCCACGGTTCACCTGACGTCACAAACCAGTGAAAAACATAAAATTGTTAAAACACATTTTTGGGGTGAAAATGACACCCCCTAGATTTTGGCACCCCAGACAACTGCCTCCTTGCAGAGGTTAAAAGACGGTGCATTTGCTGCTTGGCCACCGTCCGACCCCATTTACTGGGATGCATCGATACTGAAAATGTACATGGGATCGTTTTCTGCTTCAGGTACCTGGTTTGGACTTGAAATGGTGCAAGAATCCAGAAAGAGGTTTGCCCAAACCAGACCTTGTCATCTTCTTGAACCTTCCGCCAAGCGTTGCAGCCGAACGTTCTCTGTTTGGTTCGGAACGTTACGAAAAAGTCGAATTCCAGAATAAAGTTATTGCAAATTTCAACAAACTGCGAGATTCTAACTGGATGGTATGTCTCCTCAAATGCTCACATTATTTTGAGACTATAATTGTGTAAGAACGAGGCACAAGTCCTTGATGTACTGTTGCTTATCGGCACCTATCAATGCCTTGATATGGTTCTGGTATATAAATACAAGAGAAATGGGCAGGTGGGTTTAACAGTAGTTTTCCTGAGGCTGTTCTGACAGTTAATCTGTCTGGAATGATGCTTCAGCTATCAGATTTGCACTGTAAACTTCTATTAACTTTGATTTTATAGTATTATTGTCAAATTTGACAATTTTAAAGATGCCACTTTAAAATTCAAAGCTAATAAAACTTCGAGACCTATGCTGGTAACATTATCAAGCTTTGAAAGATGAATTATAACAAGGAGCGGTATTATCATGGAGACCAGATTCAGTTGACATTGATTACAGCAGACAGCAAATATTAACCACAGGCCACTTAGTCCATATAAATTATTAACGTTACATTCTACCTATTTCTAAGCCCAAAGTATTTCTTGTGAATGCAATGATGTCTATGCTGGCAACGTTTATGGTGTAGGCCAAACCGTCACAGTGATGGTTAAGGTTTAAGAGGCCATAGGCCCAAAAGTTCATCTTTACATAAAATATGACTGTTTCGTATTGGATGAACAAAGGCCGATTTGAAAATAAATCAGCAGCTAATGTCATCCAAGGTTTTGTATTTTTGCATATTCTTAGGCAGGATCGACATATTTTATCATGTTTTTAAGTAAACTTATTGTGTTCAGGTTTCATGATGTAGGAGGTAAATGATGTTAAAGCCATTGATGCTGGAATGGACTGAACATCCATTCTGTGCTAACCAGTATTTCATGTAAAATGCTATCTTATGTGTAACGTTTTCTACTTTATGTTATGTTACTTGTTTTCTTTCTTCTGCACTTTTAGCTGTTTACTTTTCATTCATCTGTTTTTTTCATGCAGGAATTCGATGCAAGCAAAAATATTGAAGACCTGCACCAAGAAATAAGGACTGCTGCTGAGAAGCTTCTGCTTGACATCAAACCAAAGATTGACCTGCTCTGGAATGAGAACGACATTCTACCTTAATGATTATCATAGCCCACTTGTTTCCTAGGTTCTCTGTCAGACTCTGTAGCTAATACATTGAACTGTCTCCACGTTGTGATAAAAGGCTGTGGATTTAAGCCTTTTGTGGCATTTAAAGCTAAGGAATTTAAAAAAGTCCTTAATGCAAAAATTGTTTACAAAAATGAGTTGATTGTACATTGAGGAAAAATGGTTGAATTAACAATATATATCGATATAAGAATTAAACAAGGACAAGAATTTCAACCTGATGAACTTGTTGACAAATCTGCTTGATCATTGTAATGTACTTTGTTCCAGGAAAACACACCTGTATGACACTGTCGGACCACAGAAATTTACATTGTACCGCTCGAAGTGAACGTGTTTCTTTTACATCCACTTGGACAACACAACACATGCCTTTTGAGTGCTTGGGACATCCACTTGGATTAGCCTATATTTGAATCTATATTCTTAACCAGGGATACGGCAAAACATTGAAGGGACTTAAAAACTGTTCTCTTTTGCCAGGGGCTGGGCTGGGAGTCTGGGACCACCTTTGAGTAGGAGCAGATGATGAAGAAAAAGCTAAGACCCAGTGAAGGTAGCTTTGGATTTGTAAAGACTTCTTGACTTCTAAATCAAGAACCGTTTTTTGTGAAAGGGCTTTTTCAGTTGGACCTACTTTTTGAAACTGTTAGCTCTGCTCAGTCGCTTGTGTCATTTTGTTCTTGACTAAAAACTTACCTCTTTCAATTAATTGCCTATCCACCATAGGCTGCCTGTCTTACAGATGTCTTTGGACGTTGGCCTGATTACGGCTTGGTTTTGGTGTGCCATCGGTTGATGCCTTGTGCATTAGAAACCAGCGCAATAGAGTTACTAATTGCTTATACACTTGTAGGCCTTCCTCTCTTACACAAAACGTGTAGCGTGTGACAATTGTGTGGATTGTCTGTTGCACGACACTGTATCGTAACGAAGATGAAAAATGTTGCCCTCCTCCTTTATCCATGATTGGGACTGGCTCCAGCCTAAAACGTTTATAGTGGCGGAGTTTATTGCATGATTGATTGTGTGGATGGATATCAACAGTTAACGATATCTTACGTGTGCCCTATTCTAGTGGTTATAGTGCTCCCCTGTTGACCAAGAGGTGAGTGGTTCAAGCCCTGCCAGGGCAGAATTGTGTTTCGAGATTTCTGCTCCCTAGCGAACTTTGCTAAAACTAGTAAGCTGTGAGTGGGGAGATCAGAGGGTGTGGAAGGGGACTATAGGGACCCACCTCATAGGCAGAGACTAAGAAAATGAAGTTGCTTACACTTCATAACCACAACTGCCTTTGAGGGTAGCTTAGGGGATTGACTTCTCTAAGGCCTTCAAATGTTACTAAAAAATATGCAGCAGGCGTAGTTATTACGTTGGATTACTTTAGTTTCGTAATGTAAGATGTGGATGAAACCGCCGAGAGATTAAAAGCACACAAAGGTTGTCTGCACATCTGCAATACTTCTACAGTTTGTGAATGCGAAATATCTACAGCAGGAGGGGGCCGTCTTAAAGGTGTGCAATACAGCTGCATTGTGAGACGAACCTTTTCATGATTTAAGGTGTGAGACTTTTGTAGTTGATATACCAAGCGGTTAACGAAAGTGTTTGACCTCACTACAAACAGCTACATATAATTATAATGATGGCGACTCGCCCTCCTTCTTTATTCAGATTGGGATTGGCACTGTCTTAAAGTAGCAGTGGTCGAGTTACACAATGACTGGAATGTATAACGACAGCCTAACAATGTGCTATGGCATCAAAGAAAGTTAACGTCGATGGGAATATTTCTTATTTCTCACTGTCAGGTTCATAAGAGTAGTAGCGATTATAGATGTTCACTGTTCAGGCCTGTAATATGCCAAAATATTTTTGTGTCGACGTCAACAGTCTTTGTTGCCATAGGATGCCTGTTCAAAATCTGACTGACCAGTTGACTGAATTCCAACTTTTTAACGACATATTATGCCCTCAAAGGCCGTTGACATAGATAAAATTGTGCACGTAGACTACTCCTTACTACACTGTCTCAGGGCAAGTGAATAATACATTATCACAAGAGGAAGGTCAACGTTTTAAAGGTGCATGTGTAATACGCGTGGGCATTTTGTAATTATTAATCAAGTTTTTAGCAAAATTTTCGGCTTCCAGGGCCATTAACGACTATAGGTCACCTCCTTCCGTTCCTCAATAGGCCTAACATCTGATCAGCTGATTCAGCTCTATCAGGCAGTGGCGGCGATCTTGTTTGACAGGTGGGGGGACACTTCTGGTCAAAAAAGAGTTTTGACCTGAACTGGTCAAAAAAGAGGTCAAAAATTTTTTTTCGCGCTCACGCGCGATAAAATTCATTCTAAAAATTCACAAGAACTTTTCTTCTAGCTAACAGTTTACAGTTTTATTAAGATTTAAGAGTTTATATTTACAACTCTGAAAAAATACATGTAAATTAATTGGTTATACAAGCCTATTAAAGTTCTGAGTGAAAATGACACGTAATTTAAAATTCACTTAATTCAGTCATAATAGGCCTATACTTCATGAGTATAGGGCATATACACAATACAGTTTTCTTATTCATCACAGGGGGAGGGGTTTGGGGAGGGGGATGTGCCCCCTCCCCAACAAGGAAAATTTTGAATTTCCACACTGTAATGGTAGCATTTTAAGCTGTCCTCTTAGCAAAATTGGTCTATTATATCAACGCTGATAAGAGTGGATACAGCTTATCCTCATTGCTCAAGAAGGTCCTGAATTGCTGAACAGGAAACAATAGCAGAAATGTTTTAGGAATGGTACAACCTGCACCGCTGGGTTTGGGGGGACAGGTTGAAAAAAAATATATTTGAGCCTATATAAGTCAGACTAGTTCCAATTAAGTGTTTTTGAATTTAATGCCTTCCGTCTTCCTTCGCTTCCAGCTCATTTCTCAATTTTCTCTGATTAGGTCATCATTTTATTATCTCCTTGTTTGGTTATTCGTCTTCCAATCTTTCCACCAATATCCGCTTGGCTTCTCTCTCGCCTTGCATTCTTCTAGCTGTGGAGATCCACTGTGCTGATGATTCATCCTCTGGCTGTGCCTCTGTATATTTTCAGTCCGTCTGCGTCTGCATAGTATATATATATATATAGAATATATATGTATTCACGTAGGTTCAGAGTCCTGCGTCTATCTTCTGTTTAATATATAAAGTTCATTAGTGTTAGGCCTATTGTTATACTGTTTCTGAGTGGAAAATACTGGAAAAAGTTATAATGATATTCATGAAATATTTCTGATATATTCAAATATTGGGGGGATATGAGCACCTCCGTCCCCTCCACCTCAAATTTCAGAGGGGACCGTCCCCTCCTGTCCCCCTAAGTCTCCGCCCCTGCTGAGAGGTGGGGGGACAAAGTCGACCTTGGTCTGGTTGATGACCTTTTTTTATAAATTCATCCCGAAAATTTTTTTAGGAGATAACTTCGAAACTTTTCCGCGAATTCATCTCCAAAAAAACTTGATGACCTTTTTTTAGTCCTTCACCTCTTTTACAACTATTTTTGAGGGTCTCCCAACAATTTTCCTAATTCTTCTCCAAAAACAATTAAGTTACCTTTTTCTTAGGAATTTCGGGGGACACTTCTCCTGATAGATTTTATTTTTATTTGATTTTTTTAAATTTTTTATATGCATCTGGTCAAAAAAAGCTATGAAAGTCTCACACGCAATTACATTTCTTGCCCTTCTTCAGTTTTTCTTCAAAATTTGGGGGGGACACATGCATGGCGTGTCCCCCCACTCTTAAAGGTGGGGGGACATGTCCCCCCCGTCCCCCCCCTAGATCGCCGCCCATGCAGTTAGGCATTACATTGCTGCCTGAATATCGAGAACACGTTTCCTTCAACGACTTGTTTTTAGTAGCCAGTGGTAAACGACATCTTGTTGCTGCTAGAGGTGTAAGTCAATACGTCGACCTTGCTGTTGAGAAATGCTGCATTAGGGGAGAGTGGGGCAAGACGGCCATGCTAACGAATATATAAATTTTCATGCATGAAAAATTGAATGAAACTGAAAAAAACTCGTGTGGTATATACTCTATGACACCCAATTATAATCACCAAACGACAGTACAATAGCTCTTCATTAATGAGTATTTAATCGGAAAAAATGCATGCCAGGAAAGTGAGCATCTTGCCCCATACCTGGGGCAAAATGCCCCGGCTATGGGCATCTTGCCCCAATGACAAAAACCGCATATCAGCAAGTTTCACCTCAGTTTTATTGTTACTTAAACAAATAATCAGTTTCTACTATGTTTTACATTTAGACTCTTTTCATGCTATGCACAGCAGTTCGCCTGTTTTGCCAACACAACACATATCGGTCTATTCCACACAGTCACCACACAGGAAAAAATCATCGTCAAATACTCCTTGTGCTTCCGCACAGACCTCGTGAAACCAAGTTTTACACTTATAACAAGCAGTGTGTAATCTAGTCCCCCTGTTCTGGGGGGGGGAAGCAAGGTTTCTCGGGGGGAATTTCCCCCAAAAGGTCTCTGCCTTACAATATTGCTGAGTTCTGGGGGAAACTTCAATCCTGGGGGGAATTTCCCCCCAAAAGACGTCTAGATTAAACACTGTATAACAAGCGATCCAACCAGAGTTCAGTTTAACGTCTGCGGCACTCTTCTCAACAATCCCGCAACCTGGGCACTGGGAACAAAGTTCTGGCTTGCTTTGATTATCAACATTCTTTTTCAAACGAAGGGAGTCCATCTGAACTTCTGAAGTCCCCTTCTTGTCATAGGTCTAGGTCCGCCTGCTTCAGCGCACACCTTTTTAGGTATCTGCTTTCTGTCTTCATGGCATGTTCTCTTCTTAGGTCCACTTGTAGACTTTAACTTAGTTCTCCTTTTCTAACTTTCTCCAATGCTAGAGTTAACTTTTCCAAGCCATATTTTCCTCTATCAGTTTTTCTCTTGTAGCATCTGACCATTTCTGACAGAAAAACAACCACAATAAGCTAATTATACACTACATAATAATTATACACTAAATACACTACAGGCTGACTATGATCAGCCTAGTACACGGATCTTCTAAATTCTACAAAAAAGCTACACAATGCTATGGCGGGGCAACATGCCCAGGGTGTACAAGATGGCACTGGGCATTTTGCCCCTAAACGGGTGATAGCAGTACAACGCGATTCTAAATTATCGTCTACATGCAAATCGAAAATTAATCCCATCATAAAGTCCGTAAGTAATAACTAAACACACCAAATTTATAACGTTATTGAACTACCATGTAACTAACTTGTAAAATATGTTAAACTGTTAAGTGTTCGATAATGCACAACACCCAAAAACTTAATTTTAATTATAGGCCTACTGATCGCCCGCCAACATTAAAATCGCAATAAATGATATGCATATGCATGAGGCTGTGTCAGGAAATAATCTACATGTTTAAAACTGGATTGGAATGCGAAACCGCTAAGATAAAAAGGATGGGCGTCTGACCCCGCATGGGCGTCCTGCCCCACTCCCCCCTATATTTTGATTTATTTATTTTATTCCGGATATTTCTATAGCGCCTCTCGATGTCAACTACTACTCAGAGGCGCTCCCGATTACAGCATTTGATACTGTGCTGGAATTTTCACGCCGAAGCGCCACGAGCAATCGCGAGTGAAGGACTTGCCCAAGGTCCGTACGCAGCGGCTAGAGTGGGATTCGAACCTGCAACCCTCCGGTCACAAGGCGCCGAACTTACCACTGAGCCACCACGCCCCACAAATTTATATGTAACGACAACTATTAGTAGTTTCAGTTTAACGACACTAGGGCCTATGGCTGTGTGATAACATAGATCATTAGCGTCGCCCTCCTCCTTTATGAAGGCTTAAGACTGACACTCCCAGAGTACGAGCAGTGGCGGCCGGAGTTCTCCAGGTTAGGGACTGATCAGTTAGCCACGTTCATATAATATGTAACCACTGAGCCCAGATTTTAGAATATAAGGTACAGACTAAGGCGGGCTAAGGCATACATACACAGAAAAGACACGATTTAAGGGTGTCTAAACCATTGAGTTTATTAACGCCTGCACATATGGGACAAAATATATTACAATGCTTTTGACTTAGCGTTATAGATCTTAAACAGACCTTTCCAGTGATATATGGTTTTTTTGCACATGCGAGTCCCCAATTATTTCTATACCTTTTTGTTTTTAAAACAAATGTCAATTTATATACAATGATTTAATGGCAGACAGCCGGTTCACACTCATTTATTGTTTCAAAATTCCCTGACTTTCCAGATAACCTTCCAAAAAATTCCAGATACATTGATTAACGAATGTTTGAACAATAAAAACATTTTATATATTTTTACCGGCTTCTCCTCCCTACACATGGTGGAGTGCACTGTGTTGGGCCCTGGTGCTGTGGCATGGATATATTTTGGAGGAATGTTTCAATGGGAGAGGGTGCCACCCCTCTTGGCCATAATACACAGTCGGCTCACTTCTTACTCATTCACTATGCCTAGGCATGCCAATTCGAGGGTTCCCTACTCCCATCTCTACATTATCAGATGCCCTATCAGCATCTACCAGGATGACTGAATGGCTGTCAACGGTTTCCGTTCTGGAAGCGAGGTTTGGCCGAAAGGCTGCCTAAGGATTCGAACTAGGCCCAAACAGTTTTAATAGAAGTACCGGTATCTAGGGAAAATCCCTCCTCACATAGGCTTCTCCTATCTGAGTCTTCAATCGTAGCCTGGGATCGAACCTCCCACTAGTCTAAGTCCTCCTCAACTAAGGAAGCTGGCACCTTAAATACTTCTTCTAAGAGCGCTAATAATCTTCGTGTTCTCTCCGCTCTTAGACTAGGATTGATCCACTATCTGAGATTTACTTAAACTCATGTTTTAATTTATACAAATTACAACAACTTAAATGCAATTACAGCAACTCCACATAGATTATCAGTCAGTCAACAAGTGTCTCTCATAGAACATTTATGGAGCTCAATAATTATAACTGTCACTACAAGTTACGATTGACTGCTATGCACAATTACAACTTAAATTCAACAGAAAGTTTTCACACAGAAATTATTGCACTTAAAGGTTCTGCAATAATGATCACTGAACTCACTAAGGCACAGCAAGGGAAAATTCTCTACTTCCTAAGCACTGCTCACACAACAAGCAAAGGGGCCTCAACTTACCCACGAGCGCCACCAGTGTAATGCAATGCCTCTCAATATTAACTCTATATACAGCAAGCAGGTTTCTGTAGGTAAATCTATGCCCACATTCAACTATCTTCCAGTATAGTTTGAACATAACAGTTATACTGCAGCTAAGACTAGCACAATAACGTCGCTCATGGTAGCAGTTTCAGCCACTACGAGTGTCTGCAGTCAAGTTGTAATTGCAGTATTTCTTCATTTTTTTCATTTTCTCTAGTTCAGCTATTTCCATGTCAAGTTTATTTCGCCAACACTTGCTTGACTTTCAGCACTCAAACTGGGTTTACTAGTTGTACCACTCACAATGGGTTGACTTTGTGAACCACCAACCAGTGACCCTACACCAGGGCAAATTATGCCCTTGTAAAAAAGCCTTTGCCCTGGTTGTTGCCCTGCCGGAATTTTTACCCTGCCAAGAATTTTTTGGGGGTAAAAATTGCCCTCTGCACTGGTTACTTGTATGACTGCCCTAGCTATGCCCTGGTTAAAAAAATGTCTGCGCCGCCACTGCCTTATGGATACAAGGCTGAAGAAATGATGTCAAATTTCCTGTCTGCTTGTCAGATTCTCAACGTACTTCATATCTTTCGCAGACTTTGCACGGCTGTTTGTTGCCTTACATCCCATGTTGTTTAAGTGGATAATTCTTTTGCAGCCATTGCAAAAGGCTTCCTGTGTAAACCATTGCAAAAGGCTTCCTGTGTAGACTTTTGATTCTTCTGAAAGCAGCAGATTAATTCTGGATAACATCTGGATCTAGCCGAAGTTTATTGAATACAGTTGTCTTTTTTGCACAACATGATTGTCAATTTAAAATTATGAGTTCTTGCAACAACAGTGGCATTCACCACACCTGAAACAAAAATAATCACGTTTAACTCAGACATCTTTAACACATGATCACACATATTTAAGTGTACATTATTATTATTCTAACCTACATCTACTTGCTGATTGCATAGTACATGGTCATCGTATGTAACAACAATTTGTGTGCCATGATGAATAATTTTGGATGCAGCTTCAGCAAGGATATGAAAGAGTTCTGTCTTGTTATCGTCGACCCTTATGAATTGCTGCCAAAATCTTTGTGATAGCCACAACATGTGTCCATGTTCCTGAACCATGCTTCTCCCTTGCAGTGGATTTCAGACTGTTTGGAATATATCTGTCAAAAACAATATCTAATCTCTGGACATTTGACAAAACAGAATTAATGTATGAAAGGGATATTGTTTTAATATATTCCTCAAAACTTCTGCTACCACCAGGATTAAGCATTCATGCAATCACAGCTGCATCCAAAATGCAACATTCTATACTCATTCATTCATATCTCTTCACACATGCGAAAACATACTGAACTAAATGCGGTCTCTACAAAACCTGACGTTGAACGTGTCAAGCGCGGCCAACACTCAAGAGTTTCATATTTGTGATTGGACAGTTCTAGGTCATTTACATCTGGACATGGGCGTCCGGAGGGGAGAGGGCATTTGCCCTCCTGGATATTGCAAATATTAAAAATAAATAAAATCTTTTAATTAGCATGATTACTACAATAGTCCCAACATGATTTTCAATGCAAAAAACAATTATTTAGGTTAAGTCCTTGATCATTATTTATTAAAAAAAAATTTATATGCAAAAACGCCATTTTACTCCCCTAAAATTTTTTGCCCCTCCCAACAAAAATTCCTGCGGACGCCCGTGGCTCCGGACCTTGGGCATGAAGGTGCTATCGCATCCGTCCAAGTGTGGTTGAGTACAGCCGTTGCCTGCATGTAGGATACCAACATGCAGGTTTCTTTTGCAGGTACTTTCGATACCATCCCCTTCATCCCATAAATTCACATTAATGCCATCTGGAAATGATCCTAGCTCTTGAAACCCGCTTACAATGTCACAGAGTTTTGTAACCTAAACCAGAATAATTGCTCTTTGACAAACCTGGGTAAAGCGTGTTTTCCCGTGTTTACTTTCTGACAGAAAATGCAGCGGGTCCATGGGCGGCGATCTCGGGGGACAAGACCCCTCAGATCAGTTCATAAGTCTTTTTTGACCAGATAAGTTCTAAAGTGTCCCCCCCCCCCCACCTGTCAAACAAGATCGCCCCCAGTGAGCGGGTCCAATCCACGGAATTGCGCCTGGTTCAGGATCCATTGACAGTAATAGAGCAATATACCGTTTAGATCAGTATGATGTCTTACCAAATCCACATAAATTTCTTTCAAACAATCAATTAAAAGAAATATCAAAAGTTTGAAAATTGTCAACTTCAAGAAATACTAGCCGGAAGTGTCCAAAAGTAGCGCAAAACATGTTCATTTTCAGGAATTAGCCCAAAAAATAGCCCAAGTTAACATAATAAACTGTGCCAAAGTAAGCTTAAATTTCTGTTTTCTCGAATACAATTAAAAATGTGCAGGTATCTAGCTCGAATACTTATATCATAAGTAACTCATAAAAAAATATTCATGCTTGTACGCAGTGTTTGCACAATGTAAGGGTTAAGTGATTTTAGCAGAACGCACTATATACCTTATAACACACTCGAGACAGCCACATTGACTGGGCCCACTAACGACCTCTTATATTATAAACGGGGCCCACCAAGGCCCGCATTCTTCCACTGTGAGTGTGATAACATCACAGTATAAATAACACACAGTATAAATAATACACAGTACGTCGACTCCCGGCCGATGCAACAGTCAGAATGTGTGACCGACCGCCATTTTGAACACGAGCTCCTACACGTCGATACACCGGAACCCATAACATCAAATATTTTTAAACGTTACAACAACATTGAGGACTACGCGCCGATACACCGGAATCCATCACATAAAATATTTTTTAAACGTTACAACAACATCGAGGACTTAATTAGAATTAGCAATATTGTTTTTAACCTTAATTTCAGCTTATATCTATAATTCAGGAGCTCGGATTCAAAATGGCGTCACCCCAAAAACTAGTCAACAGTTAGCATTGCGAGTCGACGTACTGTGTGTTCGTAATCGTTATCTCCAAATTTCTAAAGCTAAGCACAGGACATCGGCTTATTCGCGGGCGTTCCGTCGTGTCAGAAAGGTTACCCAAATCGAATAAGCGACGGTCCGAGTCGGGCTACCAGAACTTTGCATGTTTTGATTTAGGTAGTAGCCTAAGCCTACATGTGATCCGGTTAATCTATTAGTAGTAGTAGGCCCTACTAGCAACTATACAGTGTTTAACGATATCCTTACGGCTGCTTGGGCCGTTTAATCGTAATCATAATCGTAAGCTCCAAACTTCTAAAGCGCCACTCGAAGGCCAAGCGCAGGGCGCCAGCCTATTTACGAGCGCTACGGCCTTAAATTATTTTACACAACGGCACGTGTGTAATTAATTGTAACTCTTCTGTATCAACGCGCTATAGTATTCCTTGGATACATTGGGCAGATAAAATAGCGACATCTCTTGATTGTTATTGCTTGAAAATTAGCTTGGAGGTGTATACGTCGGTGGAATTTGGTAAATTTGACATTTTATTACGCATACTTAGTTTATAAATTGCTTAGAAGTAACCTACCTTCATGGCGTTTTCTTTTCTTTTGGAAAGCTTGAAGAGAGTGGCTGCTACAAAATTTGTCAACAAGAACTGTTTCGGCGTGCCGTTCCGGCGTGCCGTCGGACAACGCTGAGCAATTTATGTAGCGTGTATATATATATACAGTGGTTAAAGTGGTTTGGGTGAGCAGTGGGAACGCCAAAGCAGAGTTTTATTGGAACGCATGCATTACCAGGGTTCTTGCCTTGTGAGCAGTGGGAACGCAAGCAACGAATTTCGAGAGCAGTGGGAACGCCGCCAGACTTCGCCAGACGCCACAGGGGCCTTCAAGACTGCGAAGCAGTCGCCGCCAGAGGGCGATTGCGAAGCAGTCACTCCACGGCAGAGGTCGCTAGATGCCACAAGGCGTCTACAAGACTGTGAAGCAATCTCCGCCACAGGTCGCCAGACGCCACAAGGGCCTCCAACACTGCGAAGCAGTCGCCGCCAGAGGGCGACTGCCAACATTGCCAAGCAGTCGTTGTGGTGGTGGTGGTGGTGGTGGTGGTGGTGGTGTGAAACTTATAACTTGTAGACGCCTTCTGGCGTCTAGCGACCTCTGCCGTGGACTGACTGCTTCGCAGTCGCCCTCTGGCGGCGACTGCTTCGCAGTTTTGGAGGCCCTTGTGGCGTCTGGCGACCTCTGGCGGAGACTGCTTCGCAGTCTTGTAGACGCGTTCTGGCGTCTAGCGACCTCTGCCGTGGAGTGACTGCTTCGCAGTCGCCCTGTGGCAGCGACTGCTTCGCAGTCTTGGAGGCCCTTGTGGCGTTTGGCGACCTGTGGGGGAGACTGCTTCGCAGTCTTGTATACGCCTTCTGGCATCTAGCGACCTCTGCCGTGGACTGACTGCTTCGCAGTCGCCCTCTGGCGGCGACTGCTTCGCAGTCTTGGAGGCCCTTGTGGCGTCTGGCGACCTCTGCCGTGGACTGACTGCTTCGCAGTCGCCCTCTGGCGGCGACTGCTTCGCAGTCTTGGAGGCCCTTGTGGCGTCTGGCGACCTGTGGGGAGACTGCTTCGCAGTCTCCCGTGGACTGACTGCTTCGCAGTTGAAGAAGGTGAACCGGGCGTTGGCGTCTTAAAGAAAACGCCAGAAATCTAGCCCTCACTGCCGGTCTGTAGTCGGCCTCGCCCGTAGTAAAGCAGACTGGTTGTTTCATATACTGTAAATAATTTAGATCTTTGTCTTTGAACATACATGTGTTAAAATTTTGCTGTAAAACGATGAATATACTTGGAATCGATCGTAATTAAATTTTGTGCGAAAGTAAACATCTTATGCGCATTTTTAATGACGTTGGGGAATACCGGCGCCATAAATAGAACCGCGGTGTCGTTATGCACAGTATTAATGACGTTGGGGAATACCGGCGCCATAAATAGAATCGCTTGGCAGTGGAATAGGCGAGGTTTTGCGTGATGGACGGTTGGGTGGGTAGAGTTTTGGGGCATTTTCACCATGGTAGGGGTGAAAACGGGGGACGCGAACCCCTCCACTGGGTGTCCGAAGCCGAGGCCGACACATCAGTGAAGGTTTCGAGTGAAAAGGTGCAAAATTGTAGAAGTTAAGCCCGGTCAACACACACACACACACACACACACACACACACACACACACACACACACACACACACACACACACACACACACACACACCACACACACACAGAATTCTCGCTTTATTAATATAGATATATATAAAGGCCTTTAATATAACACCTCTTTGTTCTAGCCTGCAGATCTTAAACACTGCTGTTTTTTTTATCTGTTTGTTTTAAAACCAGGTAAGAGTTTCCAGGTAAATAGCAAATTTCGTGTTCATTTAGTTAATGTGACTGTCGAATTATCAGCAATTTTCACGAGTAACGAAACGCATGTGTTGTTTGCTGCTTCATCAAGTAAAAATCTTTGCAACTGTAGTCTGTCGACGTGGTTGTCTTCCTATGTTTTTGTTTCTACTGACGTGCGTCTCAGTCGGCATGGCGAGCGGTCACGAGGAACAGAAGACGGATGACATCGAAATAAAACCTTCGTGCACTGAGAGACAGGACTGTCCTGTACGATTTGAGGAAGCAGAACTCAAGAAGAGACTGTCGGAGCTCGAATATCATGTGACGCAGGAAAAAGGCACAGAAAGGTTGGCAAAAATCAGATTTTTATTGCATTTTTTCCCAAAACAGGTGAGGTTTCATAAGTAAATTTGTTTATTCAATTTTATTATTAAGTATTGTTTGTGAACAGTTTTTATAGTTGAAATGCAAAGATAATAATTGTGAAAGGCAAGTTTATTTTCAGTTAATGTACTAAATATGCATAAAATTGTAGTTTATAACAAATCATGCCGTTGTCGAATGCCAAAGACATCAATCGATGATGCACCAAAACCAAGCCATGATCAGGTATGAATCCAGAAGATCAGTGTAGTAATACAGAGTGGTAGTCTGTAGTTGATAAGGAATTTGAAAAAGTTAAGTCGTAAGTTGAGAACAAAATGATTGTGATTAGTAACTTCTGTCAAATGCACAAGGCATCAACCGATGGCACACCAAAACCAAGCAGTAATCAGGTCAATATCCAGAAGATCAGTCTGTAAGACAGAGAGGCAGCCTATGGTGGATAAGCAATTGGAAAGAGGCAAGTTTTAAGTTGAGTAGCAACCAGGCAGAATGACACAGAGTTTCGAAATTTATGTCCAGCAACCGAAAAGTTCTTTCACCACGAACAATAAAAGTAATTAACTGTGTTTTTACTGGGTTTTTATATAGCACCTTTTAAAAGTGATCACATGTACTGCGTGAACTTAGGAGTAACGGTTGGATACTTACAAAGTGATTTGTCAGCTAGGTGATAGAATTTGACGTGCTGTGTTACAATGATTTTTGTAGTGCATTTTCTGGGAAGTTCTGGAAGTTGAAGGATGAAGGCCTATATTCATGTGTCGTGTGCAACCACCCACTGTTCTACTCATCAAGTAAATTTCTGTCGGGATGTGGTTGGCCGTCTTTCACTGAAACCATTGACAAAGCTTCCGTGACTTACACAAAAGACACTTCCTATGGTCAGTCTTCAAGAGTTTTTGAAAAACTGTTTAACCCTTTAATGACGATAAGGAGTAGTTTTCTCTACATTTCAGTTCACGTTCATGTTAAAGTGTTAAGCAATAATAAGGGATTGACACTTGCATGTGACGGCAATCAAGGACAAATTGCTTGGGTGCTTTGTGGGCATTAACTGGGAAGTAAAGAGCAATTTTTGTGTCATACTGACCCTGTGTCAAGGACCTGGAGATTTGTCCTTTTCTAGCTCCAGAGTCAAAGAGCTGGAAATGAGCACCTACTCTACGTTGCACTATATAAGGATATAGAGCCTTGCTAACTCATACCTCATTGTTTCTTAGTTTTTCCATTTTGTACGTTTATACCTTGGTTGCCACGAACTTTTTCCTTGCCTTTCCTATCAGTCTGTCAATCAGTCAGTCATTCTGGTGAGTTGCTTAATCAATCAGTGACTGACTAAAGATGGTAATAACCCAACACTTAACACATTTTAAAGGTGTTCAAATACAGCCAGGTGTTTACGGGTTAATAGGACTAGTATTAGCATTCTTTGTTTTGCATTTTTTTATTATTATTATATGAAGGTTTATAAAGTACAAGTTAACATAACTAAATACACCACAAATTTGCTAGTAGTATTCAGATGACATTCAAAAGGTAATACAGTATTGTTAGTAGTATTTTTTATTATTATTATAAGTAGATTTATAAAGTGCAAGTTAATATAACTAAATACGCCGCAAATGCGTTAATAGTAGCTCGGCTTAGTCACGTTCAAAAGGTTTGTATCTTGATTTTCTTTAATATCTTGCACTGTTGGCTTTGTTTCTGAAGATATGGACCGAATTGAAGTGACGTGTTCCCAATGTGGTGCTCATCTCGGCCACCTCTTCTACGATGGACCAACGCAAACGAAGAAACGTTACTGCATGAACTCTGTTTCGTTGTCATTTACTCCGATCAGTAGACTCAGTGACGACCAAAAGCAGGCTGCTGCTAAGCACGGAGTGTCACCAAAACAGGACAAACAAAAAGAAGAATTGTAACACACACATGATGGATCCAAACAGGTCTTTACCAGTCTGAAGATATTGATCGTTAACATCCGGATTGATCACTACCAATACAGAGCGATCAATTGTTGTCGATCGTTATGTAAGATGGCTTCGATGAATTAGGTTGTGATGATTGTGGAAGGATCATTTTGTTTCAGGTCAAGAGGTGTCTTTGTTTACTTTCCTGTCATGACATCTGTCCACCAAACTAAAGATATCGTTATGCATGAAGACTTCTGGTAACTTGTGAATAGTTTATTTAACTTGCAAATTTGAACTGCTTAAATTTTGCAACTGCCTCAGTTTGGAACCGCTTTATTTTTGAATGGCTAGAATTTATAAGTTTTTATTTGCTTTATTTTGGAATTTCTTTGTATGTCTCTATATGTAAGCCTGTTTAGACACTACAGAACTTTAAGTAACTCACAAAAGTGCTAACTTTATGCTTTAGTATGTAACCACTTTAGTATGGAACTGCTTTAAGTTGAAACTACTCTACTTTAATTTGCAAGGTGCTTTAAGTTGGAAATGCTTTATTACAAACTGTTTTAATTTGGAACTGATGATTAGGAAATGCTTGTGGGTTTGGAATTTGCAACCCACCGCTTGCCTCAGGACAATGACAAGATTCATTTAGATTTAATTAGAATTAAGGTAATGTAGCCATTAGCATAAGGTATGCTTTTTGAATGATCCACACACATCTGTTTTCAAGGTGTACTTTTGGATAGCAGCCCACCGTTTCAGACATCCATGTGCCTAACTTGTTATATCTCCTACCCTCAACAACAGGAGATGTTCGATTGCTTCTTTGCTCTGCCTATATTCATAAGTAAACACGTGTACACATCATAGTCATTTAATTGTACTAATCGTAATCATAATCTCCAAATTTCTCAAGCGCTGCTGTAAAGATAAGTGCAGGGCATCAGATGATTATGAGCATTGCGACGTATCGGAGCAGTTGTCCAGAGATCGAAGTCCAGTGGAGGTCCGAGTCCGGATGCCAGAGAGACCAGAAAGAGTAGGTAGAGAAGCTGCAAAGGCAGGCTTCACTGAGGACGAGAAAGCTTGGAAAGCAGAGGATCAGATGGATTTATAGGGTAGGAATTCTTGAACAATGAGACTTCAGTTTGGAGTGGAAAGCCCGTGTGGTGGTAAGTGTTACCATATAGATTACACTGGGTTTACGATATCACTAATTAAGTTAATCGGCATTCTTACTCATGTCTGGTTGATGATGTGTTAAATGTGGCATGGTAGTAGCTAAATGTTTCAGTGTTGTATTGAAAATTTGAAATTAACTCAGTGTCATGATGTACTCGCATTGCTATAAGAACACAGTTTTATTGTTGTATGCATTCTGAATTATTTTTGGTGCTTGGCTTGATGACATTATAAAATGTAAAACATAATTTTCATAGTTTTTGTGGTAAATTGAATTATTTTTGTTCTGGGTCTTGACGATGTTGTTTAACATAGTTTTCATGATAAAATTTCACCTGTTTGACAGAAATAGGGACTTGCATTTGTCCTTAAATATTATTTTAACTAATAAGTTAACATATTGGAATGATTGACTGACCGACTATCATGAGAATGTGACACTTGTGTTTGAATAACGCAAACTGAGGTGGGTAGGAATTCCACTTAGTCCAACCACAGGTGAAAATGAGCAATCCCTTAGGGGCCATTGCATAATTACGTAACGCCGAAAATGACCATTTTTTACCCGCCCACCCACCCTGTAACGCTTCGTAACGTTTCCCTAGACCCACCCACCCCCTCCAGCGTTACGTAACGAAAATCATTTTAGATTTAGGCCTACTATGTGATCGCGCAATAATAATTCATGTTATATAGCAAATTAAATATAGTATGTGAATTAGAATTCGATAGGCCTAAAATAGGCCTCTGCAGAACGTTTTATTTATATAAATGACAGCCATGTTTGAAATGCAAATTATTTTGTTTTTTAACTTTTACGTCAAAGTTTTACACTGCTGAAAAGTTTCATGGACTAAATTGCTTATTAATAATTAATCAAAATTAAGATGAACTAATTTTACTTAGACTGAGACTGAGCACTTCGATAATTATTAATACAAATATTGCTCAGTTTTGTCGGGCATCAATTTTAAATGTTTGAAATTTGTGTCCACTAAGTAAAATATGCTTTAAAGTGGTTCTTCGAGGTCAGGAATCCAAGGAGAATTACAATGTTGTTCCGACGGTAAAACTGTAAGATCCAAACAATTCGAACAGCGGTTTCCGGTTCACACAAACGGGAGAATAGAATGTTGATCTGAACTTTTTGCTGGTGTCTGCTGCCGGATCTTCTTCGGCTACTTCGGAAACTGTCGGTACTTCGGTTAATTTCGGTTTTTCTCTACGACAGTCGCGAGAATGATTTGTTTTGGCGACAACAGTTGGAAAATTCATACCGCAAAGCTTACATTGTCTCTTTTGCAAATCTTCCACTGAGGCAGATGGACAGTATAGATCACGTGGGTACGGCTGTCTGAGTTGGTTTAATTCGTAAATTCCGGGCGAGTATCTTGAAGAAGAAGCGCAGAGAGTGTGCAAAAATGACGATATGCTGGTTTTGGATCTTTCGTCGGCAATGCTTTAATCCCAAATTCAGTGTGCTGAAAAACTCGAGGAAATGGTAAAAACCGGTTTGGTAAAATTTTAATTTATACTCAGGCTTCAATCAATGGCAGATAATATTCAATAAATTTGAACTTAATTGCACCGTGACAGTGTATTAAACACTAACTTAGTGTTGATGTATACTACTGCGTGTCTTTAGTTAAGTTTTAAATCAATGACACGTAGTTTCAACGGTTCCGGTCCACTATTCCGGGGGTCCGCTATTCCGGGGGTCCGCTATTCCGGGGATCCGCCGGAATATACATTCATACAAGATACATACATGCATACACACATACATACATGCATACAAACATGCACACATACATACAAACATGCATACATACATCCATGCATGCATGCATGTATGAATGTATGCGTGTATGTATGTATACATACAAACATGTATGTATGCATGTATGTATATATACATACATGTATGTATGCATGTATGTATATATGTATACATGTATGTAAGCATGTATGTATGTATGTATGAATGTTTGTATGCATGTATGTATGTATATATGCATGCATGTATGTTGTATGTATGTATACTCCGGCCGATCCCCGGAATAGCGGACCCCCGGAATAGCGGACCCCGGAATAGTGGGCCGGTACCGTTTCAACTTCGGTCACATCTGTCTATGCTAATTTAAAATTCATTTATAACTAAAGTTTTGGTAAAAGCGTTACGTAACGTTCACCTCCATACACCCACCCACCCACGTAACGTTTCATAACGTTTTCAAGGACCCCACCCACCCACCCTCGAGCGTTACGTAATTATGCAATGACCCCTTACGATAAGCTAACCCAAGATCCAGTGATGGGTACATTGCAACCCTGACAGGAAGTGATGGGTACATTGTAACCCCAAGAGGCAGTGATGGGTACATTGTAACCTCAAAAGGCAGTGATGGGTACATTGTAATTCCAAGAGGCAGTGATGGGTACATTGTAACCCCAAGAGGCAGTGATGGGTACATTGTAACCCCAAGAGGCAGTGATTGGTACATTGTAACCCCCAAGAGGCAGTGATGGGTACATTGTAACCACATGGCCCGAAAGTGTGGTTGTGAAACTTAGTTTCAGTGAGTTTATTTTTGACCATCTTTGAACAGAAACAGGTTTTCCACAAAATGTTTAGCATGAACACAGGATACACAATAAAACGAATCCATAAATTAAGTTAATTATTTCATGATTAGTATATAATTATATATACTAACATTTATGTATATATACTACTATACATTTATTTTAGTATATATATATATATCCTTGTGTATCATATGATCACAGGTATAGTGTATATCAGTATGTATATATATTACAGTATATATATATATTAATATATTTATTACAGTATATATATATGTTGTATATATAATCAGTCTCATATATATTGTATATTATATAGCATTATATTTTAGCATATATAAAATTATATATGTACAGTTACATCTTTTAATCAAAACACGTAATAAAAGTTAGTTTACAAATGCAAGTAATTTAACAGGTATAGTGTAATGCCAGAATCCATTTCGCAAATCATAGATAGCACCTTGAAAATAACCGTTAACGGTTCGAAAACAAACGAGTAGATAAGAGGCCCTCCTTGAGACGAGGAGTCTCACTGTCTGTCCTGAAGATATGCAGATAAGAGTTTTTGTTCCATCTGTTGCGAACAGGTTTTCGTATGCGCCTGATTTTTCCGGCTGGGATGACGCGCTGTCTGGAGGATTCGGCTCTAGTGAGCCCTTCCTGGATGGCTTTCCGGTTTTCCATTTCCCATTATCTATAATTCATCACATCCTTTATCATAGAATCTGTGTACTGACCATTGCGGGAGGTCTGATTGCAAGGTGTGTGGCGAACATGGCCCAGCACTTTCCAAGGGTGCTTAAAAATGTTTAGATTCACACACTTGTGCAACACATACGTACCTATCCAGTATCCACTTATGTACATAATCTCATGCATACATACAGGCTCACATATGCATATAAGCATGCATATACATGTATATGGGTCCATGTGTTGGACATGTTAAGTCCACGTGGGAATATATTGTAATACGGATTTCAGATGTCCTACGTGTGGGACTTTAATTGTTATGGTTGCATGGTGGCCGTGTTGGCCATGTTGGCGACCTTCATTCTCAGGGCTTTACGTGTACCCCAATGTACAGGCACACACCAAGTGTCACCCCCCACACACACGCATACACACGCATACACACACACACGCATACACACACACGCATACACACACGCATACACACACACGCATACACACACACGCATACACACACACGCATACACACACGCATTCACACACACGCATACACACACACGCATACACACACGCGTACACACACGCATGCACACACACGCATACACACACGCATACACACACACGCATACACACACACACGCATACACACACACACACACACACGCATACACTCGACTCACTTCGACTGCGGGAAAAACAGATAAGCTAATCACCCACGGCATGGTAATTAGCATTAATTGCAGACAGTTTAACTTCTTATCAACGATAATCATCTGCAGGTCAGTTGAAAGGTACCTAATAGGAATACCCTTGGTCCACAAAGTTCCATCCATTCTACAGAGAAGACCCAAGACCACAATACATCACATTTACATTAGAACAGACCATCACGTGGCCATCATTCGTTAACGCACTTCGTCTGTAATACAACAGTTGCGAGTCTGAGCCTGTTCAGCTGACTCTGTAACGACCTTGGATACAGATTTACTGAAAAAGTGCGCCTCGTATGCCAAAAGTTAATGCATATGTATTAATTAATTAATAAATTAGTTAAGCTAATGCATAAATAAATGAAATAATTAATTAATGCATAAAAAATAAATGAATTAATGCATAAATAATATATACATTAATTAATTAATCCAGAAATAATTATATTGATGCATTAATTAATTAATTAATGCACAAATAATTCAATAAAAACGAATTAATGCATAAATAAACACAAAAGTAAATTAATTCATAATTAATAATAAATATCTAACCAGCAGAACTCTTGGTATCCTTCGGCCCCCGTGAACAGCACATCGATCCAGATCCTCATCGCCTCAGCCGTTGGAGCGATCAGGAAGTACCTTCGATCGAGGGTCTTCAGACAAAAGGTCAGCTTCTGGTTGGGACTGACCACAGTTCTCAGATGGTCAACGAAAACATCCATGATCGACTGGAAGTAAATGCTCCGCCGTAACTTGGTTTCCGTTCGATCCACGTAATACGTGAGGCATCTCTTGCTTCTGTCGAACACGAACCAGCGCTTGTGCCACGTTCGAAACTTTCCGCCCTGCTTCTTGAGGTAGCCGCAGCACGTCGATACACTGACCAGGACCTGGGAGGTCTCGTCGAGGGAGTGGCCCGACGACTCGACGAAACAGCGAAGGTCAAGGGTTTTGTCTCGAACTGGAAGATATCTCGTCAGTGGACGTGCCTAGACAGATTGTAAGTATGCAGACATATATTAAGTATGCAGACAAATATAAAGTAGGCTATGCAGACAAATAATAAGTATGCAGACAAATAATAAGTATGCGGACAAATACTAAGTATGTAGAAAAATACTAAGTGTGCAGACAAATACTAAGTATGCAGACAAATACTAAGTATGCAGACAAATACTAAGAATGCAGACACATACTAAGTATTCAGACAAATAATAAGTATGCAGACAAATACTAAGTATGCAATCTCTTTTCTTAACTACTTTCTCGGATTCTTATCAAAATTGTATTCTCAGCTGTTCTCAAGCTCTCTGGTTCTTACCTACGTTTTCAGATTCTTAAATGTGTTCTCACCTGTTCTTCATGATGTCAAATGTCATTAAGAACCAGATCAGGGGTTCTTAATGTGTTCCCAACTGTTCTCAGGTTCTCAAGTTGTAATCGTTATTGAACATTTATATAGCGCCACTCAAACAGCAAAAACAAATCGGGGTCGCTCTGTGCACTATCCTATACATGTCAAATGTCACTAAGAACTAGAACAGGCGTTCTTACACGCGTTCTCACCTGTTCTCAGGTTCTCACCTGTGTTCGTTGGTTCTCCCTGTATCTGATCTCATCGTCTGTCATGGCACATACGGCAGTGGTATTCACCTCCAGTCTTCCTGTCTTCCGTGGCTCCGAAAGACTTCGACCAAGAGCCCGATTTCCTCCCTGAACAGCGAGGAAACCAAATCCACGTTAACATCGTCAGAACATCTAGAAATAGTTCTTGAGAAGCAGACGACATTTAGAACGAAATCAGTAAACCTAAACTGAGGCAATGAGGCAATTAGCAGTGATAGACGTTGCCACAGCTTAATAGGCAAGAATTCCTCCAGGCCACTGCTTATCTATGCTTCAATACTTATATACAGGACTCAGATATGGATACATAGATACATACATACGTATATATATATATATATGTGTGTATATATGTATATATATGCATATATATTTAGAAAATGTATATATATACATACATATGTACATATACATATATATAGGTATGTATATATGCATGTATAATTTTATATCTGTGTGTATGTATAGATATACTTGACATATCATGGTATTTAGATAAACATGTCTAGCTAATAATGACCTAAGGGTGTCTACCCTCGGAAATAAATAGTCCATAAATAAAAACGTATACGTTAACACCCACACATACAACCACAGTCCGTAGACGCGTTGCTCTGCATACATGGATACTTAGTACCTGCCTCCATACTTGATAATATCTTTCTTCATATTATTATGTATGCACTGCACCTATGTATGCAAAAACTATGCATGCATGTATGTTATACATCTGTACGTATGTATATGTATGTATGTATGCAATTAAGTATGCATGTATGTATATGTGTACGTATGTATTTATGCATGTATATATGTATGTAGATATGTATGTATGTATATAAGACGTGTCACTGTGTATCGCTATGTAGCAGTATCTGTCAACATGTATGTACATATGCATGTATATACAACACATGTATTTATGTATGTATGTAGCATGTAATTATGTATACATGCATGTAAAAAGTATGTCTAGTCTGCTTCCTAATCTGCGTTGTTGTCAGACACGAGACAGAGAGACACACAATCTGTCTGGTATACAAACTCGACCACTTGTCCCAACGACAGCCACGAGAGACATCTCGCGCACAGTTCAACAACGACGACGACAACGACGACGACCGATGATGATATCATCAGTCTTTTAGACAAGACCGATTACGACGACGACGCAAGAAACCGGTGTCTAAATCCCCGGCTGCTGAGACGAGAGCATCCTCTGCCACCACCACTACCGCCACCACCACCTCCTCTGCCAGCATCAACAGCTGATACTGCTGCTGCTGCTGTACGACTGGCGACACCAGGTACCTACTGACACACAAGGGTCTTGATGCCCAAGATACGGCCAGCGCCCTAAACACACACGCGCGCACACACACACACACACACACACACACACACACACACACACACACACACGGACAGACAGACATACAGACAGACGGATAGAGGGACAAACAGATGGACAGACAGACACACACATACAGACATACACACATACCCGGTACAGAGGGACAGACGGACGGACGGACGGATAGACAGACTGACAGATAGACAGACAAGACAGATAGACAGACAGACAGACGGACAGATAGAGAGACAGACAGACAGATAGACTGACAGATAGACAGACAGACAGACAGACGGACAGACAGAGATGCAGACAGACAGATAGACAGACGGACAGAGACATACACATACACATACACACGGGCAGACAGACAGACTCAGGCAAACACAGACATACACACAAACTAACTGTCTGCAAAGGGGCAAGTGCCAACTGAGCAAATAACCCGGTGGCAACTGTTTTGTCAATTACCTCCGTTGTACTTTGATACTTTAATCGGAGCCAACTGCAGACGCAAATACAGACATACAGACACAAACGAACGGACAAACACAAGGAAACACACATACACACATACAAACAAACACACAGTAGTACAAAAATAGAACAGCACAAAGTGGATGTCATTTGTAATTGTTTTTACCGGCACCGGTATCCGGGTAATTGGCCATTGTTTGGAAATGTATAAGCCATCCACTGTTGTAGACTAACGTTGTTGTAGGCCAATTTACAAAGTGTAACGGGTTTTATGGAGCACTATTTTAGTAATTCCTCTCAAGTCTTTGCCAATGTACTTAAACAGACATGTAGCTGGTAACTTCTTTTGTCTGTATGCATGTATGTGTGTATGTATGTATGTGTGTATGCATGTATGCATGTATGCGTGTATTCGTGCGTGTTTGAATGTGTGCATGTATGTATGTATGCATGTATGTTTGTGTGCATGTATGCTTGTTTGTATGTATGAATATGTATGTTTGTATGTAGGCCTACACATGTATGTATACTTGTATGTATACATGTATGAATGTATGTATATCAACCCATCTTATACATATGCTTGGAGCCCCATTATCATGTCATTTCGTAAGCGTTATCACGTATACCGCGTCATAACGAAATACAGTGATGTAATGCAGTTGTGCAATTTGTACGGAAGCCCATGGGTGACATGCGATTTTTTTTATTTATCTAGTGCGCACTAGATACTATCTAGTGCGCACTAGATAATATCTAGTGCGCACTAGATAGTATCTAGTGCGCACTAGATAAGATCTAGTGCGCACTAGATAGTTATCTAGTGCGCACTAGAAAATTATCTAGTGCGCACTAGATAGTATCTAGTGCGCACTAGATAACTATCTAGTGCGCACTAGATAAAATCTTTGCAATATGGCCGACGTAAATAAACAGGTTTATTATATCTATGTAAATAAAAGCCTTATGTAAAAGTCGTGGAAGAGTTTGAAATAGTGGGTAGTTTTGTCATTGAGAGGCATATCGATAGAAATAACACGAAAGTTAAGTGATTTATTCTGCATCGTGGTATTGCGTTAGTTTGTTTGTAAATGCTGGTACGGTATCGAAACCGAAAGCTCGCGATTTCTACGGCTGTATATGATCTGCTTTCCGCGATTTGGCTTTCGTTACAATACAGGCGCTCGGTTAAATTAAAGTCTATAGGAAGGGTGGTCGATAGTGCAATGGTTAGTTTTCTGGACTGTGAATTGAGAGGCCGGGGTTCAAATCCCAGCCACAGCAGAAATTTGGTTCTAGATTTCTGCTCCATCTGCGCAGCTGCGCTCCCTATACCGCACTCAGCTATAAGTACACTGACCTACACTGTGAGAAGATGAGACGGCGAGGGAGAGGTCTGGCCAGCCGCCCTCATATGCCAAGGCTAAGAAAATGAAGTCGCTAGCACTTCATGCCTATGGCTGCTTTAGGATTAGCTTAAGGGACTGCTCTTCTTCCTCCTCCTCCTCCTCCTCCTCTTCCTCTCCTCCTCCTTCTAGTTCTGTAGGAAGGAATGGTTCGGTTCCAAGTCAACATCCAAGAGTCAGGCAGGTACTGCCCAATACAAGCAATATAAGTTATTAGTTAATGACAGTGCTATGCATAGGCGTAGACTCGGGGGGCAGCCGGGCATAAGTTTGTGAATGAAAGAGCAACAGCATCTACATACATAAGAAATTAATGTAAAATGCTTTAAATTGTACTTCAAATGTGAGATCTGCTATGTTCTTGTTACCTTAGCACAGTACTACAAGTTTGGAATGTTGACAGTAATTTTACTTTCTTCGTTTACCTTTGGATATCAGGTGAACTGTCACAGTTCACTACTAGATTGGGAGAGTTGTGGACCTTGTTCATGGCTTACCCTGGTATCCTAAAACACATCTTCCTGGTCAATGACGTCTTGATGTCCTTTCAAAGGCTCATGCAGTCGCACTCCATCAATTGGGCTGAACAAGATAGTCACAGACGAAGACAGCAAGAAGATGCTATTTATAAATTTGAGACGTTCCTGTAGAACTGTAAGAGTGAGTAAAATTGGGTCAATTTAATTTGGCAGTAATTATGGTTGAAAATAAGGTAACTGTGATTAGTATAACTTCTACTGTGCCGGTGTGTAATGCAAAAGGCACACCAAAACCAAGCCGTAATCAGGGGGCCCGTAGAGTAATGGATAACACACTGGCGTGAAGAGCAGTAGGTACCAAGAGCGAATCCCGTAGACCCGTAAGGTTTATTCAGCCTTCCACTCACTAGGTGGCGGCGGTGGTTAAATGAATAGTAGGCCGTGATTGAAGCCTTGTTGGCTGCCGTATAAACAGTTATATTAATTCGACTCCTGTAAAACTGTTATCATGTGCTTCTACTGTATACATGTATGTAAGGCGCCCTGTGTGGCTGCCGTTTCTACTATATGTGTTCACTGTACAGCGCAGTGTGGTTAGCAGGCGCTTAAATAAAGAAAAGATTATTATTATTATTATTATTATTATTATTATTATTATTATTATTATTATTATTATTATTATATTCAGAAGATCAGTTCGTAAGAGCAGGGCCTACTATCCCCCCTGTAAGCTGTAAACCCTCCCCCTCCCCTTCCTCCACTACACCTCCCCACTCCCCTCCCTCCCATTCCCACCCAATCCACTCCCCTCTCCCTTTGCCCCCTCCTGTACATTCTCCTCCCTTTGAAGTGGGGGTCCGGGAGTCCTCCCCCGGAAATTTTTTGGATTTCTACATTGCCGTAGGTGAGTTTTAGTGCATTTTTTGGAGCAAGAAAACTGGCTTTGGAAGACTATACATTTTAGTTCAACTGAACTGTTGAATTAATTTCTGCAGGGTTCCCAGTGCACTGTAAATTTTATGGGACAAGCTGTAATAAATATGGCACAAAATTTCAGTGCTACAATTATTGTTGTGTAGTGCAGGGAAAATTGGACTATCAGGTCTTGAAATATTCCTGCAAAAATAATTGTCCGCTGGATAACACTGTAGTAGCCAGTCACTAATTTTACCGCTGCAGTACACCAGAAATGTGCATTCATAATGCAATTTTTAAAATCCCCATATATTTGCTGAACAGTGTCCTATATTGCCCAATATTTTAACATGAGTCCCCTATTTTGGAAATTTCTAAATCAACAGGATTGTGAATGCTTTCCTTCAATTTTTTAAAGACTTTTTACTTGTTTCATCAACAAAAATAGCAGAACATATTGGCCAATAGCTAAAGAAAAACAAGTAATAATGATACACAGTACACTATAACACTGCTAAGACACTGTACGGTAAGCTCAGCAAATATTGCATAGCCCATACTACTGATCGGCCTACATCACAAAACAATACTTTAAGAATCATTAGTAATTAGTCACTTTAGTAGTAACTAATTATTAGAAATTAGTGACTGTGCCAGGGGGGAAAACTTTCCCCTCTGGCACAAATTGGAAGCAGTCTGCTTCCTTCCCCCTCCCCCTACGTAGTAGGCCCTGCGTAAGAGAGATAGGCAGTCTATGGTGGATAAGCAGTTTGAAATTGGTAAGTTTTAAGTTGTGAACGAATGAAACAAGCGACTGAGCAGAGTGCACAGACACGGAGAAAGTCCCAAAAAGTAGATCCAGCAACTGAAAAAGCTCGTTCACCAAGAACAGTTCTTGATTTAGGCATAACCAGACAAAGGTAATCAGATGACCTCGTTGATTAGTGATAAGTCTGTGGAATAAGAACTGATTTCAAGCATTGTGGCTGGCCAGAGTTCTAAGTTTTATAAACTCTGAGCCCCAATTTGAAACTAATTCTTTGCTGAAGAGAAAGCCAATGCAAAAGATTTGAGCATAGTGGTTATATGTTCATACTTTGGTGTATTAGACTGAACCTCATCAAAGACAGCATGACATGTTTGTTTGTTTGTTTGTGTGTGTGTGTGTGCGTGTGTGTGCGTGTGTGTGTGAGTCACATTCCATAAAAATCTTCATGTGACTTATTTTCTATTTCAGGTGGCACTAACTACATCGCGTTAAGTCAAGTCTTGGCATTCTGGACCGGTTCTGAAGCTGAAACCCCAATCGGCTTTGGGACTGCTGCCCTGATGATGAATGATAGGGAGTCTTCATAGGATAAGCCATTGTTGGCGGACTTTTATGACGATGTTGGTCGTCTTCCTTGTGCAAGCACTTGTTCTTTGTGTCTGTGGTTGCCAGTTAATGTAACTGAAGTTGATTTCCAGGCTCTACTCTTGCGTTCTCTAAGAGAATGTGTTGGCTTCAGAAAAGTGTGAAGGCTGTTTTGAATTTCATCAAATATTTTAATTAAGCATCTCATATCGGTAGTTATTATGTCACCCTACAGAGCAAATCGTTGGAAACTTCTCCAGGATTTGCCACTGGTTAGAGTTCCTTACAATATAGACTGTTGTATGCTGTATTACTGGAAGTGTTAATATTGTTGCTAAGATGATGAGATTTAAGAAACATCTGTTTCTGGTGTTAAAGACATTATTGTGTGCAGTGTTAAAAATATGAATAAAGCTGAATACGAGTTCATTGTTATGGCATTCTGTTAACATAGGCCTACACAGTTAAAATTGCAATAAATTGTGAACTTCAGTCCTTAAATTCAGTGCCGGATTAAAGCAATAGCCAACTAAGCCATGGTTTATGGCCCACAAGTTCCACAACGGTTTTGAGGGCCCCAAAATCCAGAGCAAGTTCCTAATTCTGTATAATTTTAAATAATCCTAATACAATAATAGGCCTACAGTAGTACTAGTAACATACAGAGTTCTGTAAACTGCAAGTTGTGCAACATAAATTAATAAAATAATTTTAAAATTATTATTATAAAATGCTTATAAAATGATTAGTTAACGGTACGCGTGCAGTGCATGCACTATTATTTAGTCTATATTTCATTAGAAAACCATAACTTGTACGTTTAGAACTTTGTGTTCGGATACCTGTAAGCCTAATTTGGTAATTGACTTTGCTTTGGGGTTAGGGGTTAGGGCCCCTGGATGTTTTAACCCGACTCTTGACTTAGGGCCCCCGGAAGTCTTAATCCGGCCCTGCTTAAATTCCTACACAGCAGAAGCATTTGGGAATTTTCATACGGGAAAATCCATTGACTCTTATTCATAACGCAGCAACACAGTTCAAAAACATCCGTCTTTTGGTACAACAGGACACATTGTAGCTGCTTCAAAGCTGACTTCTATGTCCCCTGCAGTGACGTGATGCAAGTAGTAATACAAATTTGGCGACTCGGGCATGAAGAAGAGGATGTCTGGTCGGAGTGGTCGACCGAAAGGCACAGTTGCATTTCTCGAGGGTCGAATATGATGTGAATTCAAAACGCCTTCACTTGACCTAGTTCATCCTGGCGAAAATACAGAAAGCGACAGTTTATTTAACACAAATGAATTTGATGGAGTAGGTAAATTTTGGGTGTTATGCAGTCGAGATTACTGTGAGAAATTGTGGTTTACAGGTTGCTTTTCTCAGCCGGAGCACAATAAAAATAATGGTGATCTCATTCTTTCTTTCCTTTTTGGTCATTCCAACTGCGATCCCTGCACATGTCTGTGCTCCACAGCTGTGTCGCCGTACTGGTCGACTCCGCCCCGCTGTAGCTGCAGGGAACAGCTATGCTGATGACTCATATACCAGCTATGCCTCTCTACGTCTGCAGTCAGTCCATAGGCCTATAAAATTATACAGTCTGCTTATTTATGTTCGTTTAGGTTAGAACCATTGATAGCCTATTTGCAATAAAAGTTCGTGTTCGTTACTTACTTAGTCTTCGCGATTACCCGTCGGCCATATTGCAGATTTTATCTAGTGCGCACTAGATACTATCTAGTGCGCACTAGATACTATCTAGTGCGCACTAGATAATATCTAGTGCGCACTAGATAGTTATCTAGTGCGCACTAGATAGTTTTCTAGTGCGCACTAGATAGTTTCTAGTGCGCACTAGATCTTATCTAGTGCGCACTAGATAGTATCTAGTGCGCACTAGATACTATCTAGTGCGCACTAGATATTATCTAGTGCGCACTAGATAGTATCTAGTGCGCACTAGATAAATAAAAAAAATCGCATGTCACCCATGGGCTTCCGTAAATTTGACCTCCAACACCGGAGTAAAACTGGAATAATCCAGGCCAAGCGTTTTATCCGAATCCGTTTTATAATGGTGCCTGCTTCATCTGGAGTTCGGTGTACACATACTTGTGAACACTTAGGCACTTGTATAAACTACAGATCCTAAACATAAGCGGATATCAACCGGGCCTAAAGATCGTAAAAGAAACCAGACGGGCCTAAGTGGAGTCTCCTGTCTGTAGTCAGTAGCACCCTGCCTCGACCCTGCTCTTTTTTCAATGAATTGATCGGGTGAGATCCTTCTGTCACCAACTCTGCCCCGTTTAAATGGGAGCCACGCCTTTTAACGTCCTCGTGTACAGACCGTGCTGATTTAAACCTCTTAAATAAACCACCATCGGTATGCAAACCGGCACCCTCCCGCGCAGAGGAGCGTGTACCGTGCGCTCTCACCGATGTAGCTAACCACAGAGTAGATAATAATACTCTTGTTATCGGAGTTCTTGTTGCACTGTAGACATTTACACCAGCACAAAGGCAGGAAGAGGCAAAGCACTTAAAGTATACAAGGGACGTACGCTTCTATGACTTAACAAATCCAACACTATAGCTATGGAAAGGTTTTGTGATGGCAAAAGGCGCTATATTAAGTATCTTGATACATACATACATAGGCCTACGTAATGTAAGATAGGGTAAAGTAAGGTAAGGTAAAGTAACGAAAGGTAATATGAAGGAAGTAAGTTAAGGCAACAGGAGGCAGTAGAAATGTGGGGCGTGGTGGCTCAGTGGTAAGTTCGGCACCTTCTGACCGGAGGGTTGCAGGTTCGAATCCCACTCTATAGCCGCTGCGTACGGACCTTGGGCAAGTCCTTCACTCGCAATTGCTCGTGGCGCTTCGGCGTGAAAATTCCGGCACAGTATCAAATGCTGTAGTCGGGAGCGCCTCTGAGTAGTAGTTGACTTCGAGAGGCGCTATAGAAATATCCGGAATAAATAAATAAATAAATAAATAAATAAATAAATAAATAAATAAATAAATAAATGTAAGATTAGGAAAACCATGATTAGATTTAAAATGATTATGTGAAGTAAGATTAGGTAACTCGAGATTAGGTAAGAGTAATATATGAATATGACTAGGTAAGCAAGATTAGGTAATATAAGATCAGGTAAGATAAGCTGTCAGGTAAACAATAAATTATCGACAGGTAAGATGACCTAAGGTAAGGTCAGTTAAGGTAACGTAAGATTATTGAAAGTTAATAGAAGGTTAGGTAAGACCAAACAAAGAAAGGTAGACCGGTAGCGCAAGGTACAGACAAGATTAAGATTGGTTATATTACTATTAGCGAAGGGAGGGTAACTTTGGGTCAGATAAAGTAAGGTTCTGTAAGTCAGGGTAAGGCAAAATAAAGTCAAGTTTAGCTTAAGGTGGGTTATTATCAGTAAAGGTAAAGTCAGGACTGGTAAATTTAGGTCAGATAAAGTAGGGTAAGATAAACTAAGTAAGGAAGACCAATCAACAGAGGTATGAATGATGGTGTAAAGGAGGATTGTGACAGACAAGTTGATTTTGTCAGATGTGTTGTTTAATTTATTTTGTCAATGTGTTGTTCAATTAATATCTGGAGCTGACGTGGGAGGAGGCGGAGAGGCTGGCAGTGGACAGAGGAGAGTGGAGGAGATGCGTCGCCCGATGTGCAGACCTACACAGGAAGGACTAAGGTCTAAGGTAAGGTTGTTCAATTTGGATCTCTTATAGATCTGTGTTAGATCTCTTAGATCTGTGTTAGATCTCTTGGATCCGTGTTAGATCTCTTGGATAACTGTTAGATCTCTTAGATCAGTGTTTCCCAACCTGGTTTGCGTGAACCTGATCTACTGTATAATATGTGTGCAGCTTATTCTGTCAAAGAAAGTGTTCAACTACTGAGCATCATTACTGACATAAGTTTATCACTATTTTTTAAAGTTAAAGTAGTGTAGAAATAGTCGGACCACAGCGGTTGAATACAAGGAAAGTCGCCCGTCGTTAAAATAAATAACCCTGCAGCTGTGAGAAAAATAAATTAAATTAAGGCCAGGTGCCGTTGACTGAAAGCCTTTTAGTAAGGGTGCTTTGCACCTCTGTGAAAGGGTGGGAACCAACGTCTTAGATCAAGCATTTCAAAGTCTATTTCGTGAGTATACGGAACAGCCAACACTTTCCGATTTAACGTTAAGCTTTAAGGAGCCCTCACCTGAGAAGAGTTTCCAGGTTGAAACGGCTTCTCTTCCTTCGACACTAACGGTAGATGCTCCTGACTCTTACTGCCATCATCAGTTCTGCACGAAAATCAAACATAACTTGTAACATAAGGTAATCATATGTATGTCTATCTCAACGTGTGTATACGAAAGCACATCAGTCTTTACATTTGTATGAATGTATACATGCATGCATGTTCATATGTATCTATGCATATAAATATGTATGTATTGTATGTATACATGTATGTATGTATGTATGTATGTATGTATGTATGTATGTATGTATGTATGTATGTATGTATGTATGTATGTATGTATGCATGTACGTACGTACGTATGTATGTATGTATGTATGTATGTATGTATGTATGTACGTATGTATGTATGTATGTATGTATGTATCTAGTCTGCATATGTGAGTGCATGATAGAGTGTTTCTATAGGTAAACCTGGTCGTGTCTTCCTTGGCCACTCCCTCGAAGCTGTTGAAGCTCGAATCCTCCGAACCAGAACTGAAGACCTTCGAGGAAGGACTGACGTCACCGTTGACCTCTTGTGAACCCTCAGAGTCGAGCCCTCTGCTTGAGACACCAGCCACCCGAGCACCTTATGGACAAAACGCAAATCATCCAGTTCTTAGCTAAAGAACAATGTTCTCTTTTAAATCACATAACTAGAACAAAGTCAAGAACTAATCTAATCTAATCTGATCTTATCTTATCTTATCTTATCTTATCTGGACACTTATATAGCGCTGTTATCTTAACGTACAATGCGTCAATTGATGGTCACTTCTAAGTCAGTCGATGGCGCTAACTCAGTCCTCCATCCTGTCATGGTCAATACAATGAGTAGCAACATGAATTGAAAGGTTAAAACAGGTTCCAGTTATTGGGTTACTGTGGTCATTTCTGCACCTCGGATAAAGGATACTTTGACTTTCGACCCCTCTCAAGAGTTTCTATACCGGCATTTAACCAATATTGAACTATGCACACACACACATGCACGCACGCACGCACGCACGCACGCACGCACGCACGCACGCACACACACACATATGAGATATGTATGTATATATATATATATATGTATTTATATAAAGCTTCTTTTCTCAACACATAAAGTACAGACTATGTTATGTCCTCTTTATATTATCTATCCAGCGTAGTCTTGGTCTGCCTTTGTTTCTCTTTCCTACGAATGTTGCATGTAGTGCACTGTGTGGGATTCTGTCAACTGGCATTCTCTATACATGTCCAAACCATCGGAGTCTTCGCTGAACGACTTGCTACATTACAACTGTAATCTATTACATTAGTTTAGTTAGAAAGTTGTACCACTATAGTGTCTGACACTGACTTCTTCCCAGGTGTTGTGCAGAAGATGGCTGGTGTTCCTCTTCCAGGCTCATGAGCGTTTGACGGATTCGAACCTTCATCGGTGGAGTCTTGCACAAATCGTCGGTGACAGAAGCAGATGAACTCAATGGAAGATTCTCCCATCCACACCCGTTTTCCTCTTGGTAGCCATTTCCGGTTCCTGTGGGAAACTCATCATTGGAAGTCGTCAACTGCACAGCCAACCGATTGATCTGCTCAATGATTGCCAGATATACCAATCTCTCCTGCAACGCATGATTAGCAGGAAATGTTAAACAAGGTAACGGTAACACATGATTATCAGGAAATGTTAGGCACGGTAATAGTAACACATGATTATCAGGAATGTTAAGGAAGTTAATGATAACATATGATTATAAGGCAATGTTAAACAAGTTAATGGTCACACATGATTATCTAGAAAGGTGAAGCAAGGTAACGGTAACACATGACACATGATTATCAGGAAATGTTAAGCAAGGAAACGGCAACACATGATTCTCAGAAAATGCTTAGCAAGGTAATGGTAACATATTTGTTTGCATGTCTCTATGGAAACGTCTCAGAAACAAAAAGGTAACGGTAAACATATCTTTAAATTCTTCTGCACAAACTCTTTATAAGCACGACGGTAAAGGAAACATAGTCGTGTACATAACTCTGCAAGCACTACTTAGAAACACAAAGGTTAAAGGTAAAACTGAATTTGTATTTTCTTAAGAAAAAAATCCAGTATAATCCAGTGACAAGTAAAGATTTAAAAAATTCTTATTGACTTATAATTGTGAATCAACTTTGAACATAATTATTAAAACAACCATTTAAACTGGACACTCACTGATTTAAAAGAAAACATCCATTACAAATCCAGTTAAAAGTAAAACTCCTTTTTCTTACAGGGTTATAGCTGTGCATCGACTTTAAAATATATAACCATTATCATTTTAAACTGGATTGGTACTTTTTTAAATGCTCTCATCAGCACACATCTTTCCTTCTCCAGATTCGTAACATCTGTGTTGGCTTCATGCAATAAGTCCAGTTTCTGCTTCTCCATTAGACCCAGTGTCTCCTAAAACGAGCAGAACTTTGGTCAGTAAGAATTACAGGCAAATATATACGTCTAGCCACAGAAATTATGATCGAAGTGAAAGAATTGTCACTTACATCTATAATAAAATTCCGGTAAAAAAATGTAGTTAAGGGCAGGGGCGGATCCAGAAGGTCTGTGAGGGGGGGGCCAAAAATTTTACATACCTACCATCTCCCAAAAAAAGTTGATGACCTTTTTTTAGTCATTAACCTTTTTAATGTCTTCAGTCTACATCTACGGGACCCACGTCCTATGTACATTTGACTCATCCACGCCTACGGGGGGCCACGCCTGTGTAAATATCTTTAAACGCCTGTGTAAATAAAGAACAATTTCAAATGGGGGGGCATGGCCGGATTGCCCCCCCCCCCGCCTGGATCCGCCTCTGGTTAAGGGTAAAAGTTTGTTGAGTCCTATAAAGGTCATAATGTTATTGTAACTTGTTTAAAAGTGTCTGACCTGGCACTGAAACGGGCCAAACTTAATAGGCCTAAGTTCGTTCATTCATCTATTCGTGCATTCATTCGGTCATTCACTCATTCGTTCGTTCGTTCATTCGTTCGTTAGTTCATTAATTCATTCTTTCATTCATTCGTTCATTCGTTCGTTCATTCATTTGGTCGTTCGTTCATTCATTCAAGCATTACTTCGTTCATTCATTCGTTCATTCATTCGTTCGTTCATTCCTTCGTTCGTTCATTCCTTCCTTCGTTCATTCGTTCGTTCATTCATGCATTCGTTCATTCATGTGTTTATTCCTTCGTTCATCCATTCGTTCATTCTTTCGTTCATTCATGTGTTTATTTATTCGTTCATTCATTCCTTCCTTCGTTCATTCGTTCGTTCATTTATATAGCGCCTCTCCAAGATAGCTACCAAAGGCTCTACGAGTAGTACTGACAATGCCTCTGTCTTCTTAACTGACCTCTCTCTGAGCCTTAAGCTGCAGAAGAGAATCGAGTTCTGCAGCTAACTTCTTCTGCATTGGCTCCCTCTCCTCTTCGCGCCGCGTCTCCAGCTGTTGTCCACAAAAAGGTAAATGTTAAAGAAAAAAGTAACGGTAAATAAAAGGTAAAGTTAAAGGCAAAGGTAAACGAAAAGCTAAAACAAAAGCTAAAGGTAAACGAAACGGCAAATGTAGTATATTCGGCTATTGTTCTCTCTGACCATTTGAAGAATGCTCCATATTCAAGTAGACCAATCAGTATAATCACATGGCTATCGTTCAATGGCTATCGTACAATTCAATTCAATAATTTTTATTGCAGCCGGTAACAACTCACAAGGATATATCAGTGACAATCAATAACACGCAATTGTGAGCAAAAAAAGGACACTAGATAATCTTAATGCAAGTGATGAAGGTAAAGTTATTAACAGTAACGACACTAGATGGTCACATTGCAAGTGGTAATGTATGAGTTATTAGCGGGAGCAAAGGGTGGCTCCTAAGGGATTGGCATCCCGCTAGATGGAGACACCCAGCTCAGGCAACATATCTAGTTACCAAAAATATTTTTAGTAACTAGAGTGGTATAGTACGATAACAGAGTTAGAAAGCATAGGCCTATAGTAACAGCATTAATTAGAGTACTGCAGAACTATTATAGTGTTGTGAACAGCAATATTCTGATAGCGGTTGCAACTGCGCAAACATATTAGGCAACATATATCAGGCAACATATCTGGAACACATCAGGCAACGGTGGTTATAAACTACAGTACCGTCCAATTCGTTAACAGCAATGGAAGAAAAGGAAGGGCAGTTCCTTGGAGGCAACCACGGATATGAAGTGTTAGCGACTTCATTTATCTTAGCCTCGGTCTACACGGGGCAGGTGGGCATCCGTATCACTGGCCGTCTGATCTTATTACCACCGACATAAGTAGACAGGGTTGTAAAACAGTTCTACTGTTAATAGCCGTGTTATTAATAGCAGTAGACAGAAGGCAGTCATAGATGAAAGGCACAGTTTTTGGGTCAGGTCATTAATCACGTGTGTGAGGAGAATGAGGTCATGCCAGACCCTTAAAAACCACGAACTAGCAAGCGAAAGAAAAGGAACAGGTGTGTTTACAGGGATCGGGAAATGCATTGACCGGTGTTTATGCTTCGCGAGTGGAGTCCGAAAGAATAAATCAACGGTCTGTGTGTCCCAGTGGGAAAGGATTCAAGATATCCAGCAGACCTTTTTTATTCCGTATTTCGTAAATGTTTATTCAGCCAATCTTATCTGTCTTAAACTTGCTCTAGAGCATTATAATAATTCATTCTGAGAACTCCCACTCATTCATTCATTTTGAAAATTTATATAGCGCCTCTTCTAGAGACCTACTCAGAGGCGCTCCCAGCCCAACCACAGCTAAAGAAGTACGATTTGAGGGACTTATAAAAAGCAGGCAAGTTTAACAGTGGCAGCAAGCGCAGGTCTAGAGGGAGGGCATTCCAGATGGAGGACCCCACAACCGAAAAGGCCCGACATTGTCTAATAGCAGTACGAACCAGGGCATATTTTAACTGTATAACTAGTGGGATAAATGTCCCAGTAGTCTTAGGATTTGTCCCAGTAGTCAGACCGATTTGTCCCAGGCAATGTATGTATAAAGTACAACTAGTGGGACAAATGTTGCGCGAATTTAAAGATTTGTCCCAGTAGTAAAACGAAAAGGTATGACATTACTGTTGAATTACCCCTTTGTTATTTGTTGAAAGACCCGAGAAAAGTTGTAAAAGAAGGTGATGACCAGTGCTTTTTTTCTAGAAAAAAAGGTTCCGGAACGGAACAATAGGTGCCGGAACGCAACAATTATGGGCGGGCTAAAATCACGAGAAAAACGGGATTGGGGGTTGGGAAGGGTCTCAATAAACACTGAAAACAGTTCAAAAACACTTAAATTAAATTAAAATAACTAAATTATTGTTTTAATTATTAAAATAAATAAATCATTTTTTAGTAGCTGAAAAGGTGCCGGAACGCCGTACCGGCGCGTTCCGGCTGAAAAAAAGCCCTGGTGATGACTTAAAAAAAGGTCATTAACTTTTTGGGGAGATGAATTTGTAGAAAAAGTCAGATTTTGTCCCAGTAGTCAAAATTCCTTAAAATATGCACTGGTGCGAACATGTGGGACCAAAAGCTCCCCCCCGCCGAAGAGTGGAGAGTTCGACGGGCTGCAATGTCAGAGACAGGTCGACAGATAAATAGTACCTGACCTCAAGGTAAGACAAAAATAGTACATGACCTTAAGGTAAGAAGATAATAGTCCCATACCTCAGGTAAGACGATAATAGTCCCTTACCTCAAGGTAAGACGATAATAGTCCCTTACCTCAAGGTAAGACGATAATAGTCCATTACCTCAAGGTAAGACGATAATAGTAACTGACCTCAAGGAGGCTGAACTCCAGGTCATCGAATGTTCGCTGTTGTGTGTCAACCGCATCCTTGTCCTTCTTAACGGTCTGGAGAAGCTGCTGATGGATTTCAGTTGAGGCATTGCACTCAAGGCGCTTACTGCTCTCTCTGTGAAGCTCCTCCAACTTCTCCAGCTTCCTTCTTTCCGTCTCTATCTGCTGCTGAAACTGCAGCAAACAATCGACGTTTTATGCCAAACAACAGCATAAACAACAACAACAACAACAACAACAACAACAAGAAATAGTCAATGACAGACAATAGTAACAAGATAACAAAAACAATAAATAGTCAATAACAGACAACAGTGACAGGAATATAATATTACACCAAAAACAATAAGAGCAACAACAATAAACAACCAATAACAGACAACAGTGACAACAATAAACCGGCAGCGGCAGCAACACAAAAGTAACAACATCGGCAAGACAACAAAAGTCAAAAGGACAACAGAACAATAGGTACACAGTATCTGTAGCAAGTTAGCAACAGCAATACAATAGAAAAAAGAAAAAATAATGTTCTAGATTTCAGTTCCACCTGCCCCCAGCCGACTCAACCATTATGAGTACACTGGCCATACACTGTCAGTGACAAGATCAGGCGACGAGGGAAAGGGTTGCCACCCGTCCTTATATGCCGAGGCTAAGAAAATGAATTTGCTAACACTTCATACTCATGGCTGCCTTTCGAGGCTAGCCGGCTTCCTTCTCTTCCTCATCCTTCTCCTCCTCCTCCTCCTCCTTCTCCTCCTTCTCTTCATCTTCCAACTTCTCCTCCTCTTCCTCCTTCTCCTCCTCGTTCTCCTCCTCCTCCTCCTCCTCCTCCTTCTCTTCATCTTCCAACTTCTCCTCCTCTTCCTCCTTCTCCTCCTCTTTCTCCTCCTTCTCCTCCTTCCTCTTCTCCTTCTCCTTCCTCTTCCTCTTCCTCCTCCTTCTTCTCGTCCTTCTCGTCCTTCTCCTTCCTCCTCCTCCTTCTCTTCACTTTCCTCCTTTTCCTCCTCCTCTTCCTCTTCTCCTCCTCCTCCTGCTCCTCCTCCTTTTCCTTTTCTCCTTCTTCTTCTCTTCTTCTTCCTTCATCTTCTTCCTCCTCCTCTTCCTCTTCCTATTCCTCTTCCTCTTCTCCTTCTCCCTCTCCCTCTTCCTCTTCTTCTCTTCTTCTTCTCCCTCTTCTTCTTCTCCTCTTCCTTTTCCTTCATCTTCCTAGCAACAGAGCAAAAACTGTGACTGACACCTGACCTCGTGAAGGCAAGAATGAAAAACGATAACCACAGCAGGCGCTCTCAGCATCATCATCACAACCATCACCACCATCATCAACGGCAGCAGCTGCAGGAGCCAAAGACGTGGAAAACGCCGGACAGCTCTCCCTGATGCCTCGCTTGCTTACCTCCTCTCTCTCTTTGGCGGCCAGCATCAGCAACTCCATCTGCTGCTCTTTTATAACCGCCATCCGTTCTTCCTCCAGCCGCTGAGAAGCCAAGACTTCCGTGGTTTCTGTCAGCACCATTTCCAGCTCGTGCTCCAGCTGCCAGAAAATCAGACAAATCTATGTACATCGTTAGCAACATCTCCTATTCATCTCTAACTGTAAGAGAAAAAGACAACATCCCCTCTCCTCTGCTTCCCTGCTCTCCCCTTCCATAAGATAATTCGTTGGTACGTCCATCCGTCTGTCCTTAATTCCTTCCTTCCTGCCTCCCTTCTTCACTCCCATCCTTCCTTCCCTGCCTCCCTGCCTGCCTGCCTGCCTGCCTGCCTGCCTGCCTGCCTGCCTGCCTGCCTGCCTCCCTCCCTCCCTCCCTCCCTCCCTCCCTCCCTCCTTCCTTCCTTCCTTCCTTCCTTCCTTCCTTCCTTCCTTCCTTCCTTCCTTCCTTCCTTCCTTCCTTCCTTCCTTCCTTCCTTCCTTCCTTCCTTCCTTCCTTCCATCATTCATTCATTGAGAGAATTCATATAGCGCCCTTTTAAATATAACCTCTTAATCACTTGAGTCTTAACTGCGACCCCAGTTGGCATCATACAACTGTTTCGGATCCTGGCATGAGATAATTTACTGTTACAAGCTCATGCTGTACAAAAAAGTAGGTGAGCACTCCCACGCGGTAGCGGCTTTAGAACCCGGCCAGCATACCCAATTGAGCCCATATACGACCCA